>CALNVZ010003430.1:7067334-7098759 GCA_940671915.1 Paracentrotus lividus
TGATCATGGTGGTAAAACGAAAAAACGAGACCCTTACCGTGTTACTAACAGTATTTCAATTGTCGATAACAGAGGTATGCAAAGTTTCCACGGTACTTTCTTGAGAGAAGCTGGTCGTCAGATAGGTACGTTTGTTTCGTTTTGTCTCTTTTCTCTACATCCTTTGGCAACGGGGTGTCGGGGAGGGGGGGGGGGTTGAGCGAAATAATTTGCCAACTTGTTGCGATCTTGTTTGACACACACAAGCACTATACAACGAACGTTTAGTCATTAAAAATACCTATGGCCATGTGTCACAAGTTGGGGTATTGTAAAATGGTGGAGGCGTTACATTTTGGAGGGAAAATTATCACATTTTTTCACATAGCATGAAAATGATGTACAGTCATAAGCTGTGCAATAATTCATATTGTAGATAATTTATCAGGCTACATGTCTGTGAAGTTTCAGTTTCGTTATGCTCATAATTTGAATACAAAGATACTTTTAGTGGAGTAGGGTAAGGGGTGGAGGATCCTACGGCAAACGGTGGAGGCACGTGTTAAAGTATAGGGAATTCCCATTTTTGTTACTTTCTTATTGTTTGCTGCGTTATATCTTTGCAGCCAATTGGTCTTATGGGTTGAGTGATATATCATTCTCTTAGGAATTTATGTGGTTCAAGATAAATGTGAAGAAGATTTTTAAAAATTAATTAAATCAATTGATTAATCAATTAAAACATACTTAATGCACACATCCTCATAGACAATGCATTGCAGGCATAAAAAATTGTCACATGCAATTTTATAACAATAATTGTCATTTTTTCGCCATTTTCTTTGCATGCATGTAAATAAACAATTAAGTCGAAACATATTACTTGCAATAAACTTTGTTTGAGTTGTAATCCAAGTGTAAAAGACAGGATTTCTGCCCTTTTTGCACTTTTTTTCTTCTTTTTTGACACCCTGTATAGCGCGGTTAGAAAAAATAATTTTGCATTACAAGTTTATATTTTTTAGAAGCATAGCGTCTTATTTACACAATCCGCTATGATTCATTTTATTTGGTGAAAAGATTAAGAAATTATTCGCCGGTAAAATTATGAAGTTTTTCAAACCATTTTTTCCTGTAACACTCTGTATAACTTTTATGACACACCTTATACAGGCACAAAAATATGTTAATCATCCTCCTTTCAATCTCTGCTTTCAATATATATATATTGTTATACATGTCTGACTTACTACTAAGAAACTAGAGATGTTTGATTGTGACAATGTACATTTCTACAATTGTTTGGACATGTAACGCATTTTCCACCCAACTCATGACATGTGGCCCTATACAGTGCGTCCCAAAAAGAACTATACACTTTTAAAATGGCTATCAAACAAAAAATATTTGATTCTTGGGGAAAAGGTTTATATAGATATATAAAGCTCAAATCCTCAACTATCATTATGGCACAAAAAATTCCGAAAATAATGCATTCTTCAGTGAGCAATGCCCACATTTGTGAAGGACACAAAAAACAGCCTGCGCAGGAATTCGCTATTCATTTATCACCTTTGTATGGCACGCCAGGAGGGAATCAAAGAATAATGGAATGACTCAGCTTACAGAGTAAAAGATATACCGAAAGTCAGAAATAAACAATCAAAATTATACACAATTTTTTTTTTACCGTTTTGTTTTCATATCATTAGAGGTGGGCTATAAATGGGTCATGTTTCAGAACCAAGTTTGGCCTATCTTATTTTAAGCAGCTCGTTGCCCTGATCGATATGCCACCAATTTTAAGAAAATCGGGTGAAAATTGAGACAGTGCAGGCAAAAAACGATTTTAAGGGGGCATGGCCAAAAAGTGCTGAGTCATCGTTTTTCAAAATTTGAAAAAGCTGTAATTCTTTTATTAAAAGGGCTATAAAGTTAGATTTTTTGTGTTTATTTATATATTTATCATGCCTGATAAATCCAATGGCAGGTTCAAATATGCAATAGTGGGCAGCAAAGTACTGAAAAAGGGAATTATAGCTTTAACCCTTTAATTACCGGTAGGGTCTGTGAGGCGCCCCTAGACCAATTGGTTGCTCCAATCAAAACCGCCGCGTTTTCGAGAACATCTTCATTAATTATTCTTACAGTCCTTATGGATCTTTGACACCAAGTTCATTGAAATGGACATTCCATAAGAGAATTACTTACCTATCGTGGCCAAGGTCAAAACCGAAATTTGAGATTATTGACATTTTGTGTACAAAAACCAATGCAAGGTCAGTTCCTATTTACTCTATAAATCACAGTAAATCATTCTTTAGACTGCTTTTATTGTTCATTGAGAATGAAACTAAATCTAAATGAAGGCCTGAAGTATTAAATTCTCTACAACAAAGAAAACATGATAATACATGTTAGAATAAAAACATATAGAATACATAAGAAATTCTAAAACAATGAAATATATAAGAATTATTATAGATGTAGACCTTTCCGATACTCCAAATCATATCTGGATCAATTCTAATTCCGAATGCATACTAGAACCAGTCTAAGAATGATTTAACCGTGATTATAGAGTAATATAGGAATCCTGACTGCCATATGGTTTTGTACACAAAGTCAAAAATCTCAAATTTTCGGTTTGACCTCTTTGGCCACGATAGGTCAAGTAATTCTCTTGTGGAATGTTCCGATTTCACATGAACTTGTGTCAAAGATGGTAAGACTGTAAGAAACGATACATGAAACACATTACTGAAAAAGCGCGGAGTCTCGAATGACCAACACAATTGTCTAGGGTCGCCCTCACAGACCCTACCGGTATTAAAGATATAAAACATATAATTCCCCTATTATCAGTACTTTCTTCACCACTATTTGCAATTTGACTATGCCATTAGATATCAAGGCTGATAACATAAAATAGACACGCAAAAATCTATAAGCACCTTTTAATAAAAGAATTGACAGCTTTATTCAATTGAAACGATGACTCAGCAATTTTTGCCACGCCCCCTTTAAAATCGTCTTTGGCCTGCACTGTCGCAATTATTCAACCCGATTTTCTTAAAATTGGTGGCATATCGATCAGGGCAACGAGCTGCTTAAAATAAGATAGGCCAAACTTGGTTCTGAAACATGAACCTTTTTTAACCCCTCTATAGCCCACCTCTAATATCATTGATTTTTGCTTTGAATTTAGTTTAGTTTAGTCTTTGTTGGCTGATTTATTCCATTATTGTTTGAATCCCTCTTGGCGTGCCATACAAAGGTGATAAATGAATACTGAATTCCTGCGCAGGCTAATTTTTGTGTCCTACACAAAAGTGGGCATTGTTCACTGAAGAATGGGTTATTTTCGGATTTTTTTGTGTCATAATGATAGTTGAGGATATGTGCTTTATATATATATATATATATATATATCTAAACTTTTTTCTCAAGAACTGTTTATCTGGTAGCCATTTCAAAAGTGTATAGTTCTTTTTGGGACGCACTGTATAACCGAGGCGGCGGAACAGATTTGGAAGAAGGGGTCACGTAAGAAAAGGGGGCACTTGAGATCAAAGGCATATGCCTAAAGAGATATGAATTCGGAGAGGGAGGGGTGCGCAGAAAATTTGTCATTAAATGTATGCTTTAAAAATCTTAATGGCTTGGCTTTTTTTTACTGTTCATTGAGCTAAAAATTGAAGATAATTGTGCATGATCGACCTTATTTAGTTTCCATTGAAGATACATTTTACATGTTGTATATAATAGCGCAAGAAAACAGATCCACAATCTTTGCTATGAAAATTTTGTGGGCTGCAGGCCCCATCATGCCCAAGCTAGCACGGAAAATTTGGGTTTTTAAAACACATATGGAGTGAAAAGTGGGACTGTTTTTTTTTTAATCTAAAGCCTGCGGTATTTTAAGGATTCCGAAGTACTTTCACAAATAGCACAATTATCTAGTGCATTTTTTCCCTCAAAAATTGGGGGATGTTTGTACAGGCCATCCCCCCCCCCTCCTCGAAAAATGTGGGGATTTGCACCAGTGTCCTTTTGGGTTTGGCACTCTGGAATAATGAGCATTTATGCCCCAGAAAAAAAAGGAAACCCAACTTTGCAAGCTAGTATTAACCCTGATTGTATTACAAGTAACTCATACAATGCATATTTATTTACCCCAATTTCCCTACAAGGTGAGTGATGTAGGTTAGTACCGTGAGCTAGGAAATAGATGTCAGCTGGAGCCACAGCTGGGAATCGGCTCCTAGACAAAAAAAAAAACAAAAAAAAAACGTTTTGGGTCATTTCTTTACCCCATTTTCCGCAAGGACCAAATTTTATCTGAAGGAAGTACTAAAAAAAAATAAAAATATATTAGCTGAAAAAAATAGTGGTGGAATTGCAGAACTGACAGCTTTAAAGATCGTGGACGATCGTGGTTGTAAATACAACCTGACATCGATTGAAAGCTAACTAGGTGTGTAACATAAATACGCACAAGATAATCTATTTTTCATGAAAAGATGATCAAACCTTGCCCGGCCATCCCTCCCAAATACTCGAAAAGTACCCCTATTTAATGGCGTAGGTGATGACGTCAAAGAATGTTAAGGGAATGCTACGGCCAGGCATGATTGGGTTTCGCCTTTAGAAAACACGTTTGTATTGATATGTCAGAACATAGACCGCATGTGTGCTAGAATTCTATTATTATGAAATGAAGGGCAAGTTCATTCAGTATTTAACATGTAGCATTCCGTTATTAACATCTTTTGACGTCATCAGCCGCACCATTTGAATAGGGGTAATTTTTTTTTAGTATTTGGGAGGGATTGCCTGGGTGAGGTTCGATCACCTTTTTAATGAAAACTTTCTAGATTGACAATAAAAACGATTAAATTGGGAATTGTTGTATCATGTAAAATTATTAGCTTTCGTTCTATATGTAATTTGGGTTTAGATTTTATCGGGGACTTTAACCACTCTCTCTCCAATACTGCGCATGTGTCCAGTGCGATGGTCGACGCCTGACAACGCCCACGTATGTGGTGTATCTCGTAAACACTGTGAAATTTAGTGCTCAAAACAGCGATTTAAGCTGGAAGCACCCCTACTTTGATGAAAATTGCTATAGAAGTTGAAAACAACCCTCAACGTCGACGACGTCGGAAGGCTGAAAACAGACCCTTTTCGACGCTTTTTGTGGACGCGCATGCGTAGCACATCATGTGCTCAATGCCACCCCCCCTCCTCGGATCTGAACATGTTGAAGGGTATAAAATTATGTTTACTTTGTCGACGAATACATGCGTAATAATTTGTCTTGGACATACTTCAATCAAAATGAACGATTATGATCTTTAACTGTATGTTACAGTAGACCTGTTATCTCAACGGTCAGAGAGCTTGCCTCATGAACGGTAGGTCGTGAGTTCGATTCCCGGCCGGGTCATACCAAAGACTTAAAAAATGGGACCTTATGCCTTCTGACCAAGCGCTCGGTATTTCAGAATGGAGAAGGGTAATAGTAAAATTTTATCATGTGCAGGGCCCTCGATCTGGAAGAGCAGTTCTCAAAATTGAAGTGGCTATACCCTGGGTAAAGAAAACGCTATTATTATTATTATTATTATTATTATTATTATTATTATTATTATTATTATTATTATTATTATTATTATTATTATTATTATTATTATTATTATTATTATTATTATTATTATTACAGATGGCAAGTGCGATGAAGGTGTGGAAGTTGAATGGAATCCTATTTTCCGTCAGCGACTCGTGAATACGATCAGGGCGGCTTTTAAAGGGGACAAGAAAGATTGGGAGATCCACTGCATCGTACTCGTTGTCAGGTATTAATTATCATCATGTAGGCCTAATCATGCTGTACTAAATGTAACCCCCTTGAAATACGTGGCAATATGGTTACCAAGATAAAGTGTGTCTGGAGACGTACGAGTCTGTAAAACAGGAGGCAAGGGAGAAATGTATATAGGTTGAAATCGTGAGACGGACTGCCTTTTTAATAACTAACTACTTCACCAACAACAATTATAAATCCCAATATCACAAAATAATAAAAACATGAAGACAAACATTATCGTAATTATTATGCTTCTACTATTAATCCTTATAAACGCTTTTCTACAATATATAATCTTATTCGTCGACAGAGTATTCCTTTCCAACGATTTATTGTAATGATCTACTTTATATATATTATTAACTCTCAAGAGTATATAAAATTATGGTTGTGATTAATATTATTACTATTTTCAACGAATATATCAGTCATTATAGCGTCAGTTCCTACTAATACAATAAAATATATATTTATAACGAATATAACAACGTATTGGGCTAATTGGTATATAGTCGAGTAGCAATAATACGAACAAGTTTACAACGTCATTGGAAAATAACCAACCTATACAGTTAAGTCCTATTAAAAGAGTATATTACATTAAGTATCCCTATTTTGTATAGCAGGGGAATAGGATAACACTGGCCAAGGCAAATATATATACAATAGACCCTCAAAGTCCCTTTACCACTACAGTTGCGAAATAAAGCAAAGTCCCGCGCTTTCCATTTGCTACCGTCTTTACGGCAAAAGTCGTTAGGGCGTAATAGTAAAGATAAACATAAAATTCCTTTCCCTGTACTCAGGAGATGGAGCATCGACACTCGCTCTGTGTGAGCACATTATATAGTCTAAATTCACAGACCCAACCACTATATATATACAGGGGCCGCGGAGCCGGGGGGGGGCTGGGGGGGGGGCTGGCAAGCCCCCCCCCCGACTTTTTTCAGCCAACGTGTACAAAATGCAAAAATACGCCATACATTTTGTGATTTTTAGCCTGTTCAAGCCCCCCACCCCTTTTCGGCTCAGCGCCCTCCACTTTTAAAAGAACGCTCCGCGCCCCTGTAAATAGGTAATGAATACGAGATTTAGACTCAAATTGCAAACAGATAATTATACATTATCATTTTTGATATTTATTAGGTCAAATATAATGGAGTGTAATTTTATGTCACAAGAGCTTAAGACGTGTAACATATATCCATACACAATAGCAGAGAAGGTATGAATTGGCAAAGCCTAGCAGTATTCACGTTAGTACGAAAGTCTTAAAGGGAAGCTCTGGACCCAAAATAAGTTGCTTTTAAAAAAGCAAACAATTAGAAAAACAGAATAAAAAAAGTTTGAAGAAAATTGGACTATAATATAAGAAAGTTTATGATATCTTTATGATGCACAAAAAATTGATCGCGCATATACCAAATTGGCAACACTGTCACAAAACTGTGATGTCACATGGGCACAACAACTTTCCATGCATTTTCTATGTGGTTTTATGATAAATTTCCACTTTATTGTGTTAAAAAACTGTTTTCCTCATACTTTGGCCAAGATATATGATGGCAATATGCTATTGCATCCTTATAATATATTGTAAAATCAGCACCCCATCTAGAAATAACAAAAAACAAGATTTTAAGTGGTTTTCAGTACAGAAAAAAGATATTGCATGAATGTTGAATTTCATGAAAAATATCACTTTTCTTTTGAAATGTCATTATGATTCTCATTTTATCAAAATACATGGATGCAATAACATATTTCCATCAATGTATCTTGGCAAAAGTTATGACAAATAAAGTGAAAATTTATCATAAACCATATAGAAAATGCATGGAAAGTTGTGCCCCTGTGACATCACAGTTGTTGCCAATTTGGTATAGCGATCTATTTTTTGTGCATCATAAAGATATTCATAACTTTCTTATTATTAGTCCGATCTTCTTTAAACTTGTTTTAATCTGTTTTTCTAATTTTCTGCTTCTTATAAAAGCAACTTATTTTGGGTCCAGAGCTTCCCTTTAACTTTCTGAGATGCAATCCAAATTTTTATACAATCGAATGTAGGAAATTATACTGATTTTCCAGACATATAAGACAGATCAATATTATATACATATGATATTCGTATCTCTAGGTGAAAGAGTACTATATAACTTTTTACACGGCTCAGCTATAACTTGCCAAGACATTAAAAGATAACGATTATATTTTCCCTCCAGATAGGGGGATGACAGCGAATATGTTTGCACACCATTCACCAATATCAGGTACACGCTACCCGAAGCTATATTAAAGAAAGTTACATTTTTAGTTACAATATTCAACTTCCAAATTCAGAATAATCCGAAATCAATATACATTCATGCATACTTTATTACAGCCGCACAAAGTTAAATAACAATGACATATCATTTTCTTCAAGATATATATAAAATAAAATAAGATAATTTACCTGTAAAACAGGAGGCAAGGGAGAGATGTATCTCTATATTAAAAGCCGAAGCCGAAGGACAAGAAAACGGAGAGCTGCCACTGCCCGAAAACGGGTAGTACCCGTTCTCGCGTGTTGTGCGCGGGTCGTGCACAGCGAGACCTACACGGCTTCCATCGTATCCGTACTGCATGAACGCGTGAAATCTAACGCTTTCCCCCTCTATATTCTTTGGGTATCGGTATGTTGTGCGAATGTTTGTCGCCGTTGTTGTTTTTTAGTGTCAAGACTTTGCTCACACAATCACTTAACAAAAAAACAGTGCAACGTACATTCAGACGTCATAAATAGGACCGTTTGGATGCAATCTCGCCATTTTCGATGAAAAACTGCACCGGAATTTCTGCGATCGATCGCTATAATCTATGGTGTCTTTAAGAAGCAAAAACAACGTTATCACAGAAAAAAAAAAAAAAAAAAAACCAACAACAACAACAAAGAGAGAGAGACAGAGACAGAGACAGACAGAAAGGGGCGTCATAAAAAAATAATAAAAAATATACGTGTTATATAGAAGTGAGAGAGAGATAGCATATAACAAAATAGTAAGGGAGGATGGACACGCGGGAATTGATATAGAAATCAAACCACATCAATAAAGTTATAATTTTTAAAATGATTATAGGCCCATATTACGTATCGGTTACGAAGTAAATCATAACTAATTATTCATATACCTCTCAGTCTAAACTTGATTCGGGTCTTTTAATTGTTAAGTATTTCTTGGGTTTTGTTTTTGATATTCCGTTCAGGGAAAGGCTGCATGCTTAAGAATAATGTTTTAATACAATATTTTACCTGAGATACATCCTGAAAAGGAACGTCTTCAATTAAACCGATATAAGGTAAGTAAATATATAGTGGCCAAATCCGGAAAGGAAAGAAAACGAAATAAACAATGTATAGAAAGAGGATGGAACGAGAAAAGGATAAAAAAAAGTGCTCTATATTATTTTGAATAATTCGTTGATCACACTCTAAAAAAAATGAGTAAATATCTTACCCAATATTGAGCAAAAAGGTAACTCGCGTGAAATTGAGTAAAAAATATTGCTCATGCGGTTGAGATAAATGTTACTGAGTAAAAATTATTACTCATCGGTTGAGCTAAATGTTACTCAGAAAAGATAACTTTTAATCATTATGTATCATTCCTAATCCTAGCTTCGAAAGGAGTAACCATTAACCATTAGTTTACTCATTTTCTTGCGAGTTACCTTTTGACTCTGTTAAGAGTAAACAAAATTTACTCCGTTGGGTAAAGCATTAGTTTACTCCGTGGGAGTAAGCATTAGTTTATTCATTTTCTTGCGAGTTACCTTTTTTTTTTAGAGTGCAGCAGAGGTGAGCTCGAAATGTTTTTGTTTTGTTTTGTTTTGTTTTGTTTTTGTTTGTTGTTTTTTTGTTGTTGTTTTGTTTTGTTTTGTTTTGTTTTGTTTGTTTTGTTTGTTTTTTTTTTTTTTTTGGGGGGGGGGGGGTTATGATTGATATTAATTCCGAATGCAATGTTAGCAAATCTGGTAGGAAAAGAAGTCTAATCGTATTATAATAATATGTATATAAGAACGAACTTGAAATAATAAATCTCTCGGAGGGAAAAGATGGAGAAAAAAAGAGAGAGAAAGAGAGAGAGGAGAAGAGAGAAGGGGAAAGGAATAATAAACAATCTATGGTGGACGGTTGTCAAGGTATCGAAACATTTGTACATGTATATAATAACACGGTATTCCTCTTTTTTTGATAATCATTATTTTAACATCAGCAGCAATTAAAAAATGAAAATGAGTCGGTTGAAGGGCGTTTTTTTTTAATGTCGGAATGAAATTTAAAAAAAAAAAGGCGTCATAAAAAAATTGTAACCCCAACCAGAGTGAGAGAGAAAGGGGCGTCTTATAAAAATAATATAATAAAATTCCATGTTATGGAGGAGGGTGGAGAGGATGCGCAGAGAGATATATAAACTAAAACAATAAGATAGCCGGAAAATTAAAAGAGAAACGAAATTATTAAATTATGATATTTAAAATAAATATAATTTAAAGAGAAATCAAAATATTAAAATTATGTATTTCAAAATAGATATAATTTTCATAATAATGATTGAAAATCAAATAATATTTCAAAATGAATTAAAATATTCGTTATATGAGGAAAATAAAAAAAATTATGGAAAATTGTTCTATCAATAGCCCCAAAGAACATGAACCTCTCAGAGTTGTTTACCATTAACAGTTCAGTTAGGGCTCCAAGTACTCCATCGACCCATTCAGGTGTCATGAAATAATACAGTTTGATTAAATGAAAAAAAAAAAAATGAAAAAACAAAACAAAAACAAACAAACATGTTATAGAGGAGGTGGAGAGGAGGAACGGAGAGAGAGAGAGAGATAAAGTAAAATATTAGGGAGTATAGGACAGCCGGGAAATAGAAGACTAAACCAAACCACTAAAATTATGATATTTCAAATTGAATATATATTACGTTATACGGGAAAAGCAAATAAACTAAGGGGAAATTTATTGTTCTGCAATGGACCAGAACAAGAGAGCAAAAAACGTAATTCGAAGCAATTAAAGAGCTTACATGTCACTTACACGATTTCATCCATGCAGATATCATGCACATTGTAATATATACCTCTTAGTCTAACTTACCTCTCAGTCTAACTGGATGTTTTTTTTGGGGGGGGGAGGGGCGGGGGGATTTTGATATTGGGTGATGGGCACACTTGAAGGATAATGTTTTGATAAAGCATTCATATCTAATTATTATAAGTTTCTGAAAAGGAATGTCTCCAATTAAACTGATATAAGATAACAAAAATATTATAGGGGAAAATACGGAAAGGAAAAGAAAACAGAAGTAGAACTATAAGTAACATGCGCGTATTTTGGGTGGGGGGGGGGTTTAAGAGGACACCAAATTTACCTTAGCGGGGCGCTAAACTGACCTGAAGGGGACACCAAATTGGTCGAAAAGCAATTATAAAATAATAAATAAAAATAGGGGAAAAATAATTAAACACCCCCTATATGTCTGATATGTGACCTTCTTTTCTTAGAGCCTGAATGCCGATTTTTTTTTATTTTTTTTTTAAAAACAAATTAGGAGAAATTATAGGGGAACGATAGAGGGAGAAAGGGAAAGGTAATAACATCTATGGTGGACTGTTGACATGATATCGAAATATGTTTATTATTATGATAACATTTCAACGTTTGTTTTTGTTTGTTTGTCTGGGTTTTTTTTAACGTCAGAATCAAATTTCTATAATGTAACAAACCATATAAAATAAAATCATGTGCCTCCCCCCTGTGCTGCTACGGGCACTGCTGCTAGTATAGGTTTAAATCGTGAGACGGACTGCGAAGTGTCGAACGGGTTTCACGATCTCCAGGTTATTTGCATATTTCATAAAGAGCAATGAGTTTGCGGATTTGAATATTTTGTAGTCATAACTTAAGCAGGGTACGGGTCACGTGTTAAAAGACACTGATTATATATTTGCATAAATAGCGCCAAGTGAAATGTGTATAGTATTCCACGAGGCAACGAGATGGGAATATAATAATAGTCTTGAAACCAGACGCCTGGTTACCATATCGGCGAAAGAAAGCATTCCTTTTTATTCTTATAAATTCCTTTATAACTTCTTAGATTTTATTTTCATATTGGGGTAGAATACAAGTTGTAGATTTGATTACATGACAAATTTTTTACTTAAGGTGTGGGCCTATATTATAGCTAAGGCAATAAATTCCTTCTATTTTTTATATTGTAAAACGATATGGGTGTCTCTAAATTCGTGATAAAAAAATATGATAAAAAAATACGATTTTTTTTAATAATCATGGTAATTTAGATATCAGTACATACCACCGATAACAGATGTGTGTAAGACAGGTATAAAACTCTATTGTTATTAATTTTCTTTGCTTCTTATGACCCATCTTTGGATAAACAGTGCAGTCAACTTGACAGCAGCCGACAACTTTGAAGAGTTCATTAAGGAAATGAAGAAGCTCACAGGTAATTAAAACAAAAACAAATAATATAACATCAGCTTTGGTCGTATCCTTACAGAAAAAGCACACTAACTTCATTAAATTCAAATTATGATTATGATACAAAATTATTACGCAGAAATAGAAAGAAATTATTAACGTATTAATAAATGTAATTGATTTGCTTTGATTTGCTCTCAGGTTTATACAATATAAACAATGTTGAAATGTATAACTCCACATTCCCATTATGTTATGCTCAAGTAGTTATTCTCATTATGAGGTATTGTTTATTAAAAGATGGAATTTAGGGGCCTATACTGCTCTTTCTATTCTACACTTTGTATCATATAAAATGGTACAAGTGGAAAACATTTGTTTAAAGTATCGCAATTAATAACAATCTAGTACTTTCTGTTATATTTATAAAGAAGAAAAATCAGGGTTTTTTTTTTCTTTTCTATAATCATTTTTTTTTTTTATAATCAAGAAAACTCTATTTGGCGCAAGCTTTTCTATGGGTTTGTATAGGTATTGCACACAATGACTAGAATTCAGCACTCTGGAACATTAGATATGTGTAATTTTGATTAGCTCATCGTTGCACAAAATCTAGCATAACTTTGTTTTACAAAAGCAAATTATAAAAAAAAAAAAAAAAATAAAAAAATCAACAGCAAGAAAAGTACTTTGGTTTTAATTTGGTACCATATACGTATACACACATCGAATAGCCTATTCCATACATAAATTGTTCCCCCCGACTGTCATGAGTGTACCATTTTTCTTTTTAATACAGTCTATATGTATGGTTGGTTTGCGCATGGACCTATAGTAGGGATGGCCACACAAAAGCAAAAAGCCACTAGAACGGTTTCCACTTCACTGTATGGATGTAGTCACCCATGCATTTACAATGCAAACAATAACCCATGCACTGCCTACTCAATATTACACAGGCAGAGAAACAGCAAAACTTTCAATAAAAAAACAGCTTTCGAAATTGTCTTTTGGACAGTGGTAAATATCAATCATTTTTATTTCTAATTCGTCAGTTTCTTCCTTAGAAAATACCTCAGCAGGTGATCAACTTCTGCTGTTGAAAAAATTGATATTACCACTACAGCGTGTTCAAAGTGATGCTTTTGTGTGATGTGTGTTATGACTGGAATTTCTCATGATTCGAATAGATTCAGATAAGGAGAAGTAGATATCTATAAAATTTAACTATTTTTCAACAAAAAATGTATTGGGGTGAAAAACAAAGAGCAATGTTTACCACTGGCCATTTAAGTTTTGAAATTACTCTACCCTCTCCAACACTCCGCTCTGAGCCACACCACCATGGCGAATAGCCTATTGTCTAGGGTGTTCCTATTAAAAACATGCCCTATGGAGTATTGGATCACATACGGTAACATACATGTCAAACCATCAGTTTTGTACTGCCATAAATTGTATCTTTGTATAATCTACTCAATTGTGTTACTATAATCTCATTTCATGTTGATACACACATAAAACAATGTTTGGTATGATTTCGTTTAATATATCATAGACAAAAGAACCATAAACTTCAGACTTTTATTGCATGTTCTGGCTTTGTCTGAAACTTGTAAAAGTGTTCTAGCAGCTCATTGGTAATCTGAGACACTCTTTGGGTCATATCTTTGAAACGGAACATCCAATTGTGATAATTCAAGTATCAAAATGTTTCTTTTAAAATGCTCTATCAAATAAGCCGAGCAAAAACAAGTTAAAAATAACTTAAAATTTTAGTGGATATCCCTACCTATAGGTCATGGTTTGCGTAATTGTTTTTTCTTTGTTTTGGCATACTATGTATAATCATAGTTAATTCTTATCTTACCCTGCTTACAGGCGAACCACCGATCGTGGTTGTAACGCATGGCGAATCCAAAGATGTTCAAGATAAATTACTGTTCGATTTCAAGGCCACTATGGGGAAGAGCATCGACTGGTACTATAGGATCGAGAACTACACCAAAGCCAACCACGTTTATGACACCAAGAAGCACCTTGACTTCCTCAAGATCCTACGGCAGTGCCTCATCGTCGGTGACAAGGGCATGAATTTCAAGGAGAAAAACCGTGGTTGCCTTATCTTGTAAACTGAAGCCCCGTCTTAACAGACACCTTTTTGACAATCTTACCAGGATAACGTCCGGACGTTACCCTAGTAAGGTTTCTATTAAGACGCTCTTACTAGGGTAACGTCCGGAGGTTCTCCGGGTAAGATTTTCCAGATTCTTACCCTAGTACGACTAGGGTAAAGTCGCGGTAACAACCCAGTTTTACCCTGACATTGTCCGGACAACTGTTCTGTTAAGACGCTCTCGGGGTAATACTAGGGTAAGATCGACATTGCACAATGATACAAGAGGAGAGATGAAAAATGACAGAACAAAGAAATACATGAGAAATAACGGAAGACAAGAGGAAAGAAAGACAAAAACAAAGAAATACGTATAAGAGATAACGGCAGAGAAGAGGAAAGAAAGATCAAAACAAAAAAATACATAAGAAATAATGGAAGACATGAGGAAAGAAAGACAAACACAAAGCAATACAAAAGAGTAGAGACAGAAGAAAAGATGAGAGACAAAACAAAAAAATACATAAGAAATAACGGAAGATAAGAAGAAAGAAAGATATATAAACAAAGAAATACAGAAGAAATAACGGAATAGAAGAGGAAAGAAAGATAGATAAACAAACAAAGAAATACATTTTTTTTTAAATGAAGAAAGAAAGATGGAATAAGTAAAATGAAGAAATACATAAGAATATAATGATGGAAAAGAAGGGAAAAGAAACATAAAGAAATATAAAATAAAAAAAATACATGAGAAAACACAAGAGAACTCTTTTCATCGATTCAATTCCACACGTTGCTACGGTAACCTACCACGGTAAGTTTTGAGAGAGCGTCTTTTAAGACGGTCGCAAAATTCGACCACCCGTGGTTTTATGGAATGTTACCCTACTATTTCTACCCTGGCTTTCTCCGGACGTTGTCCGGACAATGTCTATTAAAACGGGGCTTGAGTTTCATACCGCATGTGTCTATTGTCCCCATTAAAATTGGCATATTATTCATCGTCATCATCATCATCATCATCATCAATATCCTTTATTGTGCACAAAACATTTGAACTGCACACTTAAAATGAGGATTATATCAATCCTTATCAAACCGTTAGTAAATCTGTGTTTTTTAAAATTCATATGGTTCTTGTTGTAAATTATTAAGCATGTGACTAACTTGTCGTCAAAGAACGTTTATAAAGTCATTCGTACTATAAGGATATGGGGAAATACCCTCGGTGTTATTGATAATATCAATCATCCATTCTCTTCATAATTCTGATACATAATGTACGTGTAGATTTGATAAACAGTCCACAAAATGAAGGGTCAAATTTTCAACTCTCCATCCATGTAAAAACGACATCAGCTATAGGGTACATGCAGGTAATATGATCTGTTAACGAAAGTCTATCATTGTGAGAGCATCTGATGCCGAAATTTCTCTGAGAAAATTGCTGAAACCAACAAGGTAGGTAAAACTTACGGCATTATATACCCAGATGTAAAATTTGATATTTCACAGAATGTGATGGTGAAAAAAAGGTGTTTGAGGAGGTAACCTCAATTACGTATATATTTAGTAAGCTTATAGCTTCATTTTGATCATAATCATGATAATAGCGTGTACAGGTCAATTTCTTGTAACGAACATGATGAAGGGGTGCAATGTGGTATTGAATACTTGCCTGACATAGCAACATTAGTGCAGGTAATATGGGCAGTCAAAAATGGAGGAACTGATTCTGGTACTTGGTACTTGGATGAGGCATCAATCTCTTTGATTTTTTTTTTTTTTTTTTTTTTTTTTTTTTTTTTTTTTTTTTTGGGGGGGGGGCATATTTACAATATACTATTAATAGAAATAACGTATTGTAGTCCTATATTGATTTGTGTAACATGTGTAAAGAAAATAATATTGTTACAAAAATAATATACAAAATAAAAAAAATAAAATATAAATATCTAGTCAAAGTATTTACTGAAGGGTCTTATAATTTCAAATGATATCTTAAAGTTAATCAACATTTAAAGCAAATTCCAAACATAGTAGAGTCATTGTAGTTTAAAAAATACTTTAAATACATATGCCCATATTACCTGCACATGTAGGTAATATGGCTACTTTGGTGATGACGTCAACATTTGAATATTGCAGACAGGGGGGTTGGTGACAATTGTTTTTCTTCACAATAAAAGTTAGAGCAGTGGTTATTGATTCATAAAAACATAGATTAGACTGTGTGTCATTTTGTAATTTCATGCAAATTAGGCAAATGCGCTTAGGTAGCCCATATGTACATATGTGAAACCCAGTTGATTGAAGCTATTCATGACTGGAGTAGTTGGATGAACTCTGGTCACAGTATTGACATTGCATTTTTAGACTTCGCTAAAGCGTCTGATTTTATGTCACATAATTTATTAGAATAGAAGCTTTATGTGTATGGTATTCAAAACCCAAATTTAAAATGGATCATGAATTTTTTTAAATGTCGTTCACAAAGAGTCGTTATCAATGGTGAATATTCTAATTGGATTCCTGTAAAGTCAGGTGCTCCACAAGGGACCATTTTAGGTCCAATAATTTTTCTATGTTTTATAAATGATATATATTATCTGATAATATTTTCCTCAACTATTATACTTACCGCAGACGATTGCATCCTATATAGGCATACTAATTCTATTGACGACTGTAAAATGTTACAGAAGGATCTTAATACGTTACACAAATGGGCAAATTTATGGCTTCTTGAGTTTAATTTAAATAAATGCAGGATAATGCAAATGTCATGAAAGTCCATTAACCCGAACTACGACTATAAGTTGGGAGGACATAATTTAAAAAAAAAATACGAAGTCAGAAAAGTACTTAGGGATAACCATAAATGGTTCACTCAATTTTAATACCCATTGTTACGAAACATACGTAAAGTGTAGTAAGATTGTTGCCATAATAAAAAGAAATTTTATAAATTGCCCAATATCTGTTTTTAAGACCCTATACGACTCTCTTGTACGTCCATGTCTCGAGTATTGTTGTACTGCATGGGACCCCTACAGAGTGACACATATAAATACCATCGAACGCGTCTAAAAACGATATTTAAGATTGATGTATAATAATTGGGAAACAAGTTATAATGAACTTGTAGAAAAATCAGGTTTTGTAAAATTAAATGAGAGACGCAAGTACCACCGATTAGTAATGTTTTATAAAATTGTATATGATATGGTCAGCTTCGGTACGACTGAAAGAATTAAACGTGCTCACAGAATAGGCCGTAATGACAATGATATGAAAAAGAATGTACCATTTGCAAAGACGGATTATTTCAAGAATTCTTTTTATCTAAGAACTGCCAATGAGTGGAACTTACTCCCAATAATGTCATTGATAGTCCATCTCTCTCTACTTTCAAAATAGCCTTAAAGAGTTATTTACACATTTAACTTTATTTCTAACTCCGCAATAACAGTATTTGTCCTCTTTTAAATATAAATACTCTACATCAAAATTTGCGATATCAATATACATAAATGCTTGTTATGCTGCGAACTTCCTAGTAGTGTTTAATATCATTGTATTTTCAATATTCATATTTTGGAATGTGATTTTATCTTACTCTATTTACTCATGTATATACTTCCTATTTTACTTTATCGTGTTCATTATGCGTATTTGATATATTCGCTTTTATAATGATTATTTTGTAACTTTGTTTTGATTCAATATTGATTTTTGGTAATATTATTTTTTATCGGGGATGCAGACCTGTACGGGATTTTACAAATCCTTTTCTGCATCCCTAGACATGTTTGTCTGAGTAAATACAATACAATACAATACAATACAATACCATACAATACAATACAATACAATACAATACAGTGCTATCAAAATAAACGCAACAACATTTAATTTCAAAGTTGTGAAGATTGCGTTAGTTTTACACCAAAGTGAGTAGTAACACGTTAAAACATCATATATCTCCTCTTTTCAATGATATCTTATTTATTCATACAAGGTCAGGGATGGCTGAGTTATCATTCTTTATGGACAATGTGACACAGTAGACTTGTGGCCAAGTTTTAGACACGGCAACAATCATGGCATCTTACTAGAAAGCAACTCAACAAAATGGAAAAATGGAACTGATAATAACAACTTACCATTGTCTTATTTAGGACATCTCTCTCTAAACATTACATCCAATGCCCCTTCAAACTGAAGTTAACCTTTTGCAAGCACCGGAAAAGCTAACATGGTATTAGAAAGCTGAACAAATAATTAGACTCTTTCGGAAAACCTTATTTACAATTTTAATATTACAAGACATTTGTTTTCATGTCACATTTCATTAAGGAACCACAATAAAAACAGCCGAGAATGTGTGTTCAAACTTATCTGCGGATAACTATTGAAATGACAATTATATAAATAAAAAATATCTATTAAAAATATTTTTATTGTTCGCTTACGCTTTACTCTCCCAGCCTACATTCAGGATCTCTTGAAATTGAGGTCTTCAATACAATCGTCTTACAGCCTCTGTAGTTCAAAAGATAACACATTATTGAAATATTCGTCTGGAAAATCAAAGGCTAGCCTTGGTGATAGAGGATTTACATATGCGGCTCCCAAATTATGGAACACACACCCACTCTATATTAGGGAATCACCCACAGTTATGTTCAAAACTCAACTTAAGACTTATCTTCTAAGTAATGCTCTCTCAAATGTATGATTTATTTTGTTCTGCGCAATAGAATATATTATTACAGTGGCTGCGCAATATAAATACTTTATTATTATTATTTTTATTATTTATTTGTAATTTCCCTTTTTTTATATAGGCGTTAAAAAGTGGTTGTCAATTGATTGACTTGAGGTCACTATTTCTTCAAAATGTTGATGAACCCCCTCCCCCCAAAATATGATTTGATTCATTTTTATATTAAACACATGATATGTAAAAAGTATGTTCATATAAGCCTGTTTTTCTTGAAAAACAGTGTTCTGACCTTGCGGACCTTGGTGACTATGACTGAATAAAAATTAGATTTGATAGACAGGTAGACATTCATGCATAATTCACCGCTACATTATTAAGTATACTGCATGATTTGTCTTAGCAAAATGTTGAAAAAATTGTAATGTCAGATTAAACTATTCTTGTAATTATTTCAAACATATCTTTGCTTGACACTTCTGATTATTAAAGACGTGTACTAGCTTTGTGATATTGATTATTCTTTTCATTTTATAAAAGTTTATGTTATAGAAATATAATAATCGCATTTTATCGTGAATATCAGTATCTATTACATAAATAGGCCTAGTGCATGCTCTACAATGCAACATACTGGATTATGTGTACGACAAAAAAACTAAATTATCCCGAGGGCACAAGGGATAATTTAGTATTTAGAGTTCACATAGTCAGTAATGTTGCATTAATTGAGCATGCACTACTAGTATTCATTATAGTAAATAGAACCTTAGATCTTTGACCTTGCCTATTTTGGGTTTACAATGTTTATCTTTGCCTAACTTTTGGTGCTAATTAAGCTATTGTGACGTATATTGTTGCTCCGCGTATCCATTGCACCATTTTACTGGGATCAATAAATTGTCATTGTCATTGTCATTGTCATTGTCATTACTGTTTCACCTCTTTCATTGATTTCACCATTCATAATTCGAGCGACCTGATATAGTGCCAGTACGTTAGATTACCCAACATGCATCTCAATATCGTCGACAACTCCACTTCCGGCTCCAAATCAGTAAGAGATAATTATGATCAACGGGCTAGCTTATAAGCTGCGCACGTTGTATCTTTACAATTTTCTGGCATAAATTGAGCGGTGTGTGTGTTGTAATGAATACGATGAGTTCAGTCATCGCGTGAGAATAACTGATAAAAAATAGCGCAGCTAGCTATGCGCGCGCGTGAATATTAAATAGGCCTAAACTAAATACGCGCGCTAATCGAGCAATTACCATTTATTTGTCTTTATACCGGTGACGTCAAACAAAAGAGACATCTTTCATTAAGAACGAAAATCAAAGTCGATTTTATTTTTTATCTTTCGGCCTAACCAAAACATAAGTGTGACGCACATAAGAAATCCAGTGCACCTCAGCACTCCCCTAAGGGTGAAATTTGACAGCAATAACGCCAATGACTTTCAGCTAAATCAATCCGTCGTATACATAATGGCGCTTACGCACGCATTCTACCTAATGGAAGTGGAGCTGCCGACAATTTGACCTTTGACCCTTAAAATTTGGCGATAATATCAATAGTATCGAACAGTATCGATCAATTTTTGTATAGCAAATCGCTCGAATTTAACCATGCAACATAGCAAAAACCGTGCAACATAACAATAAAGCATGCAACATACCAGAATGTTGCACGACACGTGACATCCTTTCAACCAATCACAGCTCGTAAAATATTACCACTATTTACTATAATGCGTTGTTTGTATGTACACAGTGTATTATTGTAGATAATGGGAGAAGATTATAATGGGTATGTTTAATGCTTAGTCAATAAGCAAATAATCACCGTTGATCCAAATGATGGGAAGACTATCACTCCTCAGGCAAGCTGGATAAGCTATCTTCTCCGAAGCAAAGTTCGTCATTTTAGATCGAGAGGTGATTATTTGCTTTATATTCCACATCTGAAACATTTTAAAAGCTCGGGTAAAAACCAATATTTTTGTTAAAAATAAAAGTTTTTTTAGATATTCTTTTAAAAAAATCACTTAAAACATCGATGCCTGCGCTAGTAAAATAAACCCGTGCAATTAAAGTGCGCGCAATTTATTTAGCGCGAATGCCTAGCTCAAATGGGCTGACATGATTGTTACGTAACACAAAATTAAAAAAGGGAATTGTTACGTTACAGAGGAATTCATCTGTCGCTGCATGTAATGGAAAAATGATAGTACAAAAACCCGAGTGACAACGCACTTTTTTCGCGCATCCTAAAAATAATTGATGACGCGTTATGGCTTTACATGCTCCACGGGACGCTGAAGTGATCAGCGAAACTCAAAAATACTAGCACTACGAGTGACGATTGATGATGGGAAAACTAAAATCAATTACGTGGTTGACTTTTGACCGATCCTTTTGCAACATTCTTAGTATGTGAAATATAAAACCAGATAAACAAAATTAATATACTTCGGGGAAATCTATGACATGCCATGGAGTCGTGAGGAAACTAAATTTTATTTTTGAATTTGAATTTTTTAGCCCAAGTGATTTTGTTTTATTGTTATAATAATACCATACTTTTATATACCGTGCGTCCCAAATAAACACAACACAAAAAGAAAGTTCCCCCTTTTTCAAATATCAATAATTTCTTTAATAGGAGGAGTTAAAAAATCTATTTATATGTCCATGTCACTAGGGAATTTAATTAGCTACCATGGGAGCGAATTTTAGAAAAAAAAAATCATGCAGTCATGCTTCAGTGAGCAATGGTTGAATGCAAAAATGTGATTTTTTTTTGAAGTTCACAAGCCTAAAATCAAAACTTTGATTCAATGATATCGGACCAATATTTAGATTTTAAACCTTTCACGCATCAGAATGTACGCAAACGTGCTTCCAAACATACGGAAAGGACATTTGTATAAAATTTCACGGTTGAGTGAGCATGCAGCAAGAAATGACAAAACTGCGATTTTTATTTCTTTGCCATGGTAAAATTGATCAAATATGATGGGATTCATTTTTTAGGAAGAGTGCTTTTAACTTTTTTTCAACTCACGGTTGAATGAACACCATAAAATACCATGTGAAAAACACTAAATAAGTATTCTTTCCATTTTGTTCATTTATTGATTTCCTCCCATTGACTTTATGTATAGAGTTTGAACAAAAAGTGAACAAAAGTCGAATATTTCCCATTTTCATTGTCATTTTTTTTGTTCGTTATACTATTAGCTAATTCTTCAAACTCGGCACAAATCTTCAGGAAGTCATTAACTAACAGGAACTTGGGTCAAATGGAGAATCGGACGTGCCATTAGGCCGTGCCAGGGCCGTAAACTTTCTTCCCTTTTTCATGTTTTTCTCATATATTGTGTTCACTGAAGCATGGAAAATCGGGATTTTCGCGAAAATGAAATCAAATGAATACTTTTAAACGAATTGTTATGGTTAAGCAAAGCAAGCAATTTAATTTTGGTCTCTGGAAACAGCTTTTCCAGTGCCACGTGCTCCTTGAAGCATGAATTTTTAAATAAATGCAATAGGATCATGTACACAAGTGCAACGGTCATAAAAATAATACAAAAACAAATATTCACATGATTTTTAGTGTACAAAATGGAAAGAATACTTTATTCAGTGTTTTTCACATGGTATTTTATGGTCATTTAACCGTGAGTTCCTAGACATGAATCCCATCATACTTGAATAATTTTACCATGGCAAAGAAGTAAAAATCGCAGTTTGGGCATTTTTGCGCTATGCTCACTCGACCGTGAAATTTTACGCAAATGTCCTTTCCGTATGTTTGGAAGCACGTTTTGCGTACATTCTGATGCGTGAAATGTTTAAAATATAAAAATTGGTCCGCAATCATTGAATCAAAGTTGTGATTTTAGCATTAGTAGCGTTCACACGGTAGGCCTTAACTCCAAGTTAACTCCAAGTTATCCTTAAGAACATAGTCCTTAAGGATAACTTGGAGTTAACTTAGAGTTAAGGCCCGTGTGAACGATCTTGGTGTTTATGTTCTCGAGGACAACTTGGTGTTTATGTTCTCGACAGATCTTAGGGTTAAGACTCTTAACTCCAAGTTAACTCCAAGCGGTGGGTGGTCACCGATCGCGCGTTTGACCGTGTGGACGGGATTTCAGCTTAGAGTAAGTGTTCTCGAGGACAAGAGTGACCCCTTGCATAGGTTAAACTTCCGGCCCCACTGGAGCGACGTAGGGGGAAATGAATTGCGCGCGCTACCTACAACTTGTACTTCCGGTCATCGAGCCGCTCGCTTGTCCTCGAGGACACTGTTCTCGAGGACAAGCACCCCGTGTGAACGTAACTCGGGAACAAGCCGTCGGTGTTTAAATTCTTAAGGATACTGTTCTCGAGGACTAAAACCCCGATGGTCCCGTGTGAACATAACTATTGTGAACTTCAAAAAAATGACATTTTTGCATTCAACCATTGCTCACTGAAGCATGATATTCCCTAAAATATGCTCCCATGGTAGCTAATTAAATTTCCTACATGGAAAAATAATTAGATTTTTGTAAACTGCTCCTATTAAAAAAAAAATATTGGTATTTGAAATAATGGGAACTTTCTTTTTGTGTTGTGTTGATAAAAACAGCATCATAATGAAGTGGCTGCCAAATAGAAAACATTACATGATATTGAACTTGCTGCCAAATCTATAAACTATATTGTTATGATTGGTAATCATAGAAGTCTGAATAGTTAAACTACTGCTTTTTACTTCTTAGAAAGTTAAGTGACTCACTTTACCACACATTCCATTGAGATGAAATCCTTTATCTCTACCCATGTTAAAATGAAAGTAAAATGTACAAATGAAGTCAGTTTCAATAAACTAGTCATACTATACAGACGTGTCTCTCAAGCCTCCTATATTATTGTACAACTGGAACTCTACATGGTGTCAGAATAAAAATCTGATTGTTATCGAGTAAAAATGGATGGCATGCGACCACCAGAAGCCTTTTCTACACAAGGCAGTAATATCTCGGATAACTGGAAGCGTTGGAAACAGCGTTTTAACCTGTATGTCACGGCAAGTGGACTTGACAAAAAGGACTTAAAAGTGCAAAAAGCAACACTTCTTCACACCATCGGTGAAGAGGCTCTGGAAATATACAATACATTTTCAGTAGAGCAGCAAGTGTCATCTTCTGGGCAACCTGTTGAGCCAACCTTGAAGGAATTGCTTGAGAAGTTCACAAAGCATTTTGAGCCGCAGTCCAACGTAACTTTCGAGAGACATTTGTTTAATACACGATTTCAAAGTGAAAGTGAATCGTTTGATCAGTTCGTCACAGACTTGAAGAAAAAGGCAAAGTCATGTGAATTTGAGCATCTAAGAGACAGCCTAATAAAAGACAGAATAGTCGTTGGAATCCGTGATGATGCCACAAGAGCAAGACTGCTAAGAGAAAAAGACTTGTCTCTAGAAAAAGCGATAGACATTTGCAAAGCAAAAGAGATTACATCGCAACATATCGCAGAGCTAAAGCCAAAGCAGAGCACCATACATGTCGTACAACCAACATCATCGACGAGGACTTGCCAGAAATGTGGAAGTAAACATCCACCACGACAATGTCCTGCTTTCGGAAAAGAGTGTCACAACTGCCACAAGAAGAGCCACTTTAGTTCGATGTGCCGACAGCAAGATCGAGAGAGGGATCGCCCATCAAGGAAGGCCCCAACAAAAAGAAGGACTTCCAACCATAGTCATCGTGCGAGCAGAGGCGTCCACGACATCCAGCAGCACGACGACTCGGACTCTGACATCGAAGAATTCCATGTCGCCGAAGTCAGCGATGCCAAGAAGAAAGAAGAGAGCACAGCCAAGGCATGGTATGTTAATCTCAAATTTCTTTCTAAGACAAACAGGCATGACAAAAAGTCTGATATAGATGCAAAATTGAAGATAGATACAGGTGCTCAGTGCAATATACTTGCAGCGAAGGCTTACAAAAAGCTAGGAATGCCCAAACTAAGTAAATCCAGGGCAAGATTAATGTCATACTCAGAACATGTTGAGAAATCTAAAGGAGAGTGTACACTGACATGCGTGAGAAACAATAGGTACCACAACATTGAATTTGAAGTAATTGACAGAGATGTAGACTCTATACTAGGGCTGGAATCGTCAGTAATACTAGGACTAGTAAAGAGGGCAGATGTCATACAGAGAGAGAATTATTTCTTTGTTTTATCCTTCTTTCCTCTTCTCTCCTATAAATTCTTATGTATTTCTTTTGTTTTATCCTTCTTTTCCTCTTCTCTCCTATAAATTCTTATGTATTTCCTTGTTTTATCCTTCTTTTCCTCTTCTCTCTATAAATTCTTATGTATTTCTTTGTTTTATCCTTCTTTCCTCTTCTCTCCTAATAATTCTTATGTATTTTTTGTTTTATCCTTCTGTTCTCTTCTCTTCAATCATTTTTATGTATTTCTTTGTTTTATCCTTCTTTCCTCTTCTCTCCTATAATTTAATGTATTTCTTTGTTTTATCCTTCTTTCCTCTTCTCTCCTATAAATTCTTATGTATTTCTTGTTCTATCCTTCTTTCCTCTTCTCTCCTATAAATTCTTATGTATTTCTTTGTTTTATCCTTCTTTCCTCTTCTCTCCTATAAATTCTTATGTATTTCTTTGTTTTATCCTTCTTTTCTCTTCTCTTCAATCATTTCTTATGTATTTCTTTGTTTTATCCTTCTTTCCTCTTTCTCTCCTATTAATTCTTATGTATTTCTTTGTTTTATCATTCTTTCCTCTTCTCTCTATAAATTCTTATGTATTTCTTTGTTCTATCCTTCTTTCCTCTTCTCTCCTATAATTGCTTATGTATTTCTTTGTTTTATCCTTTCTTCCTCTTCTCTCCTATAAATTCTTTTGTATTTCTTTGTTTATCCTTCTTTCCTCTTCTCTCCTATAAATTCTTATGTATTTCTTGTTTTATCATTCTTTCCTCTTCTCTCCTATAATTCTATGTATTTTTTGTTTTCCTTCTTTCCTTTCTCTCCTATAAATTCTTATGTATTTCTTTGTTATCCTTCTTATTCTCTTCTCTTCAGTCATTCTTATGTATTTCTTTGTTCCTTCCATTTGCGCTTTTTCATTGAAATGTATTTCTTTGATTTTATGTACATAAAACATACCAAGACTATGCCTACCGTACTCATTCTACACGCGTACGCTAAATCGCTCGACTACCGTCTGTTTGGGAAGAAGACGGTAGCAAAGAGGAGTTGCGCATGCGCAGTTCGTGTTTTGCTCTGGAGAGCTACCGAGTCATGCTACCGTAGTGCTCCGAAAGCCGCTTAATGATGTATGTGCGGCTCCCTACGGACGCGGAAGAGGAATTAAATTGACCCTTTTTTATTTATATTGTTTCTCTAAGAATTGGAGCTAGGGCTTGGTCTACGGTAAAGGTTCTTTTTTGGGGGAAGGGGGTCTTTGTCAGGGTCATTGTCCTAAACCTTTTATCCAGTATCTAAGTCACTCACACACACACACACACACACACACACACACACACACACACACACACACACACAACAAACAAACACACACACACTTGCCCATTGCATACACACAGACAACACAAAATATATTCTCACCGCCCACTTTCGTTTAGAAAATGAGGTTGCGCCAGAATGGCTATCCGTTTTGTCTCGTTTGGAATATGAGACGACCTATAAGAACTGGAAAAAAAACACACTGTGACTTCCCGGACTTGATTCTATATTAGAAATGGCTAAAAAAGGTATACATGATCATTTATATAAAGAAATTGAATTCATGGAGCAATGGCATTCACTGCAAAAACAAATAACACAACCTGATGATGATCAGGTAGGCTTATTCTTATACTGGATATGTTTTTTTAATTCTCCGAGTCAAGTCCTGCGAAAGCTTATTTTTATTGTCCGTAACAAAGTGGGCATTACTCACTCAAGCAAGGACTTTTTTCGGACCTTTTGGTGTCATAATTATGGAACTTGAGAGTATAGAGACCTTTTGCAGAATCATATATGTAGAGTTCCAGTTGTACAATAATATAGGAGGCTTGAGAGACACGTTGTATAGTATGACTAGTTTATTGAAACTGACTTCATTTGTACATTTTACTTTCATTTTAACATGGTAGAGATAAAGGATTTCATCTCAATGGAATGTGTGGTAAAGTGAGTCACTTAACTTTCTAAGAAGTAAAAAGCAGTAGTTTAACTATTCAGACTTCTATGATTACCAATCATAACATCCCCTTTTCAATAATGAATTTTCAACAACTTTAAAATTAGATATTAATCAATGAAATGTTTTGAAATTAAATTAGATTTATGTTTCAATCAATTTGGCATATTTTTTAATTCTTCAAATTGAAGTCTTTAAATTGGAATTGTTTATCTATTATAAGAAGGGTTTCAATTTGCTTTGTTATTTGCAATAATTGATTGTTAGTTGAACATAACTATTTGCAAATCATTAGTTTGGGAATGTTAATAATTGTTAGTAACATATAATTATAACATATAAAATTCACATTGTATAATAACATGAACTTAATGGATTAGAGTCCAATGAGTGATTTAGACTTTCACTCTCATTTATATTTTCATGTTTGAGATATTAGAGTTCAATTATCATAGTCCGATTCAGTTCTTCTTTCTTGCGATGGCGTTCATTATAATTATTCAGCTGTTCAAGTAATGGTGTATGCTATACTCGTATTTCCTTCCAAACATATTGTATTCAGGCATTTTATGAATCAATAACTTCCAAAATAATTAAACAAAATAAGGAATAAGAATGTTAGCCTACATTTTTAGAATACATAGAACTAAACAACTACAAAGTAAACAGTGCTCAACTGTACAGGTCAGGCTATATAAGATTATTAATCCAAAATTGATATTTAATTTAATCAATCAACTTCCATCTCCTTCTTTTTTGGTTTGTATTGTTTCTATCTTTACCATCTTCTGGTGGTTTGATGTGTCTACCGTATTTGGTGGTGTATCCTTGTTCATGTTATGCAGTGTTGTTATGTGTGTTGTGAGGGGTAGATGGCTGGTTGTCATGAGATTGATGAGTCTGGTCATTGTCATCGTAGTCTTGATACAATGGATTCAGACTGTCTTTGATTTGATAAGATCTTTGCGATTACGTCGGTAGTCTACGCCTTCAGCTCGTACAATGTATGAGCGTGGCTCTTTACATATTCTCACTACAACTGCTTTTTGCAAAATTTTAGGATTTCTTGTGTTTCGCATCCTAACAACATCTCCAATTGACATTGGGGAGATTTCGTGTGTTTTTTGTCATAGAACACTTTCTGTTTGTCTTGTTTTGCTGTCAGCTTTTTGTTCACATTCTTTTGTGTTTTAGGTTTTAGTAACCTTTTGCTGGTAGGAAGGAGTGTTTTTGTTCTACGTCCCATTAGTAGTTGGGAGGGAGAGGCATCTAAGCCTTCTAATGGGGTGTTGCGGTATTGCATAAGTGCAAGGTGAATGTCACTCGACTTGCGCAACATGTTCTTTGCTATTTCAACAGCGCTTTCAGCTTTCCCTATGGATTTGGGGTAGCCAGGTGAGCTGGTTACATGCTTGAAAGAGCTGAATTTTGCAAATTCTGCTGATGCATAGCATGGACCATTGTCTGATACAAACTCAGATGGTACTCCATATCTTGCAAATTGTTCTTTGCAATGCTTAATGACTGTTGATGGTTGTCATGTTCTTTAGGTCGCAAAGTTCAAAGAACTTGAGTAGTAGTCGACAAGTATTAAATGGTATTTTCCATTTAACTCTAAGATGTCAGAGCCGACTTTTGCCATGGTTGGTCAGGTTTGTATGACCAATCATTGGTTCATTTGCATTGTTTTGTTTGTAGGTGTTGCATATTTCACATGTAGCAACCGTGTCTGCAATTTGTGCTGACATACCAGGCCAGTACATGATATCGTGTGCTAATTTCTTAGTCTTTTCTATTCCTTGTGTGCGTAGCCATGTACTTTGCCGATCATCTTTTTGCAAATTGATTTTGGTATGATCACTCGCGCATCTGCCAATAATTCTCTGTACTCCCAATAGTGTCGAATTTCTTCATCGACTTCCTTTTGTCATTTGGCCATCCAGCCAGGATTGTTTTGTGGAGTTTTTGCAATGTTTCATCTTTTTTCGTTTCAACTCTTATTTCTTCCATCCTTTCATCTGCGATGGGAAGTTTGTCAATGATGCATATGGGTATCTCTTCCATATCGACATCATCCTTTGAACAGATAGGAAATTCCTACTGAGGCAGTCTGATATGAAAAGGTTAATGCCTTTTCATATGATACACGGAGATCATACTTTTGCAAATTTAGAAGCATTTTCTGAAGTCGCGGTGGAGAAGCATGCAGTGTTTCTTGAATATCGATTCAAGTGGTTTGTGATCAGTTTCAACATCCACTGTGCGTCAAATATGTATTGGTGAAATTCTTACAACCAAATACAATCGCGGCTAGCTCTTTTTCTATCTGCGCATATCGGGTCTGCCATCCGTAAATGCTTTTGACGCATAGGCAACTGGATGTCCATTTTGTAATAGGACTGCACCTGTGCCTGATTGAGATGCATCTACACTTAATTTTACCGGTTTGTGTGCATCATAGTACATCAACACTGGGGAGTTTGTTACGCATCTTTAAGTGCTTTGAAACTTTCTTCTTTCTGATCATCCACAGTGCCATGCTACATCTTTTTCTAGTAGTACTCTGATTGGTGCTGATTTTCTGACAAGTTTGGTATAAACTTACCCAAGTAGTTTACCATTCCCAGGAACTGTTGTACTCCCTTTTTGTTTTGAGGGGTAGGCATCTTTGTGATCGCTCTATTTTCTGGGGTCTGGTTTCAATCCTTCACTTGTTATGATGTGTCCCATGTATGTCACCTTTGTTTGCCTGATATGGCATATGTCGGGTTTAGCTTTATGCAATTTTCTCTGCATCTATCTAGCACTTGGTGATATGGACACTTTTGGAGGGGCCATATATTAAGATGTCATCTACCAAGACTTCGACACCTTCTATGTCGCTGAACATATCTGTCATTATTCTTTGGAAGATTTCACTGGCAGAGTTGATCCCAAATGGTAATCTTTGAAATCTATATCTGCCGTATGGCGTGTTGAATGTGAGGAGTTTTGAACTCTCTTCATCTAGGGGAATTTGCCAGAAACCAAATTCGCATCTAATGTGCTGAATATCTGTGCACCCGCTAACTTGTCAGTTATATCGTCTATTGTTTTCATGGGATAGTGTGGCCTTTTGATTGCCTTTTCAAATCCCTAGGGTCAAGACATATTCTAACCTTGTCTTTCCCTTTCTTTGCTACAGTAACCATTGAGCTAACCCATTCTGTCGGTTCTGTTTGTTTTTCGTATAACACCCATTTTCTCCATGCGATGTAGCTCATCTTTAACTTTTTGTTTATCGCCACTGGGACTTTTCGGGGAGGGTGGACTGTTGGTTTGACCATTTAATCTACATCTAAATGTGTGGTTTACCTAAACGACCAGCCCCCGTCGCGAAGCGACGGGAACTGACGAACCAGTTGACATATTTGGCGAAGTTTTGAAAATATCTATACATTACCACAAATTTCGTGGTCAAAAATACTTATTTGAATTCATACTCACATTGAATCAATTCTTTGAAGTTTTTCCTCGAATTAGTGACATCTGCGAATGTTTCACATGAAGTAATCAACTAAAAATGTAGAAAAATACAGGAAAATTGAGTCCATCAACGTATATTCTCCGTGCGTGCGTTGTCTTCGCCATACGTCTTCGCACAGTAAAATGACGTCATAGAAAATGGCAGCGATGGCACCAACACTATGAGAAGAGACAAGGCAACGGAAAATTCAATTTGGTAAGTCAAGAAGCTCTTATATACTTTCATTTTTTCGTTGTTACGCGTGAAACATACATAGAAACCTTACAACAACATTTTAACATTAGATTGATTAAATTGACCAGTATAATTCACTTTGCGCTCATCATCACTGAAAGTTACGCTGTAAATAGGGGTGGTGGAAGTACAGCCCCGTCGCTTCGGCAACGGGGCTGTGTATAGTTAGGTTTACCCATACAACCCAAGCCCTGAAACACATCTTTGTACAGATTTTTCAAATCGTCATCTTTT
>CALNVZ010003430.1:7098784-7158883 GCA_940671915.1 Paracentrotus lividus
CTTTTGCCAAATTTTGGATTTCTTGTGTTTCGCATCCTAACAACATCTCCAATTGACAGGTTGGGGAGATTTCGTGTGTTTTTTGTCATAGAACACTTTCTGTTTGTCTTGTTTTGCTGTCAGCTTTTTGTTCACATTCTTTTGTGTTTTAGGTTTTAGTAACCTTTTGCTGGTAGGAAGGAGTGTTTTTGTTCTACGTCCCATTAGTAGTTGGGAGGGAGAGGCATCTAAGCCTTCTAATGGGTGTGCGGTATTGCATAAGTGCAAGGTGAATGTCACTCGACTTGCGCAACATGTTCTTTGCTATTTTCACAGCGCTTTCAGCTTTCCCATTGGATTTGGGGTAGCCGGTGAGCTGGTTACATGCTTGAAAGAGCTGAATTTTGCAAATTCTGCTGATGCATAGCATGGACCATTGTCTGATACAAACTCAGATGGTACTCCATATCTTGCAAATTGTTCTTGCAATGCAGTTGTAGTGAGAATATGTAAAGAGCCACGCTCATACATTGTACGAGCTGAAGGCGTAGACTACCGACGTAATCGCAAAGATCTTATCAAATCAAAAGACAGTCTGAATCCATTGTATCAAGACTACGATGACAATGACCAGACTCATCAATCTCATGACAACCAGCCATCTACCCCTCACAACACACATAACAACACTGCATAACATGAACAAGGATACACCACCAAATACGGTAGACACATCAAACCACCAGAGAGGTATGGAAGATAGAAACAATACAAACCAAAAAAGAAAGGAGATGGAAGTTGATTGATTAAATTAAATATCAATTTTGGATTAATAATCTTATATAGCCTGACCTGTACAGTTGAGCACTGTTTACTTTGTAGTTGTTTAGTTCTATGTATTCTAAAAATGTAGGCTAACATTCTTATTCCTTATTTTGTTTAATTATTTTGGAAGTTATTGATTCATAAATGCCTGAATACAATATGTTTGGAAGGAAATACGAGTATAGCATACACATTACTTGAACAGCTGAATAATTATAATGAACGCCATCGCAAGAAAGAAGAACTGAATCGGACTATGATAATTGAACTCTAATATCTCAAACATGAAATATAAATGAGAGTGAAAGTCTAAATCACTCATTGGACTCTAATCCATTAAGTTCATGTTATTATACAATGTGAATTTGTATATGTTTATAATTATATGTTACTAACAATTATTAACATTCCCAAACTAATGATTTGCAAATATGTTATGTTCAACTAACAATCAATTATTGCAAATAACAAGCAAATTGAAACCCTTCTTATAATAGATAAACAATTCCAATTTAAAGACTTCAATTTGAAGAATTAAAATAATATGCCAAATTGTATTGAAACATAAATCTAATTTAATTTCAAAACATTTCATTGATTAATATTCTGAATTTTAAAGTTGTTGAAAATTCATTATTGAAAAGGGGGATGTTATGATTGGTAATCATAGAAGTCTGAATAGTTAAACTACTGCTTTTTACTTCTTAGAAAGTTAAGTGACTCACTTTACCACACATTCCATTGAGATGAAATCCTTTATCTCTACCCATGTTAAAATGAAAGTAAAATGTACAAATGAAGTCAGTTTCAATAAACTAGTCATACTATACAGACGTGTCTCTCAAGCCTCCTATATTATTGTACAACTGGAACTCTACATATATGATTCTGGCAAAAGGTCTCTATACTCTCAAGTTCCATAATTATGACACCAAAAGGTCCGAAAAAAGTCCTTGCTTGAGTGAGTAATGCCCACTTTTGTTACGGACAATAAAAATAAGCTTTCGCAGGACTTGACTCGGAGAATTAAAAAAACATATCCAGTATAAGAATAAGCCTACCTGATCATCATCAGGTGTGTTATTTGTTTTTGCAGTGAATGCCATTGCTCATGAATTCCAATTTCTTTATATAAATGATCATGTATTACCTTTTTTAGCCATAGTTCTAATATAGAATCAAGTTCCGGGAAGTCACAGTGTGTTTTTTTTCCAGTTCTTATAGGTCCGTCTCATATTCCAAACGAGACAAAACGGATAGCCATTTCTGGCGCAACCTCATTTTCTAAACGAAAGTGGGCGGTGAGAATTATTTTGTGTGTGTCTGTGTGTATGCAATGGGCAAGTGTGTGTGTGTTTGGTTTGTTTGTGTGTGTGTTGTGTGTGTGTGTGTGTGGTGTGTGTGTGTGTGTGTGTGTGTGAGTGACTTAGATACTGATAAAGGTTTAGGACAATGACCCTGACAAAGACCCTCCCCCAAAAAGAGACCTCTTACCGTAGACCAAGCCCTAGCTCCAATTCTTAGAGAAACAATATAAATAAAAAAGGGTCAATTTAATTCCTCTCCGCGTCCGTAGGGAGCCGCACATACATCATTAAGCGGCTTCGGAGCACTACGGTAGCATGACTACGGTAGCTCTCCAGAGCAAAACACGAACTGCGCATGCGCAACTCCTCTTGCTACCGTCTTCTTCCCAACAGGACGGTAGTCGAGCGATTAGCGTACGGTGGAGAATCGAGTACGGTAGGCATAGTCTTGGTATGTTTATGTACATAAACAAAGAAATACATTTCAATGAAAAAGCGCAAATGGAAGGAACAAAGAAAAATAAGAAATGACTGAAAAGAAGAGATAAAAGGATAAAACAAAGAAATACATAAGATTTATAGGAGAGAAGAGGAAAGAAGGACGAACAAAAAAATACATAAGAATTTATAGGAGAGAAGAGGAAAGAATGATAAACAAAGAAATACATAAGAATTTATAGGAGAGAAGAGGAAGAAGGATAAAACAAAGAAATACAAAAGAATTTATAGGAGAGAAGAGGAAAGAAGGTAACAAAGAAATACATAAGCATTTATAGAGAGAAGAGAAAAAAAAGAAAAGGTAGGAGAAGATAGAACAAGAAATACATAAGATTTATAGGAGAGAAGAGGAAAGAATGATAAAACAAAGAAATACATAAGAATTAATAGGAGAGAAGAGGAAAGAAGGATAAACAAAGAATACATAAGAAGATTGAAAGAAGAGAAAAGAAGGATAAACAGAAATACATAAGAATTTATAGGAGAGAAGAGGAAAAGAAGGATAAAACAAAGAAATACATAAGAATTTTAGAGAGAGAGGAAAGAAGGATAGAACAAAGAAATACATAAGAATTTATAGGAGAGAGAGAAGGAAAAACAAAGAAAATAAGAATTATAGAGAGAAGAGGAAAGAAGGATAAAACAAAGAAATACATAAGAATGATTGAAGAGAAGAGAACAGAAGATACAAGAATACATAAGAATTTATAGGAGAGAAGAGGAAAGAAGGATAAAACAAAGAAAATACATAAGAATTTATAGGAGAGAAGAGGAAAGAAGGATAAAACAAGGAAATACATAAGAATTTATAGGAGAGAAGAGGAAAGAAGGATAAAACAAGAAATACATAAGAATTTATAGGAGAGAAGAGGAAAGAAGGATAAAACAAAGAAATACATAAGAATTTATAGGAGAGAAGAGGAAAAAGAAGGATAACATAAGAAATACATAGAATTTATAGGAGAGAAGAGGAAAGAAGGATAAAACATGGAAATACATAAGAATTTATAGGAGAGAAGAGGAAAGAAGGATAAAAACAAAGAAATACATAAGAAAATGATTGAAGAGAAGAGGAACAGAAGGATAAAACAAAGGAATACAAAGAATTTATAGGACAGAAGAGGAAAGAAGGATAAAACAAAGAAATACATAAGAATTTATAGGAGAGAAGAGGAAAGAAGGATAAACAAAGAAATACATAAGAATTTATAGGAGAGAAGAGGAAGAGGATAAAACAAAGAAATACATAAGAAATGATTGAAGAGAAGAGAAAAGAAGGATAAAACAAAGAAATACATAAGAATTATAGGAGAGAAGAGGAAAAGAGGACAAAACAAAGATATACATAAGAATTTATTGGAGAGAAGAGGAAAGAAGGATAAAACAAAGAAATACATAATAATTTATAGGAGGGAAGAGGAAAGAAGGATAAAACAAAGAAATACATAAAAATACATATAGGAATTGGTAAAGGAAAAGAAATAAAGAGGAGATACACAGAAATTCTATTCACCGTCGTCTTCGCTGACTGCGAAAGCGCTTTGAAGTCACGACGGTAGTTCGAGTGCGAGGCCAGTACGGTCGATTAAACCCACCGTCTTGTTACCTACCGTAGTGTTCCCGAAAGCTCATTATTCTGGGTCAGAGAGGGCCATACCAGATATATTGTGATAATTGACGTGGAGTGGTATGCCCTCAATGGAACCAGAATGGAGGCAATATTTATTTGACCTTTTAGTTTTTAGAGTGTATTTGTCCGGGAGAGTTGGGAGGGGGGGGGGGGGGGTAATTAGCTTGGGATATATTTTTCCCATGAGGAAAAAAAGGGACGGATAACGAAACAAATAATGAAAATTAATTTTAAAATGAAAACAGCTATTGAATAAATTTTGATGAAGTTTAGTTGTGCACCCATCACCAAGAGTATGTTGTCTCGACTCGAAATACCCGACTGATTTATAAATGCACACGTAGCTCTGCTTCCCGTTGTATACTGAGAACTTTTTAAAAAACCGAATTGTCGAGCATGCTTGCAAGAAATTCTTTTCATTTAAAGGTGAAACGAAGACAGCTTTAAATAGATCAATTTCAGACGATTTGAATTATATAAGGTCTTGTTTACGCAATCATGAGTGAAATAAACGGTCGACAAGAGGGATGTTCAATATTTCTTCAGCCCGCATATATGCGGGCTTAGTATACAACGGGTTAAAACATTCAAATGCACGTAGACCCGCGACTGGTGCAAATTCTCTTCTCGTTTTTTTTTCCAGCAAAAGTAAGAGTAAATTTACCTTTCAATCATTGCATATTAAACATGAACTTTGGACTAAAATAATTTTTTGAGAACATTCGGTACTTTAGTGCATTTAATTCATTACATCAAAGTTTCATCCCTCTTCTCTCTCTTTCTCTCTAGGTCTCTCTATATCTCTCTTTCTCTCTCTTTCATAATGCCTGAATATCTCGCTTCATCTCGCTTTGTTCCTTTCCATTACTATTTTTTTCTTCGCCACCCACCTTACCCTCCCCTCCCCTCTTTCTCTCTCTCTCTCTCTCTCTTTCCCATCTCTCTCACTCTCTCTGTCTCTTTCTATCTAGGCCTATTTTTTTCTCTTTCTCCTTTTCATAATGTCTAAATATCTCGCTTCATCTTTCTTTCTTCCTTTCCATTACTTTTTTTTCTTCACCACCCACCTACCCCCCTCTTTCTCTGTCCTATATCTCTCTTTCTCTGATGACGTGCCAACCCATGTTTGTCCACGGTTAGTGCCTCCTTCCCCCTCTCCTATATTATTCTTCCCCTATGACCTAAATTGTAGTGTTTATACAGTTATATGTGAAATTATATTTTTCATTTCTATGATTCGTATTTGCTATCGTCTTTAGTTGTGTACCCATCCTCCAAAGTATACATATGTTGTCTCGACTGGAAATACCCGATTGATTTATGCACACGTAGCTCGATTTCAAACATTCATAATCTAGAACTGTGGCTGTTGCAAATTCTCTTCTCGTTTTTTTTTCCCAGCAAAAGTCCGAGTAAATTTACCTTTCAATCATTGCATATTAAACATGAACTTTGGACTTAAATAATTTGAGAAGTATGAGAACATTCGGTACTTTAGTGCATTTAATTCATTACATCAAAGTTTCATCCCTCTTCTCTCTCTTTCTCTCTAGGTCTCTCTATATCTCTCTTTCTCTCTCTTTCATAATGCCTGAATATCTCGCTTCATCTCGCTTTGTTCCTTTCCATTACTATTTTTTTCTTCGCCACCCACCTTACCCTCCCCTCCCCTCTTTCTCTCTCTCTCTCTCTCTCTCACTCTCTCTGTGTCTTTCTATCTAGGCCTATTTTTTTTTCTCTTTCTCCTTTTCATAATGTCTAAATATCTCGCTTCATCTTTCTTTCTTCCTTTCCATTACTTTTTTTTTCTTCACCACCCACCTACCCCCCTCTTTCTCTGTCCTATATCTCTCTTTCTCTGATGACGTGCCAACCCATGTTTGTCCACGGTTAGTGCCTCCTTCCCCCTCTCCTATATTATTCTTCCCCTATGACCTAAATTGTAGTGTTTATACAGTTATATGTGAAATTATATTTTTCATTTCTATGATTCGTATTTGCTATCGTCTTTAGTTGTGTACCCATCCTCCAAAGTATACATATGTTGTCTCGACTGGAAATACCCGATTGATTTATGCACACGTAGCTCTATTTCAAACATTCATAATCTAGAACTGTGGCTTTTGCAAATTCGCTTCTCGTCTTTTTCTTTCAGCAAAATTACTAGTAAGTTTACTTGTTAATTATGGTACATTAATCATGTTAAACTTTAGACAGATTGGGAACGGTCAGTACACTAATTTAAGTATTCACATCGTAAAACCTATTATAGACGACGTGAAAGATGAGTTGTTACTCAAACCAATAAACATTATTGTATAAAAACTACATTGGTAATGTTATTCCATTATGACTCTGTTGGCGCTTTAAGCTGTTAAAGTTGGAGATTAAATGTGCTTTATGTCTGTTTATGTTTGTTTCATCTCTCCTCTGTCTGTCTGTCTGTTTCTCTCTCTCTTGCTATAGATATGTTTTTCTTCTTATATCAAATGTTTTCAATCGTATATACACAGGTAATCTAATTGCACCTCAAGACAACATGGCAGCAAAGTTCCCTTCGGCCAGCGATGTTCAGCTGAAACCGAGAAAAGGCCATGACATGGCATGGTCATGTGACGAACACGGGGAACCAATCAAATTCTACTGTAAAGAACACGAGATGCCCATGTGTCATCCATGCGCAACCAAAGATCATCAGAAACCATGTCATCTCGATTACATCGGAAATGTCATCTTGGAGATAGGGAGTCACACTGTAAAATTTACTGTAGTGTTTTACAGTAAATTACTGGCAACTCTGCTGCACAGTAATTTACTGTAATTTTCTCTTAAAGTAAGCTACTTTCAACAGTAAATTACTGTAAATTCCCATAAGATACAGGAAACTACCGTCAAATATGCTGTTATTTACTGTGCAGCAGAGTTGCTAGTAATTTACTGTAAAAAGCTACAGCAATTTTTTTTTACAGTGCACAGTTGGAAGATAAACTTCTTGAGTTAGAAGAAATAATGCAGCGCAAAGTCAAATTACAGAAGTACAAGTACTTTTTGCAACTTCAAATGTTTCCTCTTAATGAATTAGTCTCCATGAATTATTTGATATTCATGTACAAATATCAATCGGCTCAAAATAGTTCATTTTTAAAAGATGTTTCTTATTCTAAATTATATTGTTCATCATTACAACACACGTCAAAGAAACAATCCATCGACCTCTAGCAAGGACACAAACTGCTTTTAACTCTTTTGTAGTTGTTTGCATCAACGAATGGAACAAGTTCCCACAAAACATCAGGTCCAGCCCAACACTATCTAAATTTAAACTTCCATGTTGTAAATATCTTTTTGAGAATTTACAAAATGTGTTAAAGTAAATATTGGAAAACCATGTATGTGTATGTGTGTGTGTTTGCCGCGTGTGCGTGTTTGTTGTGTGTGTGTGGGCGTGTGTGTTTCGTGTGTGCGCGCGAGTGCTTGTGTGTTTTTGTGTGGGTAAGTGTGCGCGCGTGTGTGTGTGTGTGTGTGGGGTTTTTTGTCACATGAATGTTTAGAATATGAGCTTTTATTTTGAATTCTTTCTCCCCCAGAATCAAATAACAATTTTTGCTTTATTTATTATTTCATTTATTTATCATTATTATTATTATTATTATTATTATTATTATTATTATTATTATTATTATTATTATTATTATTATTTTATTTTTTTTCCCCCTTTGGGGGGGGGGGCACACATTAAATGTATTTTAGAGTAAGTGTATTTTCTTTTGTCCTTCGAGGGGTGCATGCAAAATTACTTTTCACCCCTTCGCTATTGTCTTTATAGGCGAAGATACCCCCTCTTTGCATCGCGAGTGATTACCCCTGTCTTGCAATGCCGTTTTCTATTTCTTTATTTTTTCAAGTTGAACGGAGTTAGAGCCCCCCCCCCCCAGCCTCTCCTTGTCACCCCGTTCCAAATGTAACTACTCTGCAGCGGGGGTTATATATTTGTTTCAGTGTGAAACGACGAAACTGTTCCTTTTAAAAGCTCTATTTCAACCCACAATTATTCCATGCAATGCTATCATAGGTTTTCGCGGTTAATTTTAAACTCTTTCCAACCGAATTCGTTAATGTTCATTTAATTTAAACGATACCTCATGAGTGGAGCTTTCGGTCAATTGAGTAAACGTGTGGATTTTTAATCTCGCTCACATTTCGGACGAGAGTGCTTGTAAGAAAAGTCAAATTGATCGGAGATAGTTTAAACTTGACTGGGGAAAACCTATATTAGAACGATAATACGCCTCGCAGAATGTAAGTGGTGCGGGTGCTGATCCAGAATTTCATGACAGCAGGGGTATTTTTTTCTTCATATTTTAGTATTCCCTTTTTTTTTAACATCACGAACATTGGGAGCGGGATGGGGGGAGGTGCAAAGGCCCAAACTTCAAACACTTTGGGGGTAATACATTTCATCCCCATTGTCCAAAAATTCGGACAAGAAATGTTTCCTGTACCCAGTCTACGCGATTACTTAAGTCTACAAATAGTGTTTTTAGATTTACAGTTAGTTTCCCATTGAATTCTCTATTATTATTTCAAAAGATTGCTGACTGCTGATGTGTATATGTCTCTCATATAAATGTTCCTGTTGATTTGTTCCTCTTTTATCCTTTCCGGTGTAGACATGTTGTACTTGTCAAAAGCTTGAATGCTCAACTTGGAAGATCGTGTATATATTATTGACATTCCCAATTTTAAAATCTTAAAATGGTTTTCCACAGTTCAGGACATTTTTTTAGCTAACCTTAACGAAGTGATGCTAATTTGTTGTTGTTGTTGTTTTTTTTTTTTACAAGAACATTAATTGTTCTTGTAAAAAACAACAACAGCAACAACAACAACAACTAAATAGCATCACTTCGTTATGGTTGGCTACAACAAAAAAAAAAAAAGAATAAAAAGTACATTTTAAAGTAGCAAGTTTGTATTATTTTGCTTCTCATTTTATATATCTTTTCCATTTTGGCTTCGCGCTCTTATTACTATCTTTATAAAAAAAAAGTTCATCAGCCATCAAAATTTTACAAAAATTATTGTTTTAATGCCAAAATTTCAGGGCATATGTTTAGGCGAACATCCCGCTTTTATTCATCTCTCTCACTATCACGGATTTACATTGTATATAGTGGTTTAGGGGATGTTTCCCTTATGAATTGAAAACCATTCTTTTACTGTTCAAGATAAAAATATGAACATTTTTTTTTGAAAACGCCCCCTATTTTCAAATCCTGGATCCACTGCTGAGGTCTGCTTTCTACAATAAAGTACCAACGTTTTACTGCGATCCCTGCTTTTTTCAACTACGCTCCACTTACCTACTCAACCGGGCTTGGAAAATTGTTATTGTCGAAAATAATATATTAGTAATACATTGTTGATCAAATTGTGAAGCGCTTTATACATAACAGTAAATGTAAGGCGCTGTATACCATGCTCAGTGAATAGGATTAGAGCATAGACGTAAAAGGGAATGTTCACTGATAACCGATACGCTTATATCGTGCTTGTGGATATGGATTTGTGCAGCATGATTCGCTCTCCAATCTTTCCAGTGGTTTTGGTCCTTTTCTTTGGGCCCTGTTCTAAGATAGGACTTATCAAAGCCATGGGCATCCTGTTCAGTCACATCTCAGAGTCAATATCATGGAATTCAACAGATCTCGGAGTCGCTATTGGTCTCTTTTATGCACTTGGCTTATGCTCAAGTAAGTGCACACAACTTAATAATGTCAGAAAGATAATTTCATTTGTTCAATATTAATACCTGAATAATAATTTTTATTAAGTTCAGAAAGCAGTTTAACGCATATGACTATTGATATTTTGCCAACAAATAAAAAGAAATGAAATCTTACCAGACTGCATATGACACATTGTGAGGTTTGAAACATACATTACGATTCATTCACAATAATCTTATTTCTGTATTCTTGCCACAGAATTCCTTTGAAAAATAAACTTCAAACCATGACCGATCATTTTTATTTAGACAAAACCGGCCTCTCAGATATTTTATCTCAAATGGCGTGTTAGTTTATTTTTGTTGTTATTTAAAAAAAAAATAAAAAAAAACCCTATCAGGACAAACGGAAGGGCACATTGTGCCTTTCCCTTTCCCTATCAGCCTTTTATAGACCATTTAAATATTCCTAATCATTTTTTACCGAAATTAGTGACTTTTCCGAAAAAAAAAATTCACGAACATTCTAGTAATATTCATTTTATAAAAAAATAAGTTATCTCTTGAAATTTACAAAATATGATAATTGTTTATTATATAGCCACTTTGAGTTCCTAAACACTGAAAATTAGCACAAAAACTCACTTTTAATTACTTTATTGCACAAAACACCCTCTTGTGGTGATATTGCGTTTTTCTTATGAGCATAAAGCGTACAACATTGAACCTTACTAATAGATGAATGGACAATGCCTTGATCATAAAGCATAGTTGTAACAGTTTCCATCATCAAACTGTAAAAGGCATACGACATACCACAGGATTAATTATGATATTGAATATAATTAAAATTGTCATACAGTCAATTTTTTGTTGTCTTGTGTTTTGTTTTGTTGTGTGTATGTGTGTGTGTTTTTAATGATGCACGATGTTAAAATATATTCTTCTCTGATCCTTTCAGCTCCTATCATTGCTTTCGTCACAACCCGAGTCACTCGTCCTCGCCTTTTCCTCGTTCTTGGTGCTATCATACCAAGCTCAACCATCATACTCGCGTCATTCGCCCGAAGCAAAATGCATTTACTCGTTTTGTTTTCACTTTCAGGTGAGACTCACTTGCTTAATACAGTTTACATAAACGCCTACATATATTTACTTCACAGTGTTTAAAACCGGTGCTTAGAAAAGTTATGTTATATTTATAAGTCGTATTTTTCAATCATTGCAGGCACTGGGTATTTTATCATGCGTATAGTATGCTTGACTGCTCTGGATAGACTTGCCGGTGAGAACTTCAACCTCCTGTTCAGTCTTTCAACGTCTGGAAACGCTGTCGGAATGGTTCTGTTCCCTTTGCTGACAGAAGAGTTGCTGAATGCATACGACTGGCGAGGTGTCTTTTTGATCCTTGGTGGTACCTCCTATGTTAGCAACATGATCCCCTGTGCTGTGGCCATCAGGATAACCAAAGAAGACCTGGCACCAAAAGTGCTGAAGAGACGTGACTCATTGGACAATTCTTCACTTTCTGGAGTAGAAGCAGCTACAGACAATGACCATGATGATTTGGTCAAAGAATCATCCAGGGATACGCAGTTGAAAATCCCTAACAACAATGTCTGTCACATCAATCGCATTGTCATGATTATTAATGATCTGACCATTATCATGGGCAAGATTTCAGCCTGGCTTCGAAGTACGGAGTTCTATGCGGACCCTATTTCTCTTTTTATAATCTTGTCCAATGCCATGCTTAGCATTGTGTACAGCGGTTGGCACGCATTTCTTGTTCCACACGCTCTCCAGCGAGGCTTCTCACCTCGCAGTACAATAATCATAACATTCGTTGTTGGTCTTGGGACCTTGATGATACGACTGGTCGTCGCTTTCTTATGTCACAAACTCATTGATCCAATAACCATGCACCTTTGTTTGACAGTCTTGAACATATTTTCAATGGCATGTGATGGATTCCTTGCCAACTTTTACATCATGCTTGTGACATCTTTCTGTTCAGCCGCTGGGATTGCTGGTAGAGACGTGCTAGGAGTCCTAGTGATAAGGAACCGTGTCTCATCAGAAAACCTACCAATGGTATTAAGCGTGTTTTATGTCACTGATGGTTTGGGATTTATCATAGGTGGATATATATCTGGTAAGCCAACCCTATTTAATAATTGATTTTATTTCATTTCATTTCATAGGTTTCGTTTTTGAATTTTATTTAAAAAAAAAAGAAAAAAGAAGAAAGTTTGGTGCTACTCACGGGTATGAGGCGAATAAAACACAATAATGTTTGTGTTGAGGACACATGAAATATATATGAAAGCAGATTTTGGTCTATGGTTGTTAATTATGATATTTATTTGACATGATTTTTTTATTTGTTATTGTGTTAAATTTCGTCTCTAAAGTGTTTTTCTCTCTTTCTTATCACCTGGCATCACCTGAATTATGTCTTTACTGCTCCTACTGCTGCTTCTCTATCATGCCTGTGTCTGTTTTCATATTATTTATTATGCAGGTCTGATCGCAGACACGTTTTTATCATATGATGCGACTTTCAAACTCCTAGCAGTCGTTGATATTCTTACTTTTATCTTTATGCTTATTCTTAAATTGGTGAAGAAACCAAAGATTCCAAGTGAGTCAATAAATTGAAGTGTTCAGTTCAGTTGTCAACCGATCGCCCCCGTTGAACTGCTTCGGTTCTCTAGATCGTTCCTCCACTGCGTACGACGATACCAACTTGCAAGCTGCTGACAGTATGATACCAATCGCTGCATCCACTCTCCTGCTCTTTTCAGGCCTATCGCATCTATAACGTCAGGAGCGGATCCAGGTTTTTTCAATTTTAATAGATTTTGCAGGCCCAATTGTGCGAGGAAAAGAGCGGCTCAGTTATGTTTGGGCATGAATCAATACTTTTAATTATGTGACGTAAGGCTGAATCCACACTGTACGTCGCGCAGAGAGAGTTACAGGACAACCTGGGAACCAATCGTTATCATGTTTATAAAAGTGCAAATGGGAACAACAGGCAACACGTAACCCTACTTACCGTACTATAGGCATGCTAGGCCAGGCAGAAGTCTTCACTGTCTGGGCAAGTAGGTCAGCATGTTTCGCAATGACCATCATTGTTGTTGGTCTTGCCTTTATATCATGCTAGCAAGTTCGGGTACTATGCTACTATACTATTTAGCTTGATGAGCTGTCACCAATGACGGTAATGGCTCTGACCGACCGAAGACAGTTCATAAGGTGCTCACAGCATCCAGGGAATGTTTACCTCCTAGTACCATTGGCATCGCCTAGGTCGAATGTGGCATGTAAACACTCTTTGCAAAAACTTTGCAACTCTAACTAACCACATAGATTCGAAATCAAGTAATTGAAGACAAAGGAAAAGTTCGCTGATGATTTGATTACGATATCATAGTGCTTTATTCATATTATTACTAAAAATATGTTCTCATCTGCCTGACCTGCATGAATAAATCAATAAAACTGAGATTTTAAAAGTTGTAGGCTTGCCTGCAGAATTTGTTATTTGTTTATGCTGTGTAATCTATCCTATCAATTATGTCATATCAAAATGTGTACTATTCGTTAACAGGTAAAGTTATCATACGAACATGAATTATAATATGATTTTGTTTATTATCTAATTCAGGTCAGTTTCCGACGTTTTTAAGAAAATGAATTATTATACAGAATGAAAATGTTTGAAGTGTTCATCAATTTATACGATCGGATTCATACAATACAGTCAGAGTAATTGACCACTACAATGAAAAAAAGACATTATATTTTTGTAATTGTTTCTTATTTATATTTCCAATCCTTGTGCTTGATACTTCAGCCTAATCATGATAAATGTTATACATGTGTTCTAGCGTAGGTGTTAACTATTTATGCTATACACTATAGGGCGTATCAGGACAATTACCTCCTGAGGACAATTACCCCCCGAGGACAATTACCCCTCCGGACAATTACCCCGGACAATTACCCCCGAGGACAATTACCCCCCGGGACAATTACCCCCCGGACAATTACCCCCGGACATTACCCCCGGACAATTACCCCCGGACAATTACCCCCCGGACAATCACCCCCAGACAATTACCCCCGGACAATTAACCCCCGGACAATTACCCCCAGACAATTACCCCTGAGGACAATTACCCCCGAGGACAATTCCCCCCGGACAATTACCCCCCGGACAATTACCCCCCAGACATTACCCCCCGGACAATTACCCCCCGGACAATTACCCCCCGGACAATCACCCCAGACAATTACCCCCGGACGATTACCCCCCGGACAATTACCCCCGACAATTACCCCTGAGGACAATTACCCCCCGAGGACAATTACCCCCGGACAATTACCCCGGAACAATTATCACAGGACATACCCCCGAACAATTAACCCCAGACAATTACCCCAAGGAAATTACCCCCCGAGGACAATTACCCCCGGACAATTACCCCGAAGACATTTACCCCGGACAGTCACCCCCCCCCCACCGGCAATTGATGTTGGAATCAAGCGGCGCCCATTGTGAGTCTCGCCTGGTGTTGCAAGTTTTTCGAATTATTTTCTACTTGATCTTATCTTAATGGCTTTCTCTTTCCTTTCTCTTTTTATTTATCTTTCTCCTTTTCTCTATCTCTGCCTCTCTCTCTCTCTCTCTCACACACACACACACACTTTCTTATTTTTCCTTTTTTTCCTTTTTTCTTCCTTTCCTTTAATAATAATTTTAATAACAATATCAATATTAAGCATTTATAATGCGCCGACTAATCTAGTAACTATTCAGTGGCGAGCTAATATTATTACCGGCTATAGCCATAGCTTCCTTATAAAGGGCGCTTTAGCCCATTCGAGGAATTTCTTCCTACCGGTACCCATTTACCTTACTAGGGTCAAGTCTGGCAAATTGCAGATTAATATCTTGCCAAAGGACATTAGTGGAATGGACGGGATCGAACCGCGTACCTTGTGATCATCAGTCCGCCGACTTATCAATTCGACCACACCACCTCCACCCCTCCTTCCCTTTTTTTGTTTGTTTAGCGGCGCCTTCTGCGCCATGAAAAATGGGGAGGGGGCGTTGCACCCCAATCCCCCTGTTTGGATACACATTATATGCATCAGAAAATATGTAAACTGGCCCTCATATCCCAACGGTAGATTCAGCAAAATACGTGGTCCGAAACCATGGTTTCTATTGGCGGTCATCTGGGCCATAACGAATAACTTATGTATGATATTTAATTTTACGATTAACCTTATTTTTACATAAATTGATATTAAGCTTTAGTTGATATTTTCACTTAATTTGTTAATTTATGGAGTTATTTATTATGACCTTTATTGCCGCCCTTAGAAACCATGGGTTCAGACCAAGGTTTTATCCATTTTTTCGTGAAATTAAACAAAAAATAATTAAAAATCATATCAGTTGGAATCACAGATGAATCAGAGATATTCAAATGTGTGATTATTATGTGTATTTGTGTCCTTCATGAATGTTCAAATTGTTGTTCTATGAAAATAAAAGGTAATATGAGGGCCCGTTTATATATTTACTGATGCATATATGAGTATCCAAACGGGGGGGGGGCTTGGGGCTCAAGCCCCCCCCATTTTTTTCATGGCGCAGATGGTGAGAGGGGGGGGGAGAAAAGCAAGGAAAAAAGAAGAAAGTGAGAGAGAGCAAAGAGAAAGGAAATATGAAAGAGAAAGAGATATTCATTATGATAAATCAAGTAGAAAATAATTAGAAAACCTGCGACACCGGGCGAGACCCACAATGGGCGCGCTTGATTCCAACATCAATGCCTGTGAGGGGGGTAATTGTCGTCGGGGGTAGTTGATCGGGTGTAACTCTCCGGGGGTAATTGTCCGGGGGATAATTGTCCTCGGGGGGGGGGAATTGTCTCGGGGGTAATTGTCCGGGGGTAATTGTCCTCGGGGGTAATTGTCCTCGGGGTAATTGTCCGGGGGTAATTGTCCGGGGGTAATTGTCTTAGGGGTAATTGTCCGGGGATAATTGTCCGGGGGTAATTGTCCTCGGGGGTAATTGTCCTCGGGGTAATTGTCTGGGGGTAATTGTCCGGGGGGTAATTGTCCTAGGGGGTAATTGTCCGGGGGGTAATTGTCCTCGGGGGTAATTGTCCTCAGGGGGGTAATTGTCGGGGGGTAATTGTCCTCGGGGGTAATTGTCCTCGGGGTAATTGTCCGGGGGGTAATTGTCCGGGGGTAATTGTCCTCGGGGTAATTGTCCGGGGGGTAATTGTCCGGGGGGTAATTGTCGAGGGGGCAATTGTCCTAGAACCACTATAGGGTATATGCAGGTAATATGGGCCCCCTAAGCTCATTTGCCTAATTTGCATAAAATTACAAAACGACACACAGTCTAATCTTTGTTTATATTAATCAATACTACTCCTCTAACTTTTATTGTGAAGAAAACAATTATCCAACCTCCCCTGTCTGCAATATTCAAATGTTGACGTCATCACCAAAGTGCCCATATTACCTGCATGTGCAGGTAATATGGGCACATGTATTTTATTTAATTTAAAAAAAAACTACAATAACTCTACTATGTCTGGAATTTGCTTTAAAAATTAATGTTGAAAATCATGAACTTTCAGATATCATTTGAATTATAAGACCCTTCAGTAAATACTTGACTATATATTTCATTGTTTTGTATTTTGCATATTTTTTTTTTTAAATATTATTTAAATATAGGTTTTCCCGGCCAATTAATACATTATCCTCTCTTTTCATTTAATGTGTATTTAAATTCGTGTGTTTGATGCGACAGACTGACTGTAGTCAAACACTTTCGTGTTCATCCTCTTAAATTCGTTTTTAGGCACACAAAGTAATGGTTGCAAAGTTCAATTCGAATATAGGCATTTAATTTCATTATTTGTGCATTCAAATTAGTGTGAATTTCAGTATACGGAATGAAATGTCGACAGGATGAAGGCGAATTTGAATAGCTATTGCCGAATGTATATGCTTTTTATGTTAAGTAGAAAGCTTAAATACGAAATCAGTCACATCAATCGTTAATTTTGATGATTAAATACGATTTTGACTGGCAACATTTCTATGCATCAGCGTTTTTTTTTCCGAAAATGAATGCTTCTAATATGCAATTGATTGACAAAACAATGAAATTGACCGGGAAAATCTATATTATTTCATTATACAACTTAATATAGGCATACAACAATTTATTTATATTGATTATAATTATACTGTGAATATACCCAAAAATCGTAGCAAAGAGATTGATGCCTCATCCCAATAGGGTACCCGTAGGGAATACCGGACAGTGGGGAATACCGGACGGTAACCGCATGTCCAGCCCTAGCTGCCAACATAAGATCAACTGAGTTGAAATACCGGCATCTATTGGTCAGGTGGTCTGTCTGGGAAGGTTGAATGCTGTATTCGACAACAACAAGTGAGAAATCTCCGAGAAAACTACACACAATCTGTCAAGGTAGGAAAATTTGCAGCCTAAAAATGGCCTGATGTAAAAATTGACATTTTAGAGAATGTGATGGTATAAAAATAGAATTGGGCATGACCTCTATTTCATGCATTATGGACATGTGTGGAGGGTGGGCCAAACGTGTGTGGAGTGTATGCACTGTACAAAGCCTGTGTATTGGGGTGGTAGTGTGTTGAAAAGTGCTAGTCAGTCATTTTTTTGTAGGGAATACCGGACACCACATGGACGGTTGTTGTTTCACTTCCGGTTGAGTTCCTAGCATGTAGATCAAAGTAAGTTGCATATATAATGTATTATATTTATTTATTAGATTTTTGACAAGTTTGAAATGTCTATTTCTCTTTATTATCATTTTGATATGTCATGACCTACATGAGATATAAAGTTATTCTGAGTGTTTTGAAATGTTGTAGTAAAATGCATATATCTCTAAAAATGAATATGTTAATAAAGATCAATGCAGACATGTTAAGTTGATGGTTTACATTCAATCAGTGCTTCCAGACAGATCTTTATACCAAAAAAGGGTAAAAACATACTGTCCGGTATTTCCTACACTGTAGGGAATGCCGGACAATTTACGATGACGTCATTATTTGCATATAAGACCGTTGGTCAACATGGAATCGGCAGAAGAAATGATCGTGGTGACAGATGGGTTCAATGGTGCGAAGGAGAGAATATGATCATCACCAACACATGGTTCAAAGAGCACCCAAGGAGAACATACACATGGGTGAGTCCGGGTGACCAAACTAGAAATCAAATAGACTATATTGCAATAAACAATAGATTCAAGAGAGCAGTAAAACAGGCAAAGACATATCCAGGAGCTGACTGTGGAAGCGACCACGTACTGTGATATGCACACTACAATGTAACTCAAAAACTGAAAAAGGCTAAGGTTGTTGAGAAAATGGACTTTGAACAGTTAGGGAAACCAGACGTCAGACTCCAATACTCCATACAAGTAAGGAATAGGTTCGAAGAACTAACAGATGAAGGAGAAGAGAACACATGGGAGCAGATGAGAAGCATCTTGGTAGAGACTGCTCAGGAGACTGTGCCAAGGAGAAAGAAAAGACGTAAAAGTAAATGGATAACAGAGGAGATACTGGCGATGATGGAAAGAGACAGAAAATAAGGGACAGAAAGAGTAGAGAATATAGAGAACTTAACAGGAAAATTAAGACATGCTGCAAAGAGGCAAAAGAGAGGTGGATAAATGACAACTGTGCCGAAATTGAAACACAATATAGTAGGAATTTATAAGTACACAGAGGATAAATGACCTTACAAACAGAAAGTCATGTTCTTCAAACTCTGGATGCATTAAATCAAGTGATGGACTTATGCTTTTTGAAAAACAGGAAATAATGAATAGATGGACAGAATATATTGTAACCTATTTGACGATGAAAGAAATGATATGCAGACGTTCCCAGCAGAAGGGCACAAATCCTTAAATCAGAAGTCTGTAAAGCAGTGACAATGATGAACAAGAAAAATCACCTGGACCGGATGGTGTGGTAACTGAGATGATAGAAGCATTAGGAGACTACGGCATCGAAAAACTAACAAAAATTATCAACAAGATTTATGAAGAGGGAAGTTTCCACAAGATTATGCAAATCAATATTTGTAACACTTCCAAAGAAAATGGGGGCAGTAGATTGTGAAAATAATAGAACTATTAGCCTCATCAGCCATGTAACGAAGATTATTCTTAGAATTCTGCTTTTACGGGCAAGAAGTAAGATAAATCCAGAAATTGGTCCAGAACAGTTTGTTTTGTTGTAGATGCTGGCACCAGGAACGCCATATTTGTAATTAGGAACATAAGTGAAAGAGCAGTTGAAATGCAGAAGGATGTATTCATGTGCTTCATAGACTACTCAAAGGCCTTTGACAAGGTTAGACATGATAATTGTTTGAAGAGCTCCGTAAGCTGGATATATATGGGAAAGATCTGCGCTTGTTACAGAACCTCTATTACAATCGATCTGCCTGTGTAAGAATAGATGGAGAGTACAGCGAGTACACAGACATCAAGAGAGGAGTGAGACAAGGGTGTGTGATGTCACCGGACTTATTCAATTTATACAGCGAAATTATTCTTAGAACAATAAAGAATGAGGAGGGAATCCTAGTTGGAGGTAACAATATCACGAACATCAGATACGCAGATGACACAGTGTTGTTAGCCAATCTGCAGAAGGACTACAGAAGCTCTTGGAATAGTAGTTAGAGAAAGTGAAAGAATGGGATTAATATTAACTACAAAAGACAGAAAGTTTAGTTGTTACAAAAAGGGGTAGCCCCAGATGCGAACTTAAGTTAGGAGACCAAGTCATCAAACAAGTATCGTCCCTTAACTACCTCGGAAGCATCATCACAGAAGATGCCAGATGTGAGAAGGAGATTAAGAGACGGATAGCCCTAGCAAAGTCTGCTTTTTCAAAAATGAGTAATATTTTAGAATCTTTCACTTAGTATGAAAACTAAAATACGGGTACTTAATTGTTACATCAATCCGGTTCTAATGTATGGAAGCGAAGCATGGACAATCACAGCAGAATATGTCAAAGCGTCTGGCTAGCTGTGAAATGTGGCTTCTCAGACAGATGCTGAAAATCAAATGGCTCTGATCGAGTTAGCAATAAGGAAGTGTTAAGGAAAGCTAATGTAAAACAGAAACTGCTTCATGACATACGAATTAGACAGTTGAGGTTTTTGGGACACCTGACACGAAAGGGAGGTTTAGAGAATCTGTCACTGACAGGAAAGTTCAAGGGAAAAAGGAGTAGAGGAAGGAGAAGAGTGACATTGATGGACAGCTTGAATAAATGGCTTGAAGAGATAGGAGTAGAGGAAAGAGGGTTACAGTTAATGGAGAAGCTAAAAATAGAGAAGTTGTGGAAAATCATGATCGCCAAAGTCTGCAGATATGGCACCTGAATAGAATAGCCTCACCAAATATTTGATTACCTCAATTTTTTTGGAAAATAACACTTGAATGATGTAGCTAAGCAATGAGAATCTTTTTCTTTTGTGATTTATTGTTTTCATGTGCTAATTAAGCAAATGAGCTTAAGTGGCCGGTATTCCCTACATCTACCCTACTAAGTACCAGAGTCATTACCGCCATTTTGGACTGCCCATATTACCTGCACTGATGTTTGCTATGTCAGGTAAGCATTCAATGCACATTGCACCCCTTCACTACAACAAATTGACCTGTTTCACGCTAGTATGCTCAAAAAAAAATATAAGCTTACTAAATTACAAACATTGAGGTTACCCCTCAAACACTCTTTCACCATCACATTCTGTGAAATATCAAATTTTACATCAGGGTAAAATTACCGTAAGCTTTACCTACCTTGTTGGTTTTCAGTAATTTTCTCAGAGAAATTTCGGCATCAGATGCTCTCACACCATGATAGATTTTCGTATACAGTTCATATGAACAACATTATGGCGCTCACACCGGTCACCGGTCGACGGTCACGACAATGATTTGCTTCAGGTGTCCCATATTACCTGCATGTACCCTATGCCACGAAAAAGCCTGTAAATTGATCGATATGATTGTTTGTAAAAGAAGAGAAGAAGAAGAAGAAGAACAAGAACACATTTAATAAACTCCTCTTCAGATACACTGTACATAAAAAAAAAAATAAAAAAAAAATAGATATTTATACACTTTGCTTTCAGATTTTTCCCGAAATGCATTGAATAAAGTACATCGACATGAATATAAAACTTTCCTAAATAATTTGATGAAAATAAATTGAAGCACTTATTCCTTGTTTATTCCCTTTCTGGATTGTTGTTCATATATATATATATTGAATATATCTTTGCAAGGTGGTAAAATATTGGATTTCACCTTTATCTAAATTAGATAAAGGTGAAATTCAGGTTTTACCACTTTGCAAATACATAGGAATTATTTGATTCAAAAGTGATTAAATCCATTTAAAGGGGACAAATACCCAAGGAAATAATCATTTGTATAAGAAAGAGCACAATCAGAGGAGCAATATAAAAAAAGTTTCATCAAAATCGGTTAGAAAATAAGAAAGTTATAGAAGTTTGAAAAGTCTCGTTTTACCTTCTATGGGGATCCTCAAACTGGCAACATCGGCTTCAAAATGGCTGATTTTATGGACAACTCTTCATTGGTTTTGTACACAAATTTTCAGATTTCCCCCATTTTCTTTCAAAATATGTCTTATTTACTTCTGAGCTCAAAATATGTCATGAAAAATTTATTTCACAAAACATATATTGAGGTCAGATGGAGGTAAGACACATTTTGAAAGAAATAAGGGTAAATCTGAAAATTTGTGTACAAAACCAATGGAGAGTTGTCATAAAATCGGCCATTTTGAAGCCGATGTTGCCAATTTGAAAGGATCCCCATAGAAGGTAAAACAAGACTTTTCAAACTTCCATAACTCTCTTATTTTATAACCGATTTTCATGAAACTTTTTTTAAATTGCTCCTCTCATTATGCTCTTTCCTATGAATGTAATTATTTTCTTGGGTATTGGTTTCCTTTACAAGTGGTAAATTACTAATAATTGATTTAACTAGCGCTTTATTATGGCTAACACGATACTATAGGACTATGTGTGTGTGTGTGTGTGTATGTTTGTGTGTGATGGTGTGTAGAGAGCGTGTGAGGGTGAGGGAGGGTGTGTTTGTGTGTGCGTGTGACCATATTGGTGTTTATAACCAGGGAACATGAATATTAATCATTCAATCCGATATGCTCTCTAAAAAATAAACATCAAAATAATGTTTAACTCTACATCCTTAAACAAAAAAAACAAAAAAAAGAGAAAAGAAGACCATTTTAAAGGTCAAATTGACGCGGACAGCAGAGTCATCGATCTATTGACCCGGAATTAGGGTTCAGAGTCTGGATCCATTGGAGTCTTTGACAAATCCGGCATTTCGGAGCCTTTAACTTGGAATCTGGTCCACCAGTGCCATAGTCTTTTCTGGTTAATTTGACACGGTGAGAAGAGCCGCCGAACTACACTGACCAATTAAGAACCTAGGTCCTTGAGGGCCATACACTTTCTGAGTCAAATTTACCCGGAGAGAAGAGCAACTTTTTTTAAAACCTAGAATCTGGGTTGGTCGGAGCCTGTAATGAGCCCCTTGTTTCCTTACGGAACCAACACGTCCTATTAGTTTAAACTATTCAGAGGCGCGTAGGGAAAAGGGAAAGAAGAATAATTTGTAAACAAGGGAGAAGGATGCAAAAACATATATACAATCAAACGAAAAAAAGAAAAGAAAAGAAGAGAGAACATATGGGATTTCAAATCAAGATTTAATTGTATCTCAGGATTCTGCTGATCGGATCTTTAGTGGAAGAGCATTCCACAGAACCGGGGCTGAAAATGAGAAAGCCTTTTCTCCTAGCGAAGATGAAGTTCTAAAGACAATTAATTGTATGGAATTAGTACATGTAGATAAATCTATAGCATCTGTACCTAAGGTCTTTGAAAGAAAGTGTTTTTACACTTTGTTCTTGCGTCACTGTTTGTTACGAGGTAGATAATCGGTTGGATCCATGTACTCATCACACAACAAGTATCTGCAACAGCTAAGGATACATCACTTACAGGAACAGTGATTGCAACGATGAAAGGCATGAAACATACTATGGATGATGTCGTCATCAATACAAGAGTTACGTAACCTTTCACTCCTTGTCGAACAGGACGTGAAGCTGTGATTTGAAGTGGCAGATCTTTTGACCGACTGGAGATTGTTCTCGTGTTGTTTCGATCATCGTTCCCGGGGATCCTCTCGGAGCTTGATAAGTTGCCAAGCGGACCTAATATGATTTCGACGCGAACCCTTTTTCGAGCGATTCTAAACAACGCAACGTTAACGAATGTTGTTAGTAAGACTGTTGCACAAACTGGGATTGCAAGGATGATCCGTCTAGCCTTCTCCTCCCAGACTTGTATTGAACATTCTTCATAGGCGTCCTTGCATAGGCACACGAAAATGTCCCCAAAAGGTATCCCTGGTATTGGTAGGTACATCGCGTTTATTCCAAGTACGACTATGATGCTAACCACTACAACAACTCTCAGTTTGGAAAGCGTTACAATGCCGGGATATCGGAGTGGCCAGCTTACCTTCGCGTATAGATCCAAGCTTATAGAGTTCAAGCAAATCATCACCATGTAAAGCAACAACCTGAACATGAAAGGAAACACTCTCCCGACATAGGAGCACATAACCTCGTCCTTGTTTGCCATAAACCACGTGGTTGAAAACAGACTGTAACAAACTCCTAGACTGAGGTTCAAGAATCCGTAGATCTGATAAAGCAACTTGGTGACCTCCTGTTGGCTTACTTGCTGGCGGACAATACAGAGAAAGAACGAGTTGAAGACGAGCGAAATAAGCAGGTTGCCGATTTGACACGTGCAGAATGCATTCCAAATAGGTTGTGTTGAGTTTGCCATATCGAAACTTGAAAACGTCTTGGCTGGTGCCACCTGTAAGGATTTGCTCTCAAATTGAAGTCCACTGCCTCGTTGATGGGAAATTAATCATAATTAGCAAGGCAATCGTTGAAAGAGCACATGTAGAGGAAAACTGGATCCAAATAATATTAATTTGGAAATATCAAAAGTTGTTAAAATGCATGCGACCAGCCTAATCTATCATGGCCATGTTCACAATCACAGAAAACTTATCTTTGAACGTGTTGAAAACAAAATCATTTTCTCCTCATCATCTTGGCGGGAAGTGACGACTCATAAATGATATTGTATGCCATAAAAGACCGAGGCAAATGATGAACCGTGCATTGGCATACGATAAGTACAAAATAGACCTACTCTCTTGTCAATTTTCAAAGACGACTATAGCTCCAATTGATTGGAAATAGGGCAGACGTTCAAAGACGGGGTAAAATCAATATGTTTTCTGATTTTGCATCCATTAAGATTCAATTAAAGTGCATTATTATCGATTAACATAGAACGCAGTTCCGTTATAGGCACAATCTCTCACAACTACCTTAAGAGTAATTGTATTACTGGCATATCATGAATATATAAAACTGAAATAAAAGTCATGATTTAAAAAGCAAAACCTCTTTTAACTAAAGCATGACGGAGAATGCTAAAATATCAAGTACATTGGAAACTTGGAAACAGACGCGTCGCTCTTACACACAAAAAATGAGAACTTGCATATATGAGTGATCACACTCAAATATCCATGTATTTTTGACAATATAGTGACACACATCATGAGTGCTTTCACTCAATAAAGCTACTTGAAAACGCACCTAATCAGAGTATTTTAAATTTGACATATATAGTGACACACCAAATGAGTTTATTAATAAACTCATTTCATGAAGTAACATGACTAATTGTTTTGATACATTGTCCACAACTAATCTAGTGAGTAACGCTTACAATACTCAGAGAGTTAGTTAAAGCTCCCATCAACTTGCGTGATGAGTTTGTGTTGCAACCTTTACTATACTGACTCTCTGAGTAGTTTAAGCCGTTACTCACTAGGTGAGTATCATTCCTTTTTGTTGTTTGTTTGCCGTTTATTATATATATTTGATGTTACTGATGATATAACACATCAAGTGGCACAGAATTCTCTCAAACCAATACACTGGCATTATCTTCAGTGCATATTCCACACAAACCAACACTTGCATTGACAATGCTCCAAATTCTAAACTGTGAACATGACTGACAAAGTAATGGGAATCCATGGCTGTTATCTAGTGTTAGTGTTATCAGACGATGTATATCTCGGAAACATTCCAATATCATAATAAAACAGGCAAACAAACAGACAAAAGGGAAAGGACTCACCGCAATAGACAATAAGAGCATGCAGGCTCTCCGCTCTTCGGATCCGTTCTGCTCACAGAGTGTAACTCTATATGGTTCCGCTAAACCAATGTACGCCACTTTAGGGGGTAAATCTCACTGGTTGCGAACCCAGGCGAAATTTTACAGAGTGTTATAATTACTAGAGGATCTACCACGTTTCTTTGTGCTGCTTTGTTTAGACAAGCATAAAGGGGTTATCTGTTGATCAGAGAATGGCTGTTTCTTAGCGATGCTTTGTAGCAAGCTAAGGGGTTTTCTCGTGTAAAGAATTGCATATATTCTTTTGTGCTGCTTAGTTAGGCAAGCTCATAGGTTATCTAACTGTATCACATGGCATGTTTTCTTTGTACTGCTTGTTTAGGCAAGCACAAAGGGGTGTGTACTGATGATCATGGCATGTTTTCTTTTGTAGGCTACTGCCTTGTTAGCAAGTAATAGGTGGGTTATATTGTAGGTATTGGATGTTGATTGGCATTTGCAACGAAGACGTGTCGTAGTTTACTCATCTAGTGAATTACAGGCTATATAGATTTCTCAGCAATTCTCACTTTACTCGATTGTTAGTTTTTCACCCGATGATCATTCCACCAAGCCGTATCCCAAGTTGAAAATAAACCACTTGCACAATTATTTACGTAATTGGAAGCATGTAAAGTACTAAAGGGATACCTCAACGAAAAAAAGTATACATACTCATAATTTTTTTTCTTGAGTATCCCTTAGTAACTTTACAATGTTCTGGGATGGAGCGGGTGTGTACCTTTTAACAGAAACACAGTTTCTCGAGTAAAATACGTGATATACGAATAAAAGCACTCACCTGCAAGAGTAGCAAACGGGTTTTACTCATGGAAACTAGTTCTTGTTTTTTTGTGTGTAGGCTTGGTTGTGGTAGTGGTGTGGTGCCTTCTTTTTTGTTGCAAAAGCAAACGCAAACCAAAACAAAACGAATCAAAGCGAGGGGCAAGAGTGGAATGAAGAGAAACGAAAAAAAAAAAAAAAATGAAAAAGAAAGAGAAAGACAAATAAATATAAAGAGGACAATGGAATAAAAACAGAATGCATAGAAACACACGAACACACACACACACACACACACACACACACACACATACACACACACACACACTCGCGCGTTAACACACAAACCCCCACACCCTCGCACACAATTTGTTTTTGAGTGGGGGTGGGGTTTATTGGGTTTTGACTGACGTATCACAATTTTATATCAATTATCGTTTAAAAAAACGAGAGATAAACTGTCAAAATATAGGTTTTCCCGGCCATTTTCATCCTCCATGCAGTCGGTTTCACCCCTTTAACCCCTTACTTCAATTAGATAAAGAAAACGTTCAATTTCATTTCCTTTACTTCGATTTCATAAAAGACTCGATCAAACAAAAATGTCAGTAGGTGCAATCAATTTCGCGCCAGCGAGAATTTGCGCTTGGTTTTGACATTCAAATTCACCAGTGGATATTTCAAATTAACACGCGTTCATTCAAATTCATGCTATATGCTTGTTCCCGTATGCTCGTTCCCGATTTTCCGGGAAAAGGGTATATTTTAGGGGCTCAGGTAGGGGGAAACCCGAGAAATGATTTAAATAGGGGTCTTTTATTATCCCCCCCCCACCCGACCAATTTTAATAAGGGGTACTTCTATCTTTTTGAGGACAAAACCGAAATAGCGCCCCGAACATGTGAAAAGGGGGTAATTTTGCAAAGACAAAGACAGTATGATTGACCCCTGAGCGGGGGGGGGGGGGGGGGGGGGGGGGGGGGGGGGGGGGGCTTGTCACTTCTCTTCGAACGTCCAAATTACAATGATGAATAAAAAAAAAAGTTCATAAAATAATGAAAACAAAAGTATACAATGACACATAAAATACACATCAATTATTGATGGAAAATGCGCATATATCTAAAAATAAAATTCAAAAAGAAATACAAAACAAAACATAGAGAATGAATAAAATGTAAAAATAAGAAGAAAATATATGAAAGAAAAATAATGAAGTATGGAGCCTTTCTTTGCTGGCACATGTTTAAACATTTCAGAAGATGAATAAATGAAGGAGGATTATGAAATGTAAATTAAATAATGAATATATAAATAATACAAATAACATTACCATAACGTCATTTCCCTGAAGAGGCATGGAGAGGGTGGTGCGTATGGAGGGCCATCCACGCCATATCATATATAAAAGAAAGATAGAGAATGAAGAAAAAAATTATGAGAGAGAGAGAGAGAGAGAGAGAGAGAGAGAAATCATGGAGCCTTTTTCAGGCACATATCCCTACATTTCCGAAAATGATAATAAATGAAGAAAGATTATGAAATTAAAATTATATAATAAAACAAAATATATACATATAACATTGCTATAACGTGATTGCCCTGGAGAGGAATGGAGAGACAGGGCTGATGAGTTCATCTCGATCTCTCACCATCTCCATGGCCTATAACCGAAGTGTTGATTGTTTATCATAATCTACACTGTCCGTCATAAAGGTGGAATATTTTTTTGCCGCTATAGCGACATGATTTTGCCCTTACTTTAATTTCTTGAATATGTTTGTCCCTGCTTTTACTTTTTGGGACCCTGGCTATATCTTGGACATTCTCCCAACATTTCACGTGGATCTTTTTCCAAAAAAATTTTGTCAACCCCCGTGATGCCCATTTTTGTCATTTTTCCTCATTTTGGGGCTCCTTTTTGTTTTCCCGGTCGATCAAGCCCCCCTCAGTCCTACACCCAGGAAACGCGACTGAGGTGGACTGTTTTATATTGTTCTTTAAGTTAAATCTATATTTCTGGGGACAGGCGTAGGTCTCTTGTCTAGGGGAGGGGTTGAAGTAAAAAAACGAGATTTGTGAAAATTCGGAATATTTCATTCCATCTTTATGCTGAAAACAAAAGAAATGAAAAACCACCTTTAACCCTTAAATATCATCATTTTCCCTTAAATTTTGTTTAGCCGTGATGACAAGGCTGTAAATAGTCATTATTGATAATATTTTATTTTGATTTATGTTTGGTTGAGATTTTACAATACAATTTAGGGAAGATAGAAATTTCCACGGTGTAAAAATGAATAAAATGAATGTTGGACCCCAATCAAAATAAATTTTGACCCCTCCCCTAGACAAAAGAGTCGAGCATGTAACCATAAATCTAGTTTTAATTTAAAGAACAATAACAAATCTCCACCTCAGACGTGTTTCCTTGAAGTAGGACTGAGGGGGCCTTGGTGGGTCGCGTGAACAAAAAAGGGCCCCAAAAATAAGAAAAAATGACGAAAATGGCCATCTTCTGGGGGTGACAAACTTTTTTGAAGAAAAATCACCGGGAAGGGTTGAGGGAACGTCCAAGATATACCCAGGATCTCAGAAAGTGAAAGCGGTGACAAACACATTCAAGAAATTAATAACCATTTATTAAAGGGTTACAAAACACAGGCGGAAAATGACACATGAGCAATTGTTTTTATAGTTCCATAAACATGTATGGTTATCTCAATATTGATGTATGTTTATAATACAGTGCCGAGATGCTGTCGTCATTGTACAACAAATTACGACATCATCTCGGTACCGCTCACTTTTTCCATTTGCGTATATCAATGTTAATGTATGATTATAATGTAGTGCCGAGATGATGTCGTCATTACACATCAAAATAATGATTACGTCATCCCGGTACGCCTCACTACCATTGCGTACAGATAGGTAGTTCAATATATATATTTAAAAAAAATGATATGTTAATGCACATTTTTCAGTTACTCCTATTTATATATCTTTGTATATATTTATTTCTTTATGTATTCTTATACATCATCTTCACAAAGGAGCCTATAATGTAACAAGCTTAGCTTTTAACTTAGGCTCCTTCATATTTCTTTCTTTTTATGCTACTGATGTCATTCGTTTTATGATTTATCAAATAATGTATAGTTTTGAAATGACATATAATTGTTGTTCTTATTATTGTTTGATTGGAATATGTAAATAAACTGAACTGAACTGAACTGAACTGAACCTAGCAACATAATGTCGCTTGACCCAGAAAAAAATATTCCACCTTTATGACGAACAGTGTATATGTGGGATATGGTGATGAATATGATTCATCATATTCAGTTATAAGCACAAACACTATGAACATTCCTTTCAAAGATTGACTTTGATACATAATTTCTTTTGCAGTTATAAAATCATGCGTTAGCACACCATATACCATACTAATGGTAAAATTGACTACGTTTTGCATTAAATAGATAGCTTTAAAATGAAATAGAAAATACAAATAAGTACAAGTTAGCTCTTGTTAACATTAAATGTGAAATTGAATAGCACCATTGTGAAATAGGCGAATTTTGTACGTCTTTGATTGACTAAAGTACCTTTTCGGTCGCTGTTCACATCAAATTGAATTCCTAAAGTGCGATATTGAAATGTCAGTTTAAGCACAGGCCAAAAAATGACCTAAATTGAATGCTCTGCACATGTAATTGACCGAATGGGGGATGAAAATGGCCGGGAAAACCTATATTAAACGTGTAATTCACTAAACATGAATACTATATTCCGTAAAGCGACACTATAATAAAATAAAATCGGTCATACGCATGATAATAAACTTGCTTGAATAAAATGGACAGTCAACAGTAAAACTACTCGTAGGAATGGTTCAAACATTATTCATCAGTGCTCTGTAACATAAAACACATGATGCATCTACGATTTATATCCAGGGTAAGTCAATATGTGTACTAAGAGTGACAAGCGATCGTAAGATTGATCGTATATCTCACACAAAAAATGAGAACTTGCATATATGAGTGATCAAACTCAAATATCCAAGTATTTTTGACAATATAGTGACACACATCCATGAGTGCTTTCACGTCAATAAAGCTACTTTGAAACGCACCTATAACGCATGTATTTTGAATTTGACAATATGTGACACACCAAAATGAGTTTATTTAATTAACTCATTTTAGTTGAGTACAATGACTAAATTGTTTTGAAGTACAATTGCAGCAATCTAATCTAGTGAGTAACGCTTACATACTCAGATAGTCAGTAAGTAAAAGGTTTGCACAAATTTGATGGCAACTTGCTTGTGAGAGTTTGTGCAACCTTTACTTTACGTGACTCTCTGAGTTATGTAAAGGCGTTACTTCACTAGTGAGTCTATTCCTTTTTGTTTGTTTGCCTGTTTAATGATGAATTTGGATATGTTCCGATGATATACACATCAGTGCGATCAATTCACTTCAACGGCAATTCACTGCAATTACTCACTCAGAAGGCATAATTCAGCAATAACATCAATTGGGCATTACTGCACATCAAGTGGCATCAAACTCAAACGTAACATGACTGAGCAAAGTAATGGGGAAATCTATGCTGGTAATCTAGCGTGTTAGTGTTGATCAGACGATGTGATATCAATCGGAACATTCCAAATATCATTATAAAAACGAGGCAAACAAAGCGAAACAAAAAGGAATAGGACCTCACCCAAAGACAAGAGCATGGCACGCTTCTCGCGCTCTCCGATCGCGCTGTTTAGGTGCGTATTTAACTCTGTGTTTCCGGCTATAAACATGTACGTACGTACAGCGTAAGAACATTGACCTCGTGCAGGAGTTCTCGCGATGATGTCCGTACTCGTGATCCGAGTGAGGCAAGTACCGGCGCAACATGTAAAAAGGTTACCGGCATAGCCAGTAAAAATTATCTCAAAGGACTTTCACGCACGAGACATGAGACGTACGAGACGTGTCGTAAGTTTACTCATCTTAGTGAATTACAGGCTATTAGAATTTCTGCAGCAATTCTCACTTTACTCGATTGTTAGTGTTTTCACCCGATCATCCACCAAGCCGTACCAAGTTGAAGAGAAACTCACTTGCACAATGGTTTTACGTAATTGAACAGGTAAAGTTACTAAGGGATACTCAAGAAAAAAAATGTATTGTGTATATATACTTAATAATTTTTTTTTCTTGAGTACCCCTTATTAAATTTACATGTTCTGGAAGAGCGGGTGTGTACTTTTAACAGAAACACAGATTCTGAAGTAAAAATACGTGATATACGAATAAAAGCACTCGCCTCCAAGAGTAGCAAACGGGTTTTACTCATGGAAACTAGTTCTCATTTTTTGTGTGCTCTTTTGACTTTGACATTGAATTTTATTTCATTTTCAACAAACTATAAATCAAGAAAATACAAGCGTTGTAATATAGTGTACGCATGGATAATTCATACAATAACCATTGAACAAAAAAATTAACAAATTATATTCATGTCAGACAGGGGCGCGGAGCGATTTTTGAAAGTGGAGGGGCTAAGCCAAAGTCTTGAATTCACGGCTAAAAAACACAAATTGATGGTCAATTTTTGCTATTTTTGTACACGTTAGCTGAAAAAAAGGAGGGGGTGCTGCAAGCCCCCGCATCACCCCCCCCGCTCCGTGGCCCCTGCATTATAGCTCGAATATAAAAAGTATGAAATACATAATGTTATTATGCACCTTGATCTACATTTTATGAAAATGAAGAGGTTCACTAAAAAGCAAAAGTATGTAAAATGTGGACCACTCAGAGAGTGTAATCAGATACCAGTCAACAAAGAAAACAATTAATACATGTTGAAATAAGTTATAACGGAAAAAACGAAAGGCGTACTAAATCATTCGATGTGGGACAATGTAATAACGTAAACGAAAGGGGGAAAAAAAAACCGAAAATGATGAATGAATTAAACATGCTGCATGCGGATTATGGAACTAATTGCGAATTAAGAGTAGAAATAGAAATAGATAATAAAATAGAACTGGCAATGGGGTGGATTTTACGGATGAGTATAGGAATTGATTAAGGAGATTTTTAGTTTTCTTTTAAAAACGTACAGTGAGGGGGATTTTTTATGTCCTCATGAAGAGCATTCCACAATTTGGGACCTTCATAAATAAATGCATTTGAGTGGAAAATGTTCTTAGAAGAGGTAAATTAAATTCACTCGACTGTCTGGTGGGGCAGTTATGAACCGACTGGGTTTTTCCGAAACATATTTTATGTTACAGGGCACAGAATTTATTGAAAAACATAAAGTGAAATGATAAGGATGACACCAATAATGTGGAGAAGGGGATTGTAAAAAAAAGAAACACACACACACACACACACACACACACACACACACCAAAAGAAAAAAAAACAACAATCAAATGGTGGTAGTGATCGCCGGCGTATACACACGCATTAATTTCTTTTGTTAGGGGGCGGGGGGGGGGGGGGTGATCCCCCAGGAACAAAAGAAAGTGCGTCCCGCTTAACGCCAGTGTATATGTGGTGGTAAAGATGATGATTGAAATGAAAGAATGGATCATGTTTGGTACTTCATAAACTTTCTTTCGAGCTCTTTCGTCCGGAATGTGATCGCGATTACAAATCTGCAATGAAATTCGTTTATGTGTGGCCAAAATCAAACATCGTTCAATCCAATTGCAAATTGCGCCAATTAATTTGCTGTTGTGAGCAGTCGCATCCGTCAATGTTCGCTCAACTTCGTCCATTCGTAAAATTCGTCTTTTGGTGAATTCAAATTGGTTTTGGGGAATGCACATTCGAAATAACTGTATACACATTAGGAATGTTGGGTTTGGGTAGAAAAACAAAAATTTGGGAGGGGCCGCGAAGTGTTTTTGTCAGAGAGGAGGCTAATCATGGGGGAAGGGGAAGGCTGAGCTTGCAAAACACAAAAACACAAAAACAAAACAAACAAAAATCAAACAAAAAAACATAAGCTGATTATAATTTCCGCGTTTTTATATCAGTAGGCCTATGTTTTCAACAACTATATGTCTGATCGAAAACGTAATGTCCACGGAAAAAAAAAACACAATAAAAATAAAAATCATGTGTATAAAACAGAGTAGGAGCTGCAGCCCCCATCCTCACTCCTATTCATCAGGAACATGAAATATAAATCTGAACATTATACGCAATCCTAATTTAGTCTATTACGCTAAGCCCACTATGACTAATACTCGTTTCGTCTCAATAAAAATGGTCTAATTTCATCTCCATTTCACCTCTATAACCAGTTCGTCTATTTATCATTTTGTTTAATTTCCAATTCGCCTAATTTCATTTCGTCTAATATATATCTTCTTGGTTTATCACCACTTGATAAATTGTAGTAGGCATAACAAATTGGCGATAGACAAATAATCTTTTGGGAATTAAACGAAAAATGCAATTATACAATTTTGCTATTGGTACTAGATGAATTCGTAGTTTAACCGAAAGGTCAAAGGACCAAGTGAAAATTAGATCAAGTATGTATTACATAAAATTCGATTAGACCAAATAGCTGGTAGACAGGCGCGGCCCCCACCCCCCCCTAAAAAAAAAAAAAAAAAGAGAGAAGAGAAAAGTTGCAAGATCAAACTAGATTGACCAATAAACCTAACCCATTGGCCGTACATGATGACTTTGGATGGCCTAATGCTCCAAAAAATAACAAATTGCCCCTTTTCGTTACGAAAAGTGCTCTCTTTTTTTTCTTTTTTTTTTTTAAAGCTACAAAAGGACACTTTTTATGCTAATACAAAAAAAACTTTGAGACTTCTTGAAATTCCCAAGGACAATTTATTGGTAAAAAGGGGCATTCTAGGTAATAAAAAGAACCATTTTTCTTCACAGTTTCTTTTTTAACCCAAAGTTTTCCACTCGGTCGCTACGCGACCTCGCATAAAAAGGGAATGACAAGCAATACGCATGAGACCAATTAGCCTCCTGCCGGAGGCAAGTATTGTAAAAGAGTGTTATGAGAAGCACATAGGCCTATTTACATACATATTTTTAATGCCCTTTCTAGCACTTATGTTTTTAAATATCATTTAAAACAAGTAAATCTCATTCTGCAATTGGTATTTAACATTGTCATGGGCAATAATTCTACACTTTGATTTATGTGTTAATAAACTTATAATGTGCTTAAACTTTAAATGTTGCTTAAACTCCAAAATGACATTTTTCTTTAAAAGGGGGCGCTTTAATCTCTAAAATCAAGATACAAAACAGCATATCGGTAAATTAAAATACTACTTTTATACCCACTCCCTATCCCATAAATTTGGTCATTATTGCCATTAAGGTAAGGCACCCCTTTTCAGAAAAAAATGCCCCTTCCCAGCCTCTTGAATACAAAAATTTATTTGTGTATACCATGGGCGCCACCCCTTGTTTCGTGGTGTTCACACGATAAACGTTCATATGAAAAACGTGCAACAATCAAAAAGGACAGTGTTATTTATAACCAAACACCACAGTTCCACTACAGTGCGCACTAACGACCAAAAGAATCTTACGGAAAATGTTGTTACTGGTTTATAGCACTCTCTCTACCGTCTGACGGGCATTCGCATAACAATGCCCTGAATAAGACCGTGTAAAAGGAGAGTGCAAGCTGCTGCAGTTCAGGATCGAAGTATTTATCATGATATATATTTTTTTGTATGATACTCAAAAACGCTGGGCGAAAATAGTTGACCAATCACAAAGATAGTAAAATCATTGGAAAGAGAAATTAATATATTACTTCACTCAGCGTAACTAGGAATCGATCGCTGCTGAATTTTACAGAAAGCTTTAGTGACTGCGTTTGACCAAAACATCATTTTCACACAGAAAAAACGGACCCAAAATGACTAAAATGGGAGATTTAAAGCTCAAAACGCGAGGTTAGGGGGTAAAAAAATATTCTTCCCAAGGTTTTATCTTGTTTATGTACATTAACCCTCATAAAACCTGTGTAACTAAGTAAATATCTTCTCGATTTTTTTTATTCCAGTATATAACAAAACTCCCTTTTTCGGGCATTCCTTCCCATTGACAATCGGTGCGTGAAAATGTTTCCTAGAAAGTAGCCCCAACTTTTCATATGAAATTGCATGCCTAAAAACGAATTTGACTGCTGGAAGCTCACCCTCCACTTCCTTCTTACAGCCGTTTTTTTTTTTTTTTTTTTTATGATCACGAATTAGATTTCATGCACATTGACGAAATCCACTGCACATAAACACTTCTGATCGCACATGAACGAATATGAAAGATCATTAACGATTATGAAAGAGCATAAACGAAATCGATTGCTTAATGATTTTAGTCGTCTTTGAAACGTTAACTTAAATTACCGATAGCCCCTCTCCTGGAAGGTATCGTTTAAATTGACTGAACATTAACGAATTCGATTGTAAAGAGTTTAAAATCGACCGGGAAAACCTATATTAAAAAAAATAATAGTAATACAAAATAAGGCCAATAGCAATAATGAATTTGCAGCGAGCAAGCATTCGCCGTTTCTTCTTCTTTTCGTGTAACTACATTATATAAAGGCCCGGTCTCACCGCCCAAACTTTGCTGGAGTGTTCCTTGAACGGTTGGGAGAGGGGCCGAATTTCGACAACGCTCGTCACCGTGCACATAATGGGAAAACAATCGGAAACACGGGCGTTGCCTTAGCGGTGCACCGCTAAAGCCGGCGTTGCTTTAGCGTTGGTTTAACGGTAGCGAGCGGTAGCAAGCGTTGGTTTTAGCTCCGACACCTCCATACCAACGCCAAACCAAAGTTTCCAACACCGCAATGGATCGCTGCTTCAACGCCCGACACCGTTCCCAGCAAATCCATTTCCGCCCGAAAAAACGCTGTACAACCGCTCACCAAAGTTTGTTGCAACGTTAATCAACCGCCGGCAAAGCTGTGGGCGATAAGCAGCGGTGTTCCAGCGTTCAAGATTTCTGCGTTGGCCTTAGCGGACCCAAGCGTCCACGAACTTGCGTGCTAGCCTGGTTGCCAAATTTTACTGGCGTTGTTTGAGCGGTGGTGAACTTTGCCGGAGCGGAAAATTGCCCGCTCCTCACCGCTCGCAATATTTTGTGCAGCTCCAAAACTTTCGGAGCGGTAGGAGGGACCATCAGCGGTGGCCGACGGTATACGGCGTTGCCTTCTGTGGTGAACGGTAACGATCGGTGATGAATTTTTTTTCACCGCTCCAGGAACGCTCCAGCAAAGTTTGGGCGGTGAGACCGGGCCTTTATATTAGCATTCCCCTCTGATGACAAAGGTGTTTTACGCAAGCACTCGTTAGAAACGGTAAAGGGCCTGTCCCACAGGAGGCGATCGTTGTGGCGACAACTTATGCATGTTAGAACCTGCCAGAATCGTGTCAGAATCGTAGGTGACCGAAGATCATATACGTATTTACGACTCTGTCCACGATAGGCTACGACAACGACTTGCTTCCACGCAAACAATAGGCTAACAATAGCTGGTATCTGATAATACAATAGCCTCGACCTTCGCACATGTCGCGGCTCGACTTCTTTTGTCGCAGCTTAAAATCAACCAAAATATGATTATGAACCTGCGCACTATGGCGAACCTTGCGACTGACACAGGCGATCGAGTGTTTTCTACCTAATGGTGGCCCGTCGCCTTTAGGTTCGTGATATTCCTCTCAGTCGCGCATTATAATTTGGGTCGTAGGTGATTTTTGAAAATTTCAAAAATCAGCGGCGACTGTACAGTATCTGAATGGGAGGCCGAGTCTGATTTTGGTGAATGTGGGTGGCGACAAAGGCCGTAGCAGCTTAAATTTCACTGACCGTTCGGTTCAGCGATGCGTGCAACGTACGCTGAAACTCGGCAACCTACAACTGGCCGCCGTTCCGCTCTGCTAAACATGTTCTATCTGGCGACAATCTACGATAGCACCTTGTCGCGACAAGAGAAGACAGGCTACGGTCATTGACGTTAACCCAACTGACGCCGGCTATTGTTTAACTTCTTGAGAAACCAGCGGCGAACAGAATTTTGCTACGTATTTGTTGGCGACAGACGCGATAATTCACGATCTTATAGGCGATTGGACCTGCGCATGGTGGCGATGGGTACTAAAAAGCAGTTCGTAGGTTGTCGCCACAACGATCGCCTTCTGTGGGTCAGGCCCTTTAGCGAATAAGATTCGCTACCAATTCGCAAACGTTCACCTCTCAGGTGATTTTCCCCATTCAAAACTCGACAATAACGTTTTCGTCGCTAGATGGCGACGTTCAAACTCAGGAGATTTGTAATATCAATTTTGACTCGACAAAGTGAAGGTGGAAACACCGGGCAGATGAGTGGTGTTATCACATACAATGCGTATCGACCTTGCTAAACAAAAGGATGAATAGGGTTAGAAACACCAAAAGAAACAAGATACCTAAATTCTAGGTGACTTCAGCAACATATTTTCAGTGCAGAACTCTCTCCCCCATATTTTCCTCAATACTCACTAAAAGTAGGTACTGAATGTGCCTCATTTTTACTGGCTCTCCTCTTCATTTCCAATTTTGCTAAGCCGCCCCTGAATTTGCATTTAGAAAGGGACTTTATAATGAAGGTTTATTAAAGCATGACTTTGAGACAAAAACAGGGAAAAATAGAAAAAAGAAAAAGGAGAAAATGTTACATTGTATAATAGAAAGAATAAAAAAAAAAAAAAAAAAAAAAAAAAAAAAAAAAAAAAAAAAAAAAAAAGAGAGAACAGAATGGAAGTTATTATCAACGTAATTCATCCCCAACGATTGGCGGTAGAATGCATGCCGAACTGTTAGGCCTGTTTCTCTTGTTTGTTAATTTAAAAATAAATGCAGCATTTAAACCGCTTTTTTTTTCTCATGACGTGTCATTTCTTAAATTAATCATGCTTCACATTAAAAATACTTGTAGTCGAAATGGGAAAGGTATGCTCTATTTCTACTAACTAACTGAACAATTAACGTGGCATCATGCTGTCTTGTTTTTTTTTTTTTCCTGATTTTTTTTAACAGTGTAGGAGTATAATTCTGTGGCAGCTATGTACAAAGGCAAACTTTGCGTGAGTACTCATATTTTGAATGACAGCCCCGTAAAAAACAACAACAACAACGATGGCGACGATGCTACACTGTCCATCATAAAGGTGGAATATGTTTTTGCCGATCTAGCGACATGCTTCTGCTCCGGCTTTCATTTCTTGAATAATTTATGTTTGTCCCTGCTTCTACTTTATGGGACCCTGGTTATATCTTGAACATTCTCGCAACCCTTAAGGGATTTTTTTTTTTTTCAAAAAAGTTTTGTCAACCCCCATGATGCCCATTTGGGTCATTTTTTTCCTCCTTTGGGGGCCTCTTTTGTTTACCCCTGCCGATCAAGCCCCCCCCCCCCTGCACTCCAAACCCCAGGAGACGCATAATGAGGTGTATTGTTTATATTGTTCCTAAAGTTAAATATAGATTTATGGGGACAGGCTTAGGTCTCTTGTCTAGGGGAGGGGTTGAAGTAAAAAGTGTGACTGGTGAAAATTCGGAATATTATATTCCGCCTTTTATGCTGAAAATAAAAGAAATAATAAACAACATTTAACCCTGAATCATTATCATTTTCCCCTAATTTTATTTTTAGCCCCGATGACAAAGTTGTAAATAGTAACTATAGGCCTACTCTTTTATTTTGATTTATGTTTGGCTGAGATTTTACAATACAATAATTTTGGGAAGATAGAATGTTCCATGTTGTAAAAATGAATAAAATCAAAAGTGAACCCCATCCAAAATAAATTTTGACCCCTCCCCTAAACAAAAGAGTCGAGCCTGTAACCATAAAACTAGATTTAACTTAAAGCACAATAACATTTCTACACCTCAGACATGTTTCCTTGATGTAGCACTGAGGGTGCCCTGGTGGGTCGCGTAAACAAAAATGGGCCCCCAACATAATAAAAAATGACAAAAATGGCCATCTTGGGGGATGAAAAACCTTTTGGAAGAAAAATCCACAGGAAGGGTTGAGGAAACATTCAAGGTATAACCAGGATCACAGAAAGTGAAAGCGGTGACAAACGCATTCAAGAAATTAAAGCCGGAGCCAGAAAATTCATTTTTTCCATTTCATTATTTATGAACCCCCTCCCCCTCCAACAAAAAAAAACAAACAAACAAAAAACAAAACAGCAACAACAACAACAACAAAAACGAGGATAACTTGCTGCTGAAATCGACCCTTGTTTCGCGCGTGCAGTGCTAGTGTGGAGCGATCGTAATTTGACCCAACAAAAGAAGATGACGATCGCTTCGGTCGCGTGTCCGCCACGCGAATAGGGCAAGACTCTGTTTCTGTGCAAAATAAACCCGTGCCTTGCAGTGAGAGTCCAGTACACACCCAGTGTGTGTATGATACAAATTTTCGCATTGAGAATGCATGTGGATGTAATTCCCTGGAGAAAGGGCTCGACAAAGGAGACTAGCATGAGACAGCTGCGTACTTGCGCTATACTCCTATAGCTTCCTATACCGTGGGACTATCTATTTGCTTTGCAATATTAATTAGACGTGTAATTTGGTGTTGGATACAATCGAGATTAAAAGGACTTTTGATTGCAGAAGCAAACAACGTTCAAGGAGTTGGGCAGATCTTGAGGAGCTTTTCCTTGAATAGGAAAGAAAAATCGGTGAGTAGAATGTAACATTAAAATAAAATTCATATTAGTTAATTTGCTCTATGATCCTTTGAAACATACATAAGCATACTGGTAGACTGTAGGTGATTGATGCGTGATAATGATAATAAAATTGATGGGTAGGCCTAATATTCAATTAATCAACAATAACATGATTAAACTTTCAATGCCTAGTCATTCAAGCCTTCGACTTTGAATTACTAGTGCAGGCCTACAATGATCGAGCCTGAGCATTTACATCATCAACAATCGGGCAGCTGAACCAAGACAACGTTCAAGAAAAACTCACTGTGAGATGTGATGAAACTTGAACATGAATGGCTTCGATCGTGCGCTGATATGACCGCTGCATGTCTATTGCCCGCCCGGCTAATATTATTTATAATGCTTGTAAATATGCAAATCGGGATGTAATTATAAATGTTGACCAGTGCCCTCTCCACGTAGAGTAACATGCTATGCATTCGTTCATGTCTTGTTGTGAGTGTGAGAGTAAAATAAGAATAAAACTAAAAACTGCACACGCCACTGACCTCAATACATTATTGCAATGTACAATTTCACGATTTCCATGAGCATCATGCCTGAGAGCCATTTACAAGATGCCACCATTTATTTATATTATCATGCCCATTCCACTAAAGACTATTCCAATATAATTTGATACGTTAATGCTGCCAATGATATTGTAGCCAATATAGAGCATCTGATTTTAATATCTCGACTTCGCTCTGACTGACGGGAAGCACTCACTGTCTTCCTGTCATGCCTATCTGAAGATGACCTTTAAAATATATAGGCCTACATTTAAATACCAATGTTCTAACATTAGATCAAAGCCTAATATAGCCTATGTAGGCCTATCTTTATTTCAAACATGTCAAGAATAAGTAGATTCTAGACCTCTAGGCATAGATTTATCTAGAGTATACTGTATAACACCCACATTTTCATACTTTTTGGCGGCCATGTAAGCACATAATATGGATGTTTACTATGTACACACAGGTATGCCTATAGGTACATGTAACAATACAGGCCCTAATCTACCTGCATCTTTTTATGACATATCCGCAAAACATGTAGGGCCTATATTGTCTAAGGCTGAACAGACTGCAATATCTTAAATGCAACCTACGATCTACATAATAATGACAGGCCGTATTTTATTCATTCATACCATATATGCTATTACCAAGTAGAGCATAGATTCAATTTGTGGGCCTACTACCTTACAACGCCATGGAAAAAGATCTCACCATGGTTAAATAACCGCATACTAAGCGCCCCTCTGGAAAATTTCACTTGCCCCTCAACATTGTGCCCAATGCGATAAGACTAGAGAAATTTCCCTTATGTTCATTATACCTGAAAGTAATCTCAAAATCAACCCTATAATAATTATGTCATTCCATCCTGTACGATCCCCTACGTTCGCCTGAATCCTAATCCTAATCCCAAATTAATCCATGGATTTCCTCATTAATTTGCCCCTTGCTAATGACAAATATATATATATATATAAAACTAAAAAAACAAAATAAAAGACAGCTAAACAAAAGTCGAAATCGTTGAAGAATTATTGAAACGTTCGGCTGAGGAAAAAAACTATTCGAAATAGGACAAAATTAAAGGACTCCTCCAGGCTGGAGTTTGTATGTTTAGAAAAATAAAGTAAATTAATTCTGAAAAGCACTCATTCATCAAAATCGGATAAGAAAGAGCAAAGTTATGAATTATTGTTTTACGAAAAAAAAAATCAATACCTAAAAAATGCATAAGTTTGTTATTTTTCATCCGATTTTGATGGAATTTTGTGTGTTGTGCTTGTTAAATTTTACTTTACTTTACGAAACATTTTAATTTCAGCCTGGAGTCCTCCTTTAATTCCTGCATTATGTAGCCAACATCTCATTTGATCCTATAATTAACAGTGTGCAGATGCATAAAACAAACGTGGCATTCATGAATTGTATAGGCACAGGTATTTCAGCGCTTATCATCCGTCGAGCAGTGCAAAGAGTGACAAATAATATAAAAGGAGTAATAATAGATATATTACCGCCTTACCCCCAAATTAAACAAAAGCGACAACAGCAATAAAAGCAAATAAAAAAAAAACAAAAACAAAAACAAAACAAAACAAAACAAAACAAAACAAAACAAAACATCCCTCCCAAAGAATAAGAAAAGACGAAGAAGAAGAAGAAGAAGAAGAAGACGAAGAAGGAGAAGGAGAAGGAGAAGGAGAAGAAGAAGAAGAAGAAGAAGAAGAAGAAGAAGAAGAAGAAGAAGAAGAAGAAAAAAAAGAAGAAGAGGAAAAAAAAAATTATAGTTCGGGTATAGTGAGGAGTACATCACTCTAAGAACATCGATAATAGCCTTTAACATGTGTACAGTATAGGTCTATCCCTAAACTAGGATGAAGGCATATTATGTGCCTTTAAAAAAAAAAATTTGTTTATTTATTCTCATCGATTTTCCAGGCAAAATCAATGACATTGATTGCTTGGAATAACGCGCCCAAACAAGGGAAAATGATACAATGCACAATTATGTTTTAACGGGTGCAGCTCGTTGTTCAGAAGGTTCTTTGTCCGCAGGTTCTTTCGTCCGAAAGTGAAATAGGGTTCATTTGTCTGAAAATGAAATAGTGTTTGTTGTTCCGAAGGTTCATTCGTCCGGAAATAAAATAGGGTTCATCCTTTCACCTCCAAAAGGATCGAATTATCTCTATTTCCTTTTCGGAAGACATGAACCTTATTCCATTTTCGGACGAATGAACCCTATTCCATTTCGGACGAATGAACCTTATTCCAGTTTCGGACGAACGAACCCGTCGGTACAACGAACCCTATTTTATTTTCGGACAAATGAACCCTATTACATTTTACATCTTTAAAAAAAAAAAAAAATAATAATAATATCTGGTTCCATTGTTGACTTGACCCGCGATCAAAGTGTTGTTCCCAATATCAGTATCCAAACGCCCTCTTTCATGTCCAGTAGGAGAGTATGAGTTACAGCTTTTCTTACACTGCATTTAAAACATAAAACAAACAAAAGAATGCAAACAAACAACCAAAAGTTTATTCACAGGTCATTGTAGGCCTTTGGGCTTCTTACAAGGGCTTCTTATCATGAAAATACAAGTATATATTATACTCTCGACAAGAATTTGAATATGATCAGCCAATTTGCCCATATCTGTTGCTATGTAAATATTAGCTGACCGATAAAATCCTCGTTATTTTGTGAACTTTGCAGAGCTTTATATGCCATCATAACAATCGTCATGAAAATTATAGATCGACTACTTTGCAATAATGTTGGCCTACATGACTCTGTGATGGTTACACTGATCGTTCGTACCATCATGGCTATGGAGAGAGAGATATGTTTATATCACGCGGACTGTGAGGACAAGAGAGAAACGCAGCACAGTATACTAGAACAAGCAACAGAAAAATTATATAAACACAAATAATACAGGGCATTAGGTAAGGGATTGAGGAGAAAGAGTGAGGGAGACGGGGAGAGAGAGAGAGAGAGGAGAGAGACGGGGGGGGGGGGTTAGGGAGAAATAAATAGAGTGAGAGAGAGGGAGTCCATTTTACAGAAGGAATATTGTTTGCCATCTCGAAGGATTTGCAACAGGAAAAAAAGAAAAGAAAAGAAATTCAGTCGTTTTTGCAGGAAACTGGTGAATCTACCTTTAAAAAAATCCACAGCAGATCGGTGAGATGTGAATGAAAGAACAGAGAGAGAGAGAGAGAGAGAGAGAGAGAGAGAGTACATTTTTCCCCTCCAATTTTACAACCCATGGGTTATCCCTGGGTAAACCAATTATCTTTTCAATATTTTTATTGCGGTAATAATTGTAAAAGGCGGTTGGTGTGGCGATTGCTAAACATGCTATGTCTATTCGCTCTTTTTGGAAAAATATATGAGAGAGAGAGAGAGAGAGAGAGAGAGTACATTTTTTCCCTCCAATTTTACAACCCATGGGTTATCCCTGGGTAAACCAATTATCTTTTCAATATCTTTATTGCGGTAATAATTGTAAAAGGCGGTTGGTGTGGCGATTGCTAACATGCTATGTTTATTCGCTCTTTTTGGAAAAATATATATAGCCAAGGGGCCAGACAGGGATCCATAATTTTCCATTGTTCGTTTATTGATAACTCCCACGGCAGCATGGTATGTGCGCATAGCACATAACATTTTTCTGCAAATTAATCATACTGTGAGTCGGGTCATCTAGTTCTTGAGTACATGCAATTAGGACAAGCAGCTCCCAGGCAAATATATTTGTGTAATCATTCCTAGCTTCATCTGGCAAGTATAAAGTATAATATTGCAATTGCTTGCCGAATTAGAAGACAAGGATATTTTATAAGATTTGTTTACAAATAGGCAAGCTTTACGTAGAGAGGGACTGTTTTGGACATAGAATTGTAATGGAAATGGTGGCTCTCAACTTTCTAACGAAATAATTTTCAATCATGCTCGTTGGGTTTGTAAATAGATTTGTATGCCTTACTTCATGGGCAGTTTGGTTTGTAGTAGCAAAAAGCAATTATGTATAAAATATGAGATAATATTAGTCATCGGTGAAAGTTGCAAATACACCTAAACGGTATAAGGGAAAACAATATGCTTTCGGTAGATATATGTCTACTGTTCTACCTATTCCTTCCATTCACATAATTACTTGAAATTTATTCATTTTTATATTTCTGAGTCATGGCAGTTAGTAGCCTATCTGATATGCGCCGGGCTAGTGGGCAAGTTACTGGTCGCGCGAAGGAGACTGACTGACGGACTCGGGCTTCGCCCTCGCCCGTCAGTAGTTTGCCCACTAGCCCGACGCATATCGGATAGGCTAGGCAGTTAGTGGAAAATAATAAATATTGTATCAAACATGCTAATGGAGCTATACAGTGTAAAGGAATGGTCACACTGACTTCAATTAACAAAAAGGAAGTAGGGTCCTACATGCTGTGATGATTGTGATTGTTTTATGATCATATTTCATGTTCCACAAATTGCACCAACTGTGCAATTGCCACAGGGCACTAGCTCTTAATGATCATGACGACTGTACATTTAGGCGTATCGTACAAACGAAGTTGGTGAAAAAAATGCTTCATGTGATTCGGAATTTGCATGACAATGTGAGACTCACAATAGAGAATGGCACAAAATAGCCAGTCACAAAATATACAGTGCTGTCTGCACAGGGTTTCTTCTTTTCTCCATGGTATAATGTTGGAAACCATACACCGATTTTGAATAGTTTTCTTATTAAAGAACATTTTTGTCTTCATAATGGTTCCTGAGGTTGCATGGAACAGAAATCCAAATGCAAAAGGAATGAATTTATAGTAGACTAGAGGTCTGTCACTCCTGAGAGTAATATATTCATACATGGCTACAAATTATCTTTAGGGACAAATTATTGGCTTCAGGCATGGCAATGGGCGTTTTGAATATTAATCTTTGCTATAGCAGGTATAGGCGTACATGGATCCTGTGAAATGAGGTAGTTTCTTTTCTCCTTTTTAAAATTATAAATAAAGCATGCTTCTTTTGGTCTAACTGAATACAGACAACATGAACTTAAAAAAAAAAAAGGGGGGGGTGTACATTTAAGGCTGGATTATACTTTATAGCTCAGTGTAGGTCGATCTGTCTGTATAGGCTTTTCCGAAATAGTCAGATATGATTTCATTATCAACAACATGAGCGGAAAATATCATTTTATCACTCGCTCTGCCCTGACCATACTTGTGATAATAACATTTAACCTAACTAAATTTCATGATACATGTAAATAGCCACTGCATTTATGACTTCACTCCAGAAATATTAATTTTTGATCTTGTCGATAAAATATAACGTACGGAGAATTTTGTGAAATCTATTCGCAGAAACAATTTACTTAAACTGAATAATTCAGGTCTGCAAAATGAGACTAACTCATAAATGCTGTCATTGTGCCCCTGCACAAACAGTTTTCTAATGAATGAGTAGGAAAACCGGTACATTGGTAGTTCGTTCGGCTTCTGAAGCGGGCGGACTCAAACTAGTCGTCCTGAATTTCGTATACCCTGGGATTTTTCATTTGGGAATCACAGATATCAGAAGTGGATCATAGTTTTATCTCAATTATCCATTTGTTCGTATCTGAGAGCCCTTAAGAATGGCGTCCCGTGGTAAGTTGATCTAATTTTACTTGTCCATAATTACAGTTTTTGTGTGAAAGTATTACATCGACAGAAAAGAAAAAAAAAAAAAATCAGCACCTTGGATGTGAACACGTGAAAGCAAATATTGCCAATGGCAAATATAATATTTTTTTCTCTTCTTTTTGAATAATATACTTGTGCACGTGATTGTTTCTTGTGTAGCTTTGTGTGGGTGTGTGTGTAGGGCTTCGTCCTTGCTCTATCATGTTTATTTCTCATAATATGACAAACATTATTTTCAAGTCGATCGTTCAGTGTCTAAATGAATCTTGGAGTAGACAATAAGATATATTGAATGCATGGGCGTGTCTATATCGAGACAAATTTTTAAATGATTGAAAAGTGTGCATTGCATGCCATGCTGCAGCTTGTAAATGTCGTCTTATACCCATTTCATTTATTTACAGCAGTGGATCAAGGATTAAAAGAAAAAAAAAGTGGCTGGCTGCTCAGCTTGCAGCCGAAATTTTTCTTTGGGAGGGTGTTGCGCCCCCCCCCCCCCCCCCCCCAACCCGGACCTGCAACTGAACTAGTTTGATATTTTATTATTCATATTGTATTAATAGGCGCCTGTGTGACTATATGAAATCATAGTATGATGTAATATAGCGGCCTATACACATATGCAAAACCAAGAAAATAGGAGTATAGATTAACCTTCTAACTGCTATACGATTTGAGTGAAGAGGAAAGTATTTTTCGTGCCCTTCACGTTTGCCTCATGAAAAGGAGATCAAGAATTATAGGCCTACTGAGAATTCTATGTAAATTTCTCCCCTATCTTGCCAACCATTTCCCCTTCTAAATAACAAGTATACGAGGTCGTAAATAAATACATAATGATAAATGGTTACAAAGAGGCGGACGATTCAATTATGTTGGTAGAATGATCTAAAGAGCTTTCTTTCTTCTACCTGCTTTCATCCCCACAATCATCACGCATGCATAGCTAGCATACATCGTACGATCTACCTAGTCTTTATAAATGGACAGTTTTTATTATTTTAAATATTAACATTTTGACTATACAATTTGTAGGAAAATCGCATTTCACTACATACATGTAAATGATAGGCCTACAGGGCAGTTGGTAATATTTGGTTTTGCAGATTCTTTAAAATACCCATTTTCCCGCCTTATTGAATTATGGTTAGATTTTATTTGGAAACGAATCGTAGGCCTATATAAAAGTGTACGAAATTTCGTTAAAGAAAAGTGGCGAGTTTGTATTTTGTTAATTAAATAACTAGGGATATAGAAAATAAAATCTACCACCGTCAACTGAAAAAGGCAGGCACACCTACACAGTCATATAAAACGACGTTAGTTGAAAATGTACATGCTACACGTTACATTTTCAGGTTATACAATCATGCTAAACAAGAAAAAGTTTATTTTATAAGACTAGGTGACACGAGACCACGAGTGACCAGCGGACGACCCTGGACTGGCTCACAGCTGATTTCAAAAGCGATCAGCTGGCTGAAAGTCTATTAGGCTAAGATCTAGACCGTAAATACATTTTTGAACATTTACACACACATACACATACACACCACATGCACAAAATGTCGACATTGACAGAATATAGTGAAGGCTACATCGTAAAACTTCAAAATTGTTTTGTGTGATATAATATTTTTAGAAAAATGTGTATAGCCGTTCCGTTTCCTTTTATAAATCATGAATGTTTAAAATTAAATTGCATTTGTCATTCTGAGAGCTCCAGATCACAATAATCACAGTCACAAAAGAAAACATTAGGATGAAAGTTCTGAATAAAAACTTTCCAAAGGGTAGTATGTTCACATTCCTGGTTTGAAGCTGAGGAATATTGCAACGTTTAAACGCACAGATTAATAATGTGTCACAAATTATCATAAATTACAGTTCCAGTTGGATTTCACGATGACATGTTCCAAATAGTAGGGGGAGGTACCAGGGCATCCAAGTTTATATCAGCTGAACACCTCCTCGATCATATTAAAAGCATATAGGCTATAATTATGTTGTCACAAAGTCACAATACAATTATTTTTAAATGCAATTTCAATAGCAAAATTGTTTATCATGAAGTTACGCTACTACAAGCTTACTAATGATAATTGCTTGTGACATCAGACATGTCTTTTTTACCCTTCTTTCTTTTTTCCCCCTCTTTATTTTGCTGGTGTGATTCAGCATTTAAAACTGGGATTATCTGTCAAGGAAGTAACATAACTGTTCCTCGTTTGACAGCTATATGTTTGTATACCAGCCTAATCCAGGGCTGCATACAAATGGCATTGGTTCTCTCCAAGACAAAGACAGATAAGGGATATCCAATACTAATTCAGAAGAAACACACATATACCAGCCTTGCAACTATCGTGCTATTGTTGTATAGCAAAATAATAAGCTTATTAGTACTTAAGTAAGCTTCACATTCGAGACGGGCAAACACTTGAAAAGAAGAAGGGGGAATAGAAGAAGAAGAAAAAAAAAGCGTAAATAATCTAGTCTGATCGGTAATGCTTCGGGCTTCTGTCATGCCTGTCCGAACATAATTATTGTATTCCCCCTATAGGCTATATCTCACTCGTGGAGATGATGAGGTGACGGATAAGTCGCGGAGACCCAGAATAGAAAATTCGCCGCGACTTCTCAAGAAAATCGCCCAGAAGTTGGGACTGCGCGTCGCCGCAACATCATTTTGTCTTCGCATGGTTTCAGAGACGGCGCGGCGACGCTTATCCAGTCGGCCCATGTACTTGCGACGGAAAAACCCGAATATTGTAGTCATGCTCAGTTTACGTGATTCTGCAAGGTAAAATGTTTGTTTTTGAGCTCAACATACTCACAGTATTTCATTGAAATGGGGTTGGCAGGAGAAATGTTTGATAATAAAGTGCTGACTCGATAAGATTGAGCCAAGCATAATCATGTAAATTTTATGAGAGAGAGAGAAAAAAAAAACACACACACAACACAACAGGTGCAGAATGTATCCTTCCTTATAAAATATCGAGAAGGATAAAGTAGCGTGGCGGATCCATAATTTTGAAAATAAAAGGTGCATTGAAGGACATTTCGAATAAACTATGTAGACTTTATCCTAAAAAATAAGCCTGATAATATACTGTAGGCCTAAACTTATGTATGATGTCTGATTTTCAAAAAGAGAGATGCTATACAGCGGCAGATCCAGGATAGGAGTGGGGGTGCCAGAAAAATTGACAAATATGGGGTTGACACCGAAATAAGGGGGCACGCGCCTGTTGCACCGAGCCCCTTGATCCGCCCCTGGGCGTGCGCCTTTTGCGCCTTCGCGTGGATCCACCTCTAAAGTGAAAATAAAATAAGGTCTAGAAGGGAAGCAAAATAAAGGTAAACGAGGGGTGACTGGAGGGGAGGGTGAGTTAATGAGGGATGGATAGACAGAGAGAGAGAGAGAGAGAGAGAGAGAGAGAGAGAGAGAGAAAGAAGGGTGGGGGTGAGACGTGAAGTTCACGTTCGACCCTTTGGGGCCAAGGCGAAGGTGTGGTAATGGCATGGATCATTTAAAGGTCAATGTAAGGTCAATGTAATGAGGTTCCATGAAGGGCTGAATTTCTGATGTCTTCATTCTCGACTTTCATAGTCTACACCATGACACAACATTCATCATGTTGGCCTATATTTTAACCCGCCATTCTCTGACATTAACAGTAACATATCATTTTAGTTTTGAATTCGAGTTTATATTGATGTGTCCATATTATACTTAGCGTGCTCTTTTTTCCTGGCCAAATTTGAACTTGAACATTCTGTAAAGATACATTTTAGATAATATAATATTATTCAATGACATCAGTGTCACTGGTAGACACATTTTGCCGTATTGCACCGTATGTTATTTTTGTAATTGGTCTATTTTTGTGAGCAGTAGAAAGCAGTGGTGGATTTATGATTGGAAAATGGGGCGCCATACAGGCCAGATAGGGGGGGGGGGGCTCCGTCTAATGGGCTGTTTTCAAATGATAAGGGGGGGGGGTTCCCCTGCGCTGGAAAGTAAACATATCGCTTAAAGGGGAATTATCCTCTCAGAGAAATATGGCTTCAGTGAAGGGAGACAAACCCCCAAAACATATTGGTAAAAGTTTCAGAAAAATCAGGTAATGAATAAGAGAGATAAATTATGAGTTTTTAGATTTTGAGATCACTTATGATATGGAGATCCTCCAATTGGCAAAGCGACCATGATGTGTGATGTAATGCAGGGAGATCTTTCCCATATCTATTGTACACATTGTACTAAAATCCTCTTTTTTCTTGATTCTAAAGGGAGAATAAAGAATCTTTTTATGGGATGACATGTAAATATATGAAAGTCATAATATATCATGAAACGAAAAAGAAATAATAATTTAAAAAGAGCGAGGTCATGAAATACTCGGTGGAAATTTGTAGGTTAATTGTGTAGGCCTATATTTTGCGTAGGGCAATAATAAGGCCCGTATGAAACGTCTTTTTTAGGGGGGGGGGGAGTCCCGCGGTGATTTTTCGAAAGATAAATGTATGTGAAACATGTTTGGACATGATTTGGAATTATATAGGCCTAGGCCTAGGCCTATATGGAGCACAATATATCGGTGGAGGCTATAAAGGGGAGTTTTGTAAATGTATGAGTGAAAGACGTAGATGTGAGAATAATGACTCAGACTTTATACACACAATACTACAATCATAATTATATTTGCGTTTCACTTATGTTTGCTACAGAAGAGTGATTAAATCCTCACACTTTTGTTTGTTCTACTCTCGTTGAATTGCGAAAATTAATGTAATTTTAAAAGCCATTGAAAACCAGTTCGCCGCACCCGAAATGCAGCAAATGCAGATGCTTGTAGTCTCTAAGTTCTAGTCTCGATGAAAGTTTCGTGATAGAATTTTTTTCACTGAAAGCAAAGACAATAAGCAAAACAATGGAAACGTAAATATAAAGCATGTAGCCTATGGATATAAAATCAGTCATAACGGACTAGCCAATTAGGGTCATTTTCGTTGTGTCTGCATGTATGATTTTTCTCTTAGGGGCGGTGGCGGGGGGGGGGGGGGGTGGGGATGGTGACTCAACTTTTGCAGATAGTTATAATAAACATTCTATAGAAAGTTAAATTAATAATATTACAGCGCTTTATAAAGTTTTTAAAACGTTTGTTGTAACGGGCATAGTCGGTCTACTGTCGAAAGGGTCTTTATGATGATTCATGTTACCATGGCCACAAGGTATTTCTTCTTTGCAATAAATATTTTTTCTTCCTTCTCTCCATGATTGATAGGTATAACGATGACGGAGCCGACTTCGTACTCCCGACCAACCACGAGATCACAATCAAAGCGTCTGTCTGGAGATCTGGAGACTCCGAAACCAACTACTAATGGAACATCTACAGCAGATGATCCCAAGGCAGGGCAATGGGGACGTGCATGGTAATTGTCATTTTGCAACAATTGTTTTACAGCAATTAGAATATTGACGTATTATTTGACATCATCCTTATTATTTTGCAAGTACTTTAATAGTGGGACACAAGTCCGCAGTGTGTGCGCAAGATAATTACTGCTACCCAGATGTCGACCAACATCTGTTCATTACTGGTCCATAAACAGGCGTACCATAACATCCATTCCTTCCTGACTCATTAAATATTCAACATATACACACAAAGAGACAAAAACGGATTAGGGAAATATATGTTTTGACGGGTAAAAAAGGAAAGAGGAGCTTTACAGATCAGGATGAATTCGTGAATATTGACAAAAAACATAGAATCGATTACCGGGGGGGGGGGTAAGGAGAGCATGTCATAGGACCAGTAGTAATACGGGAAAATCGTGGTCCCACCCGCAGCACAGACACCAGGACGCAGCCTGACATCAAATACCAGTAGAATTCATGTTGACCGGTGATACCAAACATGACAGTAGACGCTGCTCTTTCTCTTCCGACTCCGCTTGGTTATGTCGCGTCGATGACTTGGGCTGGCGGCCCGATGGGAAGCTTGTCGTTGTGGCCGGAGATCCTTGTCGAGTTACCGATCAGAGATGTAGTAAGCGGTGTTCCGAGAGGGAATAGCGTGGCAGACGGCCTGAGAGCTCGACAAGGGTTAAGACCGTAGGCACTCGGAGGAATGGAAATATAGATTCAGTGCATACTACCGCACCATAATACGACAGTATATTGCAGAAAGAACATGCGATGAGTAAATGGTACAAATCATATAACATGTTTAAATAACGAATTAAGGTTAATGCTGTTTTTCGTTTTTTTGTTCTGGTGAGTTCTAGGAGCTGGTGGAACTATCCGACGATAAAGGGCTGTCCAGAGCGACTACAGTCGAACAATCGGGCGGGCTTTTTACAAAAGTACGTCATCGCGCATTCAAACATACAACGCAACTGGACTATCATACAGCCGGATTGGTTCGGATTTGTGTTCAATTCTTTGAGTTGACTGGGAAACAGACTTGTGAGTGGCATTGACATATTTTGTCACTGAGGTGTACATGATGCCGATAGTACCATTCACCCCACGCTAGGTACCAACCGAAATGATCGTGAATGCATGTCAATGGTAGTTAGGTACCAAGCCTCATCCAGAAGTAAATAACCCCCACATAAGATTGTTTAGGAGTTACGAATCATGGAGGTGTTACAAACCGTAGAGTTCGTACGTTTACAAGCCATTGGAAGATTGATGATGGGTCCAGGCACAATACCGGGCGTCCGTTGAGAATAGCTGAACAGAGAAAGTTGAAGATGTTGGTGGGATTTACGTAAATACAAAAGAAAGCAGATAGCAAAGGGACAATGCAGGGATTTCAGATGTTCAATGTCCCAGCTCGTAGAGTACGAGCGCGAAACTGTTTAACCAGAAAACAAATCAGCGTCACGTTTGTGTTCGTGTTCTTTCCCTCGTGTTGTTGATAGATACTTTATTGGAAGCGTGTTTTATTAAGCCCTTCATTCCATGAACAGATAACGAACTATGAAGTTAAGATTCCGATTGATCCGAACCTTACCCGAAGTAGATATCAGTACCTGAAAATAGGATTGAATATGAAGTATACGGCATGTGTATTTGAATCGCAACACCGTTCTGTACGTCGTGAAGTCTACGATCGTTACAAAACTAAAAGATCTGTATGCCAGTGTATGTTTTTTTTTTTTTTTTTTTCTCATATTATGGACGTGATTTAGAACTGTAATTTATCATCTACCTGAAATGCGAACTCTTCCGTGCGGGGTGAACTTCAATATGCCCATCATGTAATATGAAGATATTACCTGTACCACGATCGGGGCATGGGTTGGAAGAAGTAAGCCTGCAGAAAAAGTATAGACGGGTAATAAAACCATCGGGATGTTGAACGTGGGCGCTTTATTATAAGTTGCAGTTGCTGGTATTGAGACTTTCACACATTGTTGAAGAAAAAAAATTAATATACACTAACACAATTCATCATTGCATTAACAATCATTATTTTGTGTTGATTCGAAAAGTTTGAAAAGAGTAGATTAGGGAAAAATTTAGATTGCGCTGTCATAATTTCATGATGTTATTTTCCTATTTGCATTAGTTCTTTGTGTCTGAAAACCTAATTTGTCCTTCTGTTCGACGTTAAAATCATAGGAAACTCGTCAACAAGAGAGCTCCTAAGTTTCTGATCTAATTGGAATTGGTTTATCATGTTTAAAAGTGATACATGTGTGTAATTCATTACTTACAAGTAAAAATAAAGTTATTATAGGATCTACTTTGGAATAAAGATGTACACTATGAAACTGCATTCGTACTCTTTGGAAAAAAGATAGGAGTACCGCGGGTACGAACTTTAATTAACAAATTCACATTTTGGGCCAGATAATTGCTAATGAAGTACTCACACACTCCATTTGGGTCTGTAGTATAGGCCTATTTGTTGGCTAAACTGAGGCACATAAAACTTAAACATGTTAAACTACTATTAACTACAGCTTAATTAGATGAAAGACATTTTTTTAAACAACTACCCGTATACGGGATAGTGTTGTACACCATACGGGGTAAATTGTTACTATGTAAAATATCGGGTATGTTTTAAAATGTGTAAAATCTTCTAATACCTATACTTTTGTTTCAACTTCCAGTTTCTTGTATCGTTAACAGTAGTCAAGTAGAGCTCTATCAATAGGACTAAAGTAATAATAGTATATTCAAAAATATTAACCCGCTGAAAATGAAAAAAAATTACGTTACATGTGTAATGATAATTGGGTAGGTTTGTACATCATCATGAGGGGTGTTGTAACAAACCAATACCAGGGGTGATTTACAATAAATCAATGTAGCAAAGCATTAGGCAGATTAAGGCAGGCCCAGGAATATAGTGTATACATTACTATGTCACAATAACCATGTACTTTCATTCCATGTGCCTTCCGTGAGAATATTACAATTTTATTTTTGTCAAAAATTCACTTGGAACTGTAAAAATGGTTTTGTTATTACATTTTCAATGAAACAACGGAAGAAACCTCACGATCGCATTCATACAGCTATGTGTAGGAGTATAAGATGCCAGTTAGCACGAACTCTCTTTTTCCACTTAGGCACACTGAAGAACTGTAACAATCTGACCCGTTACTCCATACCGGTCTCCCGTACACATGCAAAAATGATACCACAAAATAGCTCCTCTTCGTATATTCGCAGATCTAGATAACCCACTCACCTTGGACAATCAGATGTTGTACGCTGATCGATGGCGAATTGCGCGGTCCATAACAACGCCTCTGATCAAACACAATGGAAGGCGGCCAGCGACAAATAGAGGGCATTGGCAACGAAGATTCCGTTGGAGATGAACCACGTGCATCCGTTGATGTTAGTACGGATTCCGGATACCAGAAGTGTAACCGCTCCGAGTTGGTACCGCCGACCATAACCGGGTAGACTATACTGAAGAGATCGGTACCGTAGAAGAGAACGACCCTGTTGCAATAAACGAAACCAACAATTTGTTATATTACTGTGTTATGCGCGTCAGTATATAGGATTTTAATATTATTCAGAAGGGAGCTAAGATCTTCTCCACAGGGGCAATAGTTTTGACGACAACCTGCGAACGTCAATTCTCGGATGTACCTACGACTCTCTTCTCTCTCTCTCATTCTCTCCTCTGCCACTAGGTTACCACGACTACACAAACAGAAGACTACTCTCAGTATTCGTTCTCTTCTTCTCGGGTCCCTTTCTATTCTACTTGTTTGATTTGTAATTAAAACTGATTACATTCAATAGACATGCAAAAAAGAAATTATGGTGATCCTTCGGGCGACAGCAGGCGATTATGCCTTTTCTCCGGAGTGGGAAATGTATTTATGTTTTGCAATGACTTATATTACAGTGAAAACCTAAGATTTCAATTTAAATGGATAAATTTTTTCGCTTTATAAGCACCTCCATGCATTACCATTACAAGCATCAGCATCCATACATGTAACTGAACGATTGATATCAACATTCCACGATTAAAACAAAGAACGAATTTCAAGATCAGAAATATCGAAGACTAACACGTCAATGACCTGTTATGTTTTTCATGCTCGATTCTAATGGCTCTGCTCAGATTACAACGGGTATGGGGGGAGGTTGAATTTTACCATACCATGATAACGGTATACAGTCAGCGCTAGGCGCAAAAAAGGCAGTATTGAGGCCCGGTTTATTGATACATATGGATTTTACAAGGCAATTACGTTGCATTCATTGCGAACGATGCAGTTGGCTTTCTTTTAATTTTGCTGCCATTAGAGATCACATTCATGCCATGAAACCCGTAGTCAATATAATTTCTGTACGCGAAGAGTGGCGATTAAAGGGTCTATATTCAAGACGTTATCTATTTCCCAAAGTTCATGCAAACTTTTTAGGGCATCCCTACTTCATCCTTTCTGGGCTAGCCATGCCATTGCCGATCACATATTTACCTACCATCGATTAGAAATAAACGTTTAATTCTGACAAGGGTCCTTCAGACTCGCGATTGCAACCATGCAATTCAAGAAGCTGATATACAAAAGTAAACACCTTTTGACTAAATTATTGTTATTCTCGCATAGCATGGTATGGCATTTTCAAATCATGAATTTCATATCAGCGATAAAATGACAGTTAGAGAACATTATGTAGCAGTTCAATGGCCTTAGGTTCTAAAATTCTTAATTATTGTTCGCACGTTATTATCAGGAACGCACTTGACTATGTCAATTTAAATATCTACCTGACAATGGAATTGATGAATCCGTGTATAATACATAAATACTAATCTGTCACAGGGTGAGATGATGATAAGCTCCACTAACCATGATAGTTTGAAGTATTACCAGAATGGTGTTAATAGATTACGATTTACATAGCTGTACGAGGATAGATATAGTGATGAAACCACAGGAAATGTTTGCTGAATTATTGCTGCATAGTAGTCTTCAAAACTTTGTAATGCCATAACCAAGATATGAGATATGTATTTATTAACTTTTTTTTGGGGGGGGGCAAGGAGGACATCATCATAAAATTATGGCGAATGTATGGTATAGGCTTTTTAACACAGCGCGAAGCGCTCAGCGCCTCCGTGTCTGACAGATGAGCGGCATGAAAATACGGGTACATCCATTAGACGACCCCACAGAGGACCGCGGCTCCCATTAGTCCGACACTAGACAAATATGTTATTAGACCGACGCTAGCAAATACCTACCCACTAGGACCACACTAATATCAAACGGTGCACGATAACCGACATACCATGATATGACCAACGAGACGACGATCACAATAAATGACACACGACACGACAGTAGAGCATACAGACCACGAGACCGACATTACGATGAAGTAGACCACGCAGTTCCGAAATTTGCTCATGCAACGAGGGGAGTAATTAAAGACCAAAAAAGGTTGAAGGCAACCAAGAGAGATAATGAAAATAATGTAACGACATACTTTTTTTTTTTCTTTTCATTTTTTTTTGTGGACATCCTGTACTATATACTTGCTCTAATATTGTCACAGTGGCGCTGTTAAATATAACGCGCCATGAACGCAGATTTCGGACTCGGCGTCTACTTCATGTAATGTCGGTCTTCGTTGGCTGTATTGCTCTGCTATCGGTGTCGTGGTGTCATATGATTGTGATGTCAGCGTCCTTGGTGTCAATCTCATAGGTAGTGTCGGTATCGTGACCTTTGGATCTAGTGTCGCGTCTAGTGGGGTCGGTCTCGTGGGCTAAAATTGCTTTACAGTCGTTTCGTTGGCCTATTACATACTGTCGGACTTCGTGGGTCGTCGTCTCGTCGGACCGTCGTCTCGATGGGTGTCGGTTCTTTTGGTGTACCCGAATAACACCACCATTTGCGTCTTTGGGGCAAATGGAAATCCGATTGGATTTACGTGTGACTTGGTAGTTTGAATAAAGTGAACGACACCAACGCCTCGCTGAAAGAGTGTTACAATCCAAAACGTCATATCTCCCACTGCTAATGAACCCCTTTAAAGATTACAAACCAGGAAATAGGTCTACATTGCATTTCACATTGATTGCTACGTACATTGAGATATTGGTTTAGGCATGGAGATACTCTCCATGGTTTAGGAAACCATTATAGATGTCATTTAATATGAGTTGAGCTGTTATGTTTCTATGTTTATTTCGAGTGTAGTTTCACTCACATAAGCTGTTCTGGGTGTTCAACATGACGTGGAGGATGGGAGATAGTGACGGAGGGTGTTGATATATGAAATTTCCTTAGACGTTACTCATGCTACGTGCAAGTCAAGAACTTTTTCAAATACAAAAGGATCTACCACATTACAACCACCCCCCCTCCCCCTACACTACCCTCTTCAACCTTACCATATCCCTCTTGAAAGTGGTGACCCTATCCTCCATGTATCAAAAGAAATATAGGTTTGAGATGGTGCGAAGTCTCACCTGAGCGGTCATCCAGAATGGGCTGCTATGGCAAGCCATCCCATGTGATGGGTGGGACCTGTTCCCATAGCATTTGACGGTGAGGGGCCCTTCTGCATCTCTAGTGTGGTGTGATCAGGAGGCACTGGTAAGTGTGCAGGCCACGTGGACATAGAAGCACAACGAAGGATGAGGGTTAGGAGAGCGAGTACGCCTACCGTGGTAAACACATCAACCCTGTAGGTAGCATGAGGATGATAGCGTGGATGATAACGATAAAGATGATGATGATGATGATGATGATGATGATGGCGATGATGATAATGATAATTGGATGATGATATAATGATGATGATGATGTGATAATGATGGTGATGATGGTGATGATGATAATGATGATGAGGGTGGTAAAAATGGAAGGGGAAAAATCGGGGTGAAAGTACAATAAGATATATGTTCAATAAAATCGAACCATTTTGCAGTTAAATCCATATTTGTGTATCATTAATGTTGTTAATGATTATTGACTGCAGATGCAAGTTTAAACACAATTATACATGTACATTAAAACAATCATCATGGACTGACATACTTTTGTAGTCTACTTTAAAGTTGTGAAGAAAAAAAAAAAAATCGTCCTTGGAAATAACGGCGATCTTTTAAACTACGTTTCAAATGCATGCGTTACTGAAAATTATATCCATACGAACGCATCGAGCCCACAAGACCGACACCCACGAGACCGACGGCCACGAGGCGACGACCCACGAGTACGACAGTAAAGTAAGATGCCAACGAAGATCGACTATAACCAATTTAGGCCACGAGCGACAGCGCCACATAGACGACACTAGATCAAACAGGCATACTAGACCGACACACAACGATATGACCCACGAGAAGAAATTCGCAATAAAGGCCCCGACACCGACGGTAGAGCAAAACAGCCCACGAGACGACGTTAATGAAGTATACCACACGAGTCAAAAAAGGTCGTCTAAAAGGCAAGAAAGGGGTGGAAGAGGGAGGGAGACAGCAAGGCCGAGAAGTCGAGACAAAAAAAAAAAAAAGAAAAAAAAAAAAAAAAAAAGGTTTTTTTTATTACCCCCCCCTCCCCACGTTGACAGAGGCTTGTGAAAAAGAAGAAAAAAGAAAATAAATTGTAGACCATTCAAGCTAGATGTTTACGATTTTATTTCTTTATTTGTGTGTGTGTGTGTGTGTGTGTGTGTGTGTGCTTTATCATTTCTTTATGAATGTTGATATGCGAGCGCGAATAGCGAGCTAGAAAAATAAAATTATTATGGGAGCCTATTTTTTTTTTTTAGGGGGGTCCAGGCCTGCCGGCCACCTTGATCCGCGCCGGGGGGGGTCATTTACAACCTCCTGTTACGTACCTGCCTCCTTATGGTTCTTTGTTCTTCTAGTCTCTGTTGCCCTTCCCCACCTTTTTTTGTTTACTTCCCCTTGTAATTTCTCTCCTTCCCTCTTTCTCCCCCATTTTATTTGCCTTTTAGATGTCCCTTTGCCACCCATAAGGGAGGGGGGGTGGCATGCCTAGTGCCCAGATGATACCCCTTATATTCGCTTGTTTCGTTTTCATGGGCCTATTGAAGAAACGTCTGACTCGTGTATACTCATATAACGTCGGTCCTCGTGGGTGTTTCGCTCTACTGTCGTTTCGTGGGCCTTATTTGCGAAATTTTCTGTCTCGTGGGTCATATTATTGTGGTGTCGGTCTCGTGGCCTGTTTGTTCTAGATGTCGGTCTTATGGTCTTTATTTGCTAGCGTCGGTCTAATAGGCCTTTTTTGTCTAGTGTTCGACTAATGGGCCGTCGGTCTCGTGGGTGTCGGTTGTAGGATGACCTAA
>CALNVZ010003430.1:7159124-7170388 GCA_940671915.1 Paracentrotus lividus
AAGAGAGAGATTGCCAATATGACGAATGATTTAGTTGGTCAAGATACTGTGGGATATCTATGAGGCCCTAGTGCGGTTCAATTATAAAATTATTTATAGGCCTAATATATTAGATTTACTATATTCTGTAATGATAAGATTTGAAAGCAATTGTTAGCTAATTCTGAAAAAAATAGGTAGGTTTTGACACGGATTTCAATCTCTATATTATTTATCCCTAGCCAGAGCTCCATTCAAGCAGACTGATTAGCTTACAATTAAACCTTGTAAATATATTTGGAAAAATATTTATAAGAAATTAACAGAATTACCCTTAAACTCTCCATTTTCATTACATCTTAAAGTGATAACCCGGTATTCTGATTCATCTATTTAAACATAATCCGTTGATTTGTAATCCATAATCTAATAATGCGTTTAATAATACACTATTTACTTTAAATGGTTCTGTTTTTCTAAACACATTAAAGCATTTAAGTGTATTACGAGGGCGTGTTTTAGTTAATTTGAAAAAAAAACAAAATTTTTGCCCTATATTCACTGTTGCATTAATATGAGAAAATAAGGCATGTGATATTAATAAACTTGACTTAGTTCAATACTGTCAATGATTCAAATCTTATTTTATAGATATTCCAGTAGACGTGATGAAATAAATGCAATAGTAATTGCCGGCCTTTCAAACAGACCTTCTTTACTTTTTCCTGAAAAAACGCAAAAAGGTTTTATTCAGTTTACGCGTTTCAAACTCAGATATAGATCAAATAAAAATGAGTTTTGTTGAATGAAATTTTCGGATGACATGGTCGACAAGTCATAACACTTTCATTATTTCATTCATCATGACCATTTTTTATTCCTGGAAAATACCGCACACGAGCAGATTAAAAGCTTATTTTTATAAGTTTTTCAAAAATATGACGAATTTTTGAAATAACGCAAACCATTAAGCCTAAAAATATTTATTAAAAAAAAATGAACACGCTCCTAAATCGAAGATGAAACTTTGAAATACACACATGAGAAAGTCCTCTTTTTCAGATGAAAAACGAAATAGGATATAAATACGTGTTAGTTGGAAATATAGTCGAATTTAACTCGAAAAGATATGAACTTCCATATTCTTTAAATTCGTTTTATCGTAAACGATCAAGATACCATAAAGCTGAGTATGGGGTCAGACTTACAGGATTCGGGGGATCTTTTTGGTCGATTTTAAGAGTCGAATAAAAGTGGATGTCAGCGAATGTTAAAAAATGGGAAGGGAATGACAAATAGCCTCTCAGAATATGCATTTGCACTCTCTCATTTTAAAACAATAAACGACTTTGGAAAGAGCTATTTAGTCTACTCTAGCTTAACTAAGTGAATAAAACGCGAGCGAGAGCGAACTCTATTTTACATATTAGAGAGAGAGAGAGAGAGAGAGAAGAGAGACATTTTTTCCCCTCACAGATTTTACACCCATGGTTATCCTGGGTAAACCAATTTATCTTTTTCACATATTTTTATTGCGGTATACATTGTAAAAGGCGGTTTGGTGTGGCGATTGCTAAAGCATGCTTATGTCTATTCGCTGCTGTTTTGGAAAAAATATATGAGAGAGAGAGAAGAGGAGAGGAGTAACATTTTTCCTCCAATTTTACAACCCTGGTTATCCCTGGGTATTACCATTATAATTTCAATATCTATTGGAGGTAATAATTGTAGAAAGGCGGTTGGTGTGGGCGATTGCTAACATGCTATGTTATTCCTCTTTTTGGAAAATATATATACCAAGGGGCCAGAACAGGGATCCATAATTTTCCATATGTTTCGTTTTATTTGATAATCCCACGGCAGCTATGGTATGTGCGCATAGCAATAACATTTTTTCTGCAAATTAATCATACTGTGAGTCGGGTCATCTAAGTCTTGAGTACAATTGCAATTGAGGACAAGCAAAGCTCCAGGCTAAATATATTGTGTAACTCATTCCTAGCTTCATGCTGGCAAGTATAGTATATATTGCAATTGCTCTGGCCGAATAGAAGACAAGGATATTTTTATAAGATTTGTTACAAATACGGCAAGCTTACGTAGAGAGGACTGTTTGGCATTAGAATTGTAATGGAAAATGGTGGCTCTCAATTCTAACGAAATAATTTTCTCAATCATGCTCGTTGGGTTTGTAAATAGATTTGTATGCCTTACTTTCATGGGCAACAGTTTGGTTTGTAGTAGCAAAAAGCAATTATGTATAATATGAGATAATCATTAGTCATCGGTGAAAGTTGGCAAATACACCTAAACGGTATAGTAGGGAAACAGATATGCTTTCGTAGATATATGTCTACTGTTCTACCTATTCTCTCCATTCACATAAATTACTGTGAAATTTATTCATTTTTCATATTTCTGAGTTCATGGCAGTTAGTAGCTCTATCTGATATGCGCCGGGCTAGTGGGCAAGTTACTGTTCGCGCGAAGGAGACTGACTGACGGACTCGGGCTTCGCCCTCGCCCCGTAGTAGTTTTTGCCCACTAGCCCGACGCATATCGGTAGGCTAGGCAGTTACTGGAAATAATAAATATTGTATCAAACATGCTAATGGAGCTATACAGTGTAAAGGAATGGTCACACTACTCAATTACAAAAAGGAAGTAGGGTCCTACATGCTGTGATTGATTGTGATTTGTTTTATGATCATATTTCATGTTCGCAACAATTGGCAAGCCAACTGTGCAATGCCACAGGGCACTAAGCCTTTAATCAGATCATGACGACTGTACATTTTAGGCGTATCGTAAACAAGCCGAAGTTGGTGAAAAAAAATGCTTCAATGTGATTCGGGATTTGCATGACAATACGTGAGACTCAACAATAGAGAATGGCATCAAAATAGCGCAGTCACAAAATAATACAGTGGCTGTCTGCACAGGGTTCTTTAACTCTTTCTCCATGCGTATAATGTTGGAATCCAGTACACGATTTTGAATTAGTTTTCTTATTAAAGAACATTTTGTCTCCATAATGGTATCCTGAGTTGCATGGAACAGAAATCCAAATCAAAAAGGAATGAATTATAGTGACTAGAGGTGCTGTCCCACCTCCTGAGAGTTAATAATCATACATGGCTAAAATAATCTTTACGGGAAAAAATAATTGGCTTCAGGCATGGCAATGGGACGGTTTTTGAATATTAATCTTTGCTATACGCAGGTATTAGGCCGTACATGGATTCTGTGAAATCGAGGTCATTTCTTTTCTCCTTTTTAAAAATATAGAATAAAGCAGCGCTTCTTTTTGGTTCTAAACTGAATACAGCAACAATGAACTAAAAAAAAAAAGGGGGGTGTACATTTAAGGCTGATTATACTTTATAGGCTCAGTGTAGGTCGATCTGTCTAGGTAACGGCTTTTCCGAAATAGCTCAGATATGATTTCATTATCTCAAACACATGAGCGGAAAATATCATTTTTCGACTCGCTCTGCCTGACCATAACTTGTGATAATAAACATTTAACCTAACTAAATTTCATGATACTGTAATACCACTGCATTATGACTTCACTCAAGAAATATTGAATTTTGATCTTGTCGATAAAAATATAACGTACCGGAGAATTTTTGTGAATATCTATTCGCAAAACAATTACTTAAAACTGAAATAATCCGTCTGCAAAATGAGACTAACTCATAATGCTGTCATTGTGCCACTGCACAAACAGTTTTTTAATGAACTGAGTAGGAAAACCGTACATTGGTAGTTCGTCGGCTTCTTGAAAGCGGGCGGACTCAACTAGTCGTTCCTGAATTTCGTATACCCTGACCTGGAATTGTTTCATTTGGAATCAAGATATCTAGAAGTTGGATCATAGTTTTATCTCAATTATCCATTTGTTCATATTTCTGAGAGCCCTTAGAATGGCGTCGCCGTGGTAAGTTGATCATAATTTTAACTTGTCCATAATTAAACAGTTTTTGTGTGAAAGTATTACATCGAAGAGAAAAGAAAAAAAAAAAAAATCAGCACTTGGATGTGAACACGTGAAAGCAAATATTGCCCAATGGCAAATATATTTTTTTTTCTCTTCTTTTTGAAATAATATAGCTTGTGCACCGTAGATTTGTTTCTTGTGTAGCTTTGTGTGGGTTGTGTGTGTAGGGCTTCGTCCTTGCTCTATCATGTTTATTTCTCATAATATGACAACATTATTTTCAAGTCGAATCGTTCAGTGTCTAAATGAATCTTGGAGTAGACAATAAGATATAATTGAATGCATGGGCGTGGTCCTATATCGAGACAATTTTTAATGACTTGAAAAGTGTGCATTGCATGCCATGCTGCAGCTTGTAAATGTCGTCTTATACCCATGTTCATTTTTTACAGAGCAGTGGAATCAAGGATTAAAAAGAAAAAAAAAGTGGGCCTGGCTGGCTCAGCTTGCACCGAAATTTTTCTTGGGAGGGTGTTGCGTCCCCCCCCCCCCAACCCGGGACCTGCAACTGAACTAGTTTGGAATATTTTATTATTCATATTGTATTAATAGCGCGCCTGTGTGACTAATGAAATCATAGTAATGAGTAATATAGCGGCCTATACACATATGCCAAAACCAGAACATAGGAGTATAGATTAACCTTCTAACTGCTATAACGATTTGAGTGAAGAGGAAAGTATTTTTCGTGCCCTTTGCACAGTTTTGCCTCATGAAAAGGAGATCAATGAATTATAGGCCTACTGAGAATTCTATTGTAAATTTCTTCCCCTATCTTTGCCAACTTTTCCCTTATAAATAACAAGTATAGCGATCGTAAATAAATACATAGGATGATAATGGTTACAAAGAGGGCGGACGTAATCAATTATGTTGGTAGAATGATGCTAAAGAGCTTCCTTCTTCTACCTGCTTTCAATCGCCCACAATCATCTAACGCATGCATAGGCTAGCATACATCGTACGATCTAACCTATCTTTATAAATGGGACAGTTTTTATTATCTTAAAATATTAACTATTTTGACTATAGCAATTTGTAGAAAATCGCATTCACTACATACAGTAAATGAAGGCCACAGGGCAGTGGTAATATTTGGTTTGCAGATCTCTTTAAAATACCCATTTTCCCGCCTTATTGAATTATGGTTAAGAATTTTATTGGAAACGAATCGTAGCTTATAAGTGTACGAAATTTGTTAAAGAAAAGTGGCGAGTTCTGTATTTTGTTATATTATGACTAGGGATATAGTAAAATAAATCTACCCACCGGTCAACTGGAAAAAAGGAAGGTCACACTACACAGTCATATATAAAGCGACGTTAGTTGAAAAATTAACATGCTACACCTTACATTTCAGTTATACAATCATGCTAACAGAAAAAGCGTTTATTTTATAAGACAGTGACACGAGACCACGAGTGACCAGCGACGACCTGGACTGGCTCCAGCTGATTCAAAAGCGATCAGCTGGCTGAAAGTCTATTTAAGGGCCTAAGATCCTAGACGTAAAACATTTTTTGAACATTTACACCAACATAACACATATCGACAGCCCAATGCAAAAAATGTCGACATTGATCAGATATAGTGAAGGCTTTAACATCGTAAAACTTTCAAAATTGTTTTTTTTGGTGTGATATAATATTGTTTAGAAAAAATGTGTATATCCGTTCCGTTTCCTTTTATAAATCATGAGATGGTAAAATTAAATTGCATTTGGTCCATTCGAGAAGCTCCAGATCCACAATAATGCACACGTCACAAAGAAAACATTAGGATGAAAGTTTCTGAAATTAAAAAAACTTTCCCAAAGGGTAAGTATGTCACATTCCTGGTTTGAAGCTGAGGAAATATTGCAACGTTTAAACGCACAGATTAATAATGTGTGTCACAAATTATGCATAATTACGGTCCAGTTGGATTTCACGATGCACTTTCCAAAATAGTAGGGGGGTACCTCAGGCATCCAAGTTTTATATCAGCTGAACACCTCCTCGATGCATGATTAAAAGCATATAGGTTGGGCTATAATTATTGTCACAGAAGTCACAGATACATTATTTTTAAATTTGCAATTTCAATAGCAAAAATTGTTTATCATGAAGTTACGCACTACAAGCTTAACTAATGATAATTGGCTTGTGACATCGCCGAGACATGTCTTTTTAACCCTTCTTTTCTGCTTTTTTCCCCTAACTTTATTTTTGCTGGTGTGATTCAGCATTTAACTGGATTATCTGTCAAGGAAGTAACATACTGTTCCTCCGTTTCGACAGCTTATAAATGTTTGTATATCCAGCCTAATCCAGGATGCATACAAAATGGCAATTGGTCTCTCCAGACTCAAAGACAGATAAGGGATAATCCATACTAATTCAAAGAAGAAACACACTATACCAGCCTTTGCAACTATCGTGCCTATTGTGTATTAGCAAAATAATCGCTTATTAGTATTAGTGAAGCTTCACAATTCGATGACGTAGGCATCAACCCCACTTGGAAAAGAAGTAGGGGGATAGAAGAGAAGAAAAAAAAAAGCGTAAATAATCTAGTCTGATCGGTAATTGGCTTCGGGCTTTCTGTCATGCCTGTCCGAACATAATTATTGGTATTCACCCCTATAGGCTATATCTCACTCCGTGGAGATGATGAGGTGACGGATAAGCGCGGAGACCCAGCAATCAGAAAATTCGCCGCGACTATTCTCAAAAAATCGCCCAGAAAGTGGGACTGCGCGTCGCCGCAACATCATTTTGTTTCGCAATGGTTTTTCAGAGACGGCGCGGACGCTATCCAGTCGGCCCATGTACTTGCGACGGAAAACCGAATATTGTAGTCATGCTCAGTTTACGTGATTCTGCAAGGTAAAATTTGTTTTTGAGCTCAACATACCTCACAGTATTTCATTGAAATGGGGTTGGCAGGAGAAATGTTTGATAATAAAGTGCTGACTCGATAAGATGAGCCAAGCATGAATCATGTAATTTTAGAGAGGGAGAAAAATAAAACACCACACAACACAACAGGTGCAGAATGTATCCTTCCTTATAAAATATCGAGAAGGATAAAGTAGCAGTGGCGGATCCATGAATTTTGAAAAATAAAAGGTGCATTGAAGCATTTCGAATAAACTTGTAGACTTTAATCCTAAAAATAAGCCTGAATATCTGTGGCCATACACTTATGTAATGAATGTCTGATTTTCAAAAAGAGAGATGCTATAGTGCAGCGGCAGATGCCAGGATAGGAGTGGGGGTGCCCAGAAAATTGACAATATATGGGGTTGACACCGAAATAAGGGGGCACAGCGCCCTGTTGCACCGAGCCCCTTGATCCGCCCCTGGGCGTGCGCCTTTTGGCGAGCTTCGCCTGGATCACCTCTAAAAGTGAAAATAAAAATAAGGTCTAGAAGGGTAAGCAAAATAAAGGTAAACGAGGGTGACTGGGAGGGGAGGTGAGTTAATGAGAGGATGGATAGACAGCAGAGAGAGAGAGAGAGAGAGAGAGATGAGAGATGAGAGAGAAAGAAGGGTGGGGGTGAGAGTAAGTTTCACGTTCGACCCTTTGGGGCCAGCGAAGGTTGTGGTAATGGCATGGATCATTTAAAGGTCAATGTACAGGTCAATGTAATGAGGTTCCATGAAGGGCTTGAATTTCTGATGTCTTCCAATTTCTGACTTTCATAGTCTACACCATGAACAACATTCATACATGTTGGCCTATATTTTAAACCGCATTCTCTGACATTAACACGTAACAATAATCATTTTAGTTTTGAATTCGAGTTTATATATGATGTGTCGCATATTATACTTAGCCGTGCTCTTTTTTTCCTGGCCAAAATTTAACTTGAACATTCTGTAAAGATACATATTTAGATAATATAATATTATCAATGACATCAGTGTCACTGGTAAAGAATCAGCATTTTGCCCGTATTGCAAAACCGTATGTTATTTTTGTATTGGTCTATTTTTGTGAGCAGTAGAAACAGTGGTGGATTATGATTGGAAAATGGGGCGCCATACAGGCCAGAATATGGGGGGGGGTCCGTCTAACGGGTGTTTTCCAAAATGATAAGGGGGGGGGGTTCCCTGCGCTGGAAAGTAAACAGTATCGTAAAGGGGAAGTTAATCTCTCAGAGAATATGGCTTAGTGAAGGGAGACAAACCCCAAAACATTTGGTAAACACGTTTCAGAAAAATCAGGGTATGAATAAAGAGATAATTATAGAGTTTTGATTTGAGATCACTTAATGATATGAGATCCTCCAATTGGCAAAGGCGACCATGATGTGTGATGTAATGCAGGGAGTCTTTCCCATATCTCATTGTACAAAATTGTACTAAATCCCTCTTTTTTCTTGATCTAAAGGGAGAATAAAGAATCTCTTTATTGGATGAATGTAAAATAATATGAACAGTCATAATATATCATGAAACGAAAAGAATAATAAATTTAAAAAAGAGCAGAGGTCATGAATAAACTCGGTGGATAATGTGTAGGTTAAATCTGTGTAGCGCCCTATATTTTGCGTAGGCAATAATAAGGCCCGTAATGAAACGTCTTTTTCAGGGGGAGTGGGGGAGTCCGCGGTGATTTTTCGGAAAGATAAAATGTATGTGAAACATGTTGGACATGATTTGGAATTATATAGGCCTAGCCTAGGCCTATATGGAGGCACAAATATATTCGTGGAAGGCTATAAAAGGGGGATTTTTGTAAATGTATGAGTGAAAGACGTGATGTGAAATAATGACTCAGACTTTATAACACCAGATACCTACAACAATAATTATAACTTTGCGTTTCACTTATGTTTGCTACAGAAGAATGATTAAATCACTCACCTACTTTGTTTGTTTCACTCTCGTTGAATTGCGAAAATGTAATGTAATTTTAAAAAGCCATTTAAAGACGTTAGACCGCACCCCAATATGCAGCAAATGCAGATGCATTGTAGTCCCTAAGTTCTAGTCTCGATGAAACGTTTCTGATAGAATTTTTTCCACTGAAAGCAAAGACCATAGCAAAACAATGGAAACGTTAAATATAAAGCATGTAGCCTATGGAATAAAATCAGTCATAACGGACTAGCCATTAGAGGTCATTTTCGTTGTGTCTGCATGTATGATTTTTCTCTTAGGGCGGTGGCGGGGGGGGGGGGGGGGGGGGGTGGGAATGGTGACCTCAACGCTTTTGGCAGATAGGTTATAATAACAATTCTATAGAAAGTAAATTAATAATATTAGCGCTTATAAAGTTTTTAAAACGTTTCGGTTTGTAACGGGCATAGTCGTCTACTGTCGAAAGGGTTCTTTATGATGATTCCATGTTACCAATATGGCCACAAGGTATTCTTCTTTGCATAAATACTTTTCTTCCTTCTCTCAAATGATTGATAGGTTAACGATGAACGGAGCCGACTTTCGTACTCCGACCACGCACGAGATCACATGCAACCAAGCGTCTTCTGGAAGATCTGGAAGACTCCGAAAACCAACTAACTAATGGAACATCTACAGCAGATGATCCCAGGCGGGCAATTGGGACGTGCATGGTAATTGTCCATTTTGCAAGCAATTGTTTTACCAGCAATTAGAATATTGACGTATTATTTGACATCATCCCTTATTCATTTTGCAAGTACTTTAATAGTGGGACACACGTCCGCAGTGTGTGCGCAAGATAATTACTGCCCCCCCAAGATGATCGACCAACATCTGTTCATTACTGGTCCATAAACAGGCTATCATAACATCCATTCCTATCCTGACTCATTAAATATTCACATATACGACACAAAGAGACAAAACGGATTAGGGAAATATATGTTTTGACGGGTAAAAAAGGAAAAGGAAGCTTAACAGATCAGGATGAATTCGTGGAATATAGACCAAAAACATTAGAATCGATACGGGGGGGGGGGGTTAGGGTCATCCTACAAGCCGACACCCCACGAGACCGACGGCCCATTTTAGTCGACACTAGACAAAAAGGCCTATTAGACCGACGCTAGCAATAAAGACTCTCATAAGACCGACACTTTAGGTGATTTGTCTAGAACAAACAGGCCCCACGCAGACAGACACCACAATAATCATGACCCACGAGACAGAAAACATTCGCAAAATAAGGCCCACGACACCGACGTAGAGCCAAATCAGCCCACGAGACCGACGTTATATGAAGTATAAACCCACGGTCAGACGTTTTCTTCAATAGGCCAATGAAGAACGAAACAAGCCGAATATGCAGGGTATCATCTGGGCACTAAGGCAATGCCACCTCCCCCCCCCCTTAATCGGGTAAGCTCATAAGGGACATTCTAAAAGGCAAATAAAATGGGGAGAACAGAGGGGAAGGAGAGAAATTACAAGGGGAAAGTAACAAAAAAAAGGTGGGGAAGGGCACAGAGAACTAGAAGCAAAGAACCATAAGGAGCAGGATACGAGAACAGGAGGTTGTAAATGGACCTGCCCCACCCGGCCGCGGATCAAAGGTGGCCCCGGCAGGCCTGGAACCCCCCTAAAAAAAAAAAATTAAGGCCTCCCATATAGATTTATTTTTTCTAGCTCGCTATTCGCGGACTCGCCATATCAACAATTCATTAAAGAAATGATAAAGCACACACACACACACACACACAAATAACACACACACAAATAAGTAATAAAATCGTAACCATCTTAGCTTTGAATTAGGTCTAACCAAATTTATTTTCTTTTTTTCTGTCTTTTTCACAAGCCTCTGTCAAACGTGGGGAGGGGGGGGGGTAATAAAAAAAACCCTTTTTTTTTTTTTTTTTTTCTTTTTTTTTTTTTTTGTCTCGACTTCTCGGCCCTTGCCATGTCTCCTCTCCTCCTTCATCTCCGCCTTTCTGCTTAGACGACCTTTTTTGGACTCGTGCGGTATACCTTCATGAACGTCGGTCTCGTGGCTGTTTTGCTCTACCGTCGGTGTCGTGGGCCTTTATTGTGCGAATTTTCTGTCTCGTGGTCAAGTCGTGTGTGTCGGTCTAGTATGCTGTTTGATCTAGTGTCGCTAGTGGGCTGTCGGTTCTCGTGGCCTATAATTGGTTATCAGTCGATTCGATCTCGTTGGCCTATTTACTTTACTGTCGTACTCGTGGGTCGTCGGTCTCGTGGGCCGTCGGTCTCGTGGGTGTCGGTCTTGTGGGCTCGATGCGTTCGTATGGATATGAATTTTCAGTAACGCATGCATTTGAAACGTAGTTTTAAAAGATCGCCGTTATTTCCAAGGACGATTTTTTTTTTTT
>CALNVZ010003430.1:7195449-7217714 GCA_940671915.1 Paracentrotus lividus
CTCTCTCTCTCTCTCTCTCTCTCTCCATCTCACTCTCCTTCTATTCAGCCCTTTAATCCCAGCTCCAAGCCGAGTGCTGTCGTTGTTCTAGTAATACTCGTGCCCGATGATTAAATCGGACGTAGTGATTTCGTGATCCTATGAAAGCAAACTCAGAAGCATGAATAAAACATACCGGTAAGCACTCAAGCTGTTTGGATCCGTTATTGATGATACGTCTTGCACGTACGTTTCCGTGCATGTATTTGGAAACCCAAAGATCCTTATGCAGATTAGAAGTCGCAGACTATATACATGTATAGCTGTATGGGACATTTTCCTTTTGACAGTTCGTTAATAGTTGTGTTGTTAGTAGTGCTGACGGTGGAGGTGGGATGGGCTAGTGGAGTGGTGGAAGGAGGGGGGCGCCCTGGTATAAAACATGCAACATTAATGTTAACGTCTGAAGATTATTCTAACAACTTTTCGATATAATTTAGTTGCGTGTGAGAATGTTAGAGTTGGTGTATTCATGTTTTGGTGGAGTGGAATGTGGATATTGCGTGGGGGCGGTTTGATGAATGATACGTAATCGGAATTGAATGTCCTGAAATCTATTGCAGAATGTGCACAGTCGAACCTAAATCGCCACACACAGGAGATAAGTCTATAATCTTCCGACGAGAAAGATAAAGTCAAGAAAGGTCGGGTTTGGTGGAGGAAGAGTGGGGGGAGGGGTGGGAGGCTAGACCAGGCTCTGGTCGTTAGAAACTTTCACCTTTCTCTATTGACTGGACCTTCTCACCATTTCCTTTCCATCACAAATCTTTCCCAAACCATAGTCTATCTATCCATGCCAAAACCATGCTGGAGAGTCCCGCTCATGCTGATGTGCTAAATAGTACTGAGTGTTCATGTAAAACTATGGTGTTTTGAGTGTTGTATGAAAATACAGGATGCCAGCAGTGGACTATATGGGGAGCGTGTGTTGTAATGGAACGGGACTCCCCCTGAAATCTTATGAAGATGTTAAAGTCGGTACCATACACGTCGAGTAAGGTAGACTAGTGCACGGTTTCGGGCAAGGTATGTTTGTGATGTTAATGATGTAGGGGGGTGGGGGGTGGGGGGGGGGTGGGTGGAGTAATCCATATCGATCTAGTTGTAAACTTAAGAATAGAGGCGCTACCATTCTACTCAAAGCGAACGCTCCCATTTACTTTTCTGTTTTTTGGACAGTTTTTCACTTTATTTTCTTTATGTGGCGAGCAACTACCCTTTCAAAGAAATGATCATTTGATTGAGTACGTTCACAGTCCGAATTTTCAGAAATAGGGATAACTTATTGAAAGGGAAAAAAAAAAGTCCTGTCACTTGAATCAATTCGAAAGCCTGGTCAGAACTATTCCTGTACAATATGGCCATTTGAGCCCAGAACAGCTCATGCGCTTCAAGTCTTGCTCTCAATGACGCATAATATATACACTTTAATGATCACACGGTTTTAAAGGTTGTATTTCTCACTTTCCATTAATGGTATATTTATTTCAATTGGTTAAAAAAAGTCTGTCACTTTGAACTATTATAAGAGATTTTTTCTCGATTGGTCAATGTTTACGCAAATCACATGCATATCGCATGAGAAAATATATGCGAACGGCGTCTTGCGAGATCTCTTGGTTTGGAGCATCAATCTATGTAAAATACAGGTTCTGATTACAACTTCAGCACAATCATGTTATAGGCTTTCCAAAAAAGTGTCTTTTTCCTCCATCTGGTCTGAAGCATCTACTAATTAAAACCACGAGAAAAGTTCATAAATTTCTTTCACCTACACGTAGTATTTGCTCCATCACCGGACGGGCGATACCATTCGAATGCAGGGAAGTCTTCTTACGCGAGTTTTTGTTATTGCAGTCAGCTGTATAGATTTCTGCGCTTCTCAGCCGTATTTCCAACGTTACTTTGTTGCGTCTGGCCTCTTAGATAATGGACGCGCCTTGTTTAATTACGATTCAATGCCACACATTGGTATACGTTAACTTTACATTTTACATAGAGTAGAATTGATATGGCAAGCACTGGGACTCAAATTTGACACTTTAACAAATTACTCTCTAGGTTGGAGGCTTTATAGCGCCCAAACCCACCGTCTGTCTGCGTGAGAGCAGCTTTAATACGTGAATGAATCTAATCTCTTCCCCCCTTTTTTGTTCAGCCTCCTACCTCATAAATTTTCAAAACGTCCCACTGCCCTATTGTATTTTAGTCTTGATGGTGCTCTGGTGTTGGTATTGGTATGGTGTAATACAATGACGGTCATACATTAAATATTTCATTTTGTTCCATGCACATTCCCCACCCCTGGGCTCCTTGCAAGTACAATAGCCTCTCTTTTCATTCCTCATGAAATCAAAACAAAACCAAACATGTGAACTCGGAACATTAAACTTTTGATGAATCGGTGAAACGAGACAATTTGGCAGCTGCTTTCCCACATGCCTGGCATGCGACGAGGGGAAACGTTGCTTCCATACATATTTTGCTCTTCTTAGGAAACGTGGTAAAAGTTTTCACTTAACCACCAAAATGCTGCTTGATAATTGCACACACCGACCGGGTGTTTTCATGCAGACTCCGTAAATGAAACATCCAAAGTAGATCGAAAGGTCGGTTTAATATTAAGGTGACACTCTGATAATCGCTGCCACTTGAAAGTGGGTCCATCCCTTTATTGAATATAACGCCTTTGAGGAGTATAGGCTATGAATTGATGAGATGCGGAATCGAGACCGACCAACCAACACGAATGCCAGTATGTGTAAGTGTGTCGCCTGAAGTTGCACTTTGCAATTCATCATTTTTCTACTCGTCACGTTCTTAGTTCAAGAACCCAAACACCAAGTGAATATGATACATCGTTAGAGGCTCTTCCAGTTCCATGATCAATCATTCTGTAACCGCTTAAGGAACAAAATACGGATGAGAGTTTAAACTGGTAACATTAACCATTTTCTAATGAACAAAATATTTCTTTTCAGTCATGCTGTCAAAATAGCGTAGGAATCGACAAATTTTGCCACCATAATTATTGTTGTTATCACACGGTTAGAAAATTCAAAACTATGAAATAACTCAAAATAAATCAAATGCAGAACTTGAAAATAAAAGTGTTGAAACTAACTATTGAAAGTTCTACGTTTTCAACTGCTTTAGTACTAAATACGACTTGGTAAAACGGATTTAATTTGTGTTATGTATTTGTTAAAATTTTTTTTAAACAAAGGGTGAAACTATAGAAAAAATTAGCAAAAAGAAGGGGGGGGGTTCATCGGGATTCGAACCAAAACCTCCTAATTTACTAGACAGCTACTCTATCGCCTAAGTTATGGAAAGCCCTATAATGGCGTTGTTTGTCCCAGAGAACCTCGTTTTCATTTTTATTTTGTATTATATTTTCAGTATAACATATCACATCCTTGTATAACGTAATTATTGGAGGGAAGAGAGAATTGCAAGGAAATTACTGTGTTGATCATGTTGAATAATATTCCTAGCATGTTGTAAAAACTTAATTACTATAATAAAAACCCACAAACCCTTATTTTACCATCGTTTAACTCTATAATTAGATGATCAGGGATTGTCTATATTGGTACGCAATGTTCTCGATCTTCATAAACATGATAAAAGACCAATTAAGCAGGTACTTCCAGTGTTTAAAGTGGGGAGATAGTGGCAGACTGGAGCCAAAAAATGACCCCTTTGTTAAAGGTAACAGCATAATTTGACTTCGAATGTCTTTCATTGTTTTAGCTTCATTTTTAATAATCATATAATACCTTCCCTTTAGTGAGCCTCAATTTACAGCCTGGCTACAATATTATAGGGTGACTAAATTCTTGAAATTACAATTTATATACTTGTGGAGGTATCTCAATAACAATTATTATATTGAATGTACGTGAAATGGTTGCTGAAGAGACAAAAATTTCCCTTTCCTCCTTCCCCCGAAAAAGTAAAAACAAAAACAAAAACCAAAAACAAAACAAAAACAAAACAAAAACAAAAACAAAAACAAAAACAAAAACAAAGACAAAACAAAACAAAACAAAACAAAGACAAAACAAAACAAAACAAAACAAAAACAAACAAACGAACCAACACCTGAAAAAGAAAATCATTGCATGGTTAGATTGCATGGCGGGTTAATTAATTACATCCTCACCGCCTTCCTGCCAAATAGAGGGGAAGAACCCCCCCCCCCCCCCAGCACCATTTCCCATATCATCGCTGTCTAACATTCCATTTGACTGCCGTACTTTGGCAAAAGGAAGCAAGTGACATACTAATTGCGGTCCAAATTTCATGTCTCAAGGTTTATCCATCTTTGAAAGATTTAAGTTAAGACATTGGGAGATTACATTGACATCAGTGTAAATGACGGACACAATTTTGCTCTTTTACAGGAAATGTCACTTTTGTCACTTGCTTCCTTTTGCCAAAGTAGGGCTTGAGCAGACGCTGCGATGTTTTACAAAACTATTGTAACCGTGATAGATTGCTTAGATATATGTCACGTCTGTGACTCTCACTTATATTTATTCAGCTACTCTAGATTGGAACCTGCAATATTGATTTCATATTGGATGGCTCAGAATGGAATACCAGAAATATTCTACAAGATAGAGTCAATGTTGCGCGAATCGAAGACGAGTGCAATAATGGTCCTATAACGAGTGGAAGTTTCAGGTATCGCATGAAATAAAGCTATCTAACATGTCCAATATAATTATGTCTAATTATTATTATCTATATTATGATTATTATTATCTATGATCATTATTCAGAAGCATAAACTGTGAAGCATTTCTAACATTATCATGACATGAACTTTCAGTTCTTTATTTTTTATCTCAAAGCATGGTTTAATACTTGCAAGATATTTTAGACGACGAAGGATTGTCAGATATGATTTTATTGACTATTTCTTATCATGAACCTCTCGTCAAGGTGAGTTGAGAATAACGGCAAGAATGACTTTGGGTCTTTATCGCAAGATACTATGACAACCAAAATACGCTTCCTCCACCTCAAGAAATCCATTACGCAACAGTCAGACTGAGCGTTTCAGTAAACGATTTCGGCATCGCGTGTCTCTGGCTGGGCTATTTTGAGAAATACAAAGAAAAGGGGTATACGGATGGATAATGGCATAACTGGAGAAGAGAAAATAGGAAAAAGAACTTGGAAGGGGCAACGCACTAAAGCAGTAGCCTGCTGATCGAGGCGTGCCCCAATTATGGAGGTAACATGACGATTGTCAGCCACAAAGGGGAATATGTCGAGCGAATAATGTAAAACTAACCCCATTTTAACGCCCGACAGAAGCGACCTTTCGCTCGCTTGCGTTCCATTAATGCGCACTGACAGACGCACTGTTGCATCCTCACCTCAGGGGTGGCAGAAGGTGGCAGACAGGGGAGTAGCGGGTCCATATTTTATTGAAAAGGGTAAATACGTCTTCGGCACGCCTATTTGTGGCTAGCATTAAAACGGTGTTGAAATATTATGGGGAATTCGAATTAGGTCAGAACGAAGTCAAGATGTAAAGAATGGAAGCTTTTGACAAATAATTGCAATAATAATGGTGCCTTCCTCACGCGTGACGTTCAAAGCTCTGACAGGCTAAATCGAAAACTTGAAATGCCTCCTCTCACCCAGCTATTACGATAGCGTCACCACTGATGAGATGACGAGTGAAGATGTCACCATTATTATTATTATTTGTCAAAAGCTCCCATTCTTTCCCTCTCAACGTCGTTTAAGTGGCAAGTCGACACGATCGAAAACCCCCTCCTCCTCTTTTCCCACCAACACGAGTGCATACACCGTACCCGCCAGCCTACCCACCCCATGTATCAAGGGTGAAAGAATCAATAATGTATCTGGACTATCTGCAGGGTTTTATTTGAATCAGATGATATCTCAATATTGTGACGCAGAACTATGGTAAACCGGTGGAACATGATCTCACATGGGTCCTTCACATTATTCAAAGTTAAGTTATGCTTTACGATTTGACTGCATTTAATATGGGCTCGTAAAAGGTTGCATGAATATCTCTTAAACATAACCATGCAAACGTTTGTTTTTTATGTTTGTTTATTTGTTTGTTTGGCTTTGTTAGACTTTAAAAATAAAAATAAATGAAGCGTTATTGACGTCATGTCTGGTCCATTGGGGTCATATACAGGTTCCGGGTCAATTGCGGGCATACCAGATGTCTGGAATAAATGACCTGGAAATGATTAGGCCCATTGACCCAATGGTCCCGGGAGCGGGTCACTTTGACCCTTTGTCCTGATCTGATTATAGTACATGATTATAGCAGCTACAATACCGAGGCTCTCTTCTTTTTTTAGATTTCCATAAAAAAACCTACTCCCCGCCCCCGGATACGCCTCGATCTAACACATGTATATTTTGTTTCCCTTTTTGATAATTTTGGGGGTTTTAAGCCTTTCCATCCATATTCTATCGTAGGTCTATATATTTTGTGTCAATTTCAAAAGGACCTCCACAGTAACAATCATTCATATTCAGTCATCTTGTTTGGCTCTTTGAGTGATAATGTTTTCATGTTTCATTGCGTCCCGGATGATAGATAAAAAAAAGTGATATGTTGTCATAATCATAACTAGGCACTTGGAAACCAAAGTGATATATGATCATCAAATGCAATAACGCCCCATTGAGGCGATGTTTCAAAATCTATTTTAGGAATAGGTCCTCGAAACATCATTGGAATGTGACATGCAAGATCATACAAAATAATATTTCATGTTTATTGCGATGGTCACAACTTGTCGCATTGTGCTTTACTTCAGCGGATTCCGTTCTCCGTTGCACGTACATGTACTTTTTTTTTTGAGACACACACGGAGCAGAGTCTACAGCATCGCAGAAATGGCGGCTACGAATAGAGGCAAGCTAGTCTACGTTACACATACGTGACCTGTAGCCTACACTATTTGTTGTGACCACTGTATAACATAACAGAATGTGATTTCACAGTCACAAAGACACTAACGTTGAGTTACGTCCAGTGTTACGTCCAATTTTTTCCCGCGGATCCCCACGGATGCCTTCCTGTCATAGTCAGCTGTGGAAATAGTGTTCATCCAATAAAACAAAGAAATAAATAAGACATGATAAAATAAAAGATGAATTAAGGGTAAAACAACAAAAACGTAACTAAACGAAAGTGTCTGTGTGACTGTAACATAACGCAGAACGTTTCCCACAGTAACGAAGAAATCGCAGAAATGGCGGCTACGGTTAGAGGCAAGCTAGTCTACGTTACACAGACGTGACCTGTAGCCTATTTTGTTGGGACCACTGTATAACATTAACGGAATGTGATGCTGCAGTCACACACACACTTACGTTGAGTTACGTCCGGCGCGGCGTTGCGTCCAATTTTTTTTTTGTTGTTTTTCTGCGGATCCCCACGGATACCTTCCCGTCATTGCCAGCAATAGTGATTTTGTTTTCGTTCATCCAATAAAACAAAGAAATACATAAGAAATGATATAATAAAAGATGAAATAAGGATAAAACAACAAAAACGTAACTAAACGAAAGTAATTGTGTGACTGCAGCATAAGAGCTGCAAAATTCAAGCAAGAGCCTTTGTATAATAACATGGAAGCCCCCAGATCCGGTTCCACTTTTCTCGTAGGGTGACGTTTTTGTTCAAAGAATTTTCATGATTTATTATCAGCATTCCATATTTCTTAAACGAACATCTGAAAGCAACATGAATTTAAACACGATTCTGAGACAACGAGCTGTCTTTCACTACGTGTGATCCTTGCCATATTTCAAAATGTTACGACATCTTTCACCATGAACTTTTCGCTGCCCTCTCCTATCTCTCTGAAGACCATACGATGAATGTTTATTATTCTCATTCATCAACATGTAAAGCCAATTGTGACGCGATTCTGTCGGCACTTTCTTGAATTCCAAAGTATATTTGAACGTTTGTTAGACTGATTAATTTGATTTTGGAACGATTGTTTGTTCAATGTTGTCTTTGGGATAAAAACAAGAGTGTATATCTTTTGGTAAGAACGACATCTTTAATCTGATCTAAACGGCAGTTTATTAATTGGAAGAAATTGAACGATGCCCTAAATCCCATGGATATTGTTTGTAAACAGGGTTTTTCGGGGGCGTAGGGCATTGTCATGATTGTTTATTATTGCATTATGGAAGACCCATATCTAAAGTGTTTACAATCCAGTGATTTAAGTAAATTTATGTCATAAACAAACAAACCAATAGATAAATAAATAATATGAAATAATAAATAATATTAATAAATTAGTATAAATAAATAACGAAATCAAAAAAATAATATATGAATAAATATATAAGTAAATAAATAAAATAATTATCATGGTAAATCAAATTTTTGTAAGGTGCCAATCTAGAAGGACAATTGAATTTGCACTTTTGTTATCTACTTCCAAAATAAATAGATTGAATTATAAAAAATATATATATATATTTATCTCATGATATATTGTGTATAAAGAAGAAGAAGCAAAAAACAAACAAACAAAACAACAACAACAACAACAACAAAACAAACAAACAAACAAATACAACAAGTTCAAATGTGTTACTTTATTAAAGTAATCCTTAATGATCCAAGTCTACACATACACTCAAAACACAAATAAGCAGGCCTACAAGAGTATCTGAGTAAATTTAAGGCTTCCGAATTAACATTAATTCCTTCACTATTAGATTAAAACGTAACCCTAGGAAGGAATTAAAAGCGAATTTGATGAAGTAAAATCTTTTTCCCATCCACCATTATTTTAAATCTCGGTCACTTGTCACCAAAACACAAGCCGCAAGGGCAACCCATCACCTTGTTTACATGTAATACACATCTCTCTTCCTTATTTGAAATTAGAGTCGAAATATTACCCGATATCGCTCGCAGTCAATATCATCCGATATCGCCCGATATCGCTGGTAGTCAATATGAAATGAAAGTGATTATGCGGCGGTCACAACTCGCCGTACATTCGACGTGCAACTCCCTACGATGGATTTCGTAGAAAATTCGTGCAGCGTATGTACCATGCAGGCACGTTGCCTGTACGACGTGCTGGAAGTTTTCCTAATACCCTTACTACAGAAACGCAGGAATCGCAGAAATTGACCCGGGATCTGTGAGTGCATTGTACATGCAACGCAGGCTACGTCGATTGCACGTGCCCCGTAGCCTACGACGAGTTGTGACCGCCGCATTAAGGGCCTGTCCCACAGGAGGCGATCGTTGTGGCGACAACCTATGCATGTTAGAACCTGCCAGAATCGTGTCAGAATCGTAGGTGACCGGAGATCATATACGTATCTACGACTCTGTCTACGATAGGCTACGACAACGACTTGCTTCCACGCCAACAATGGACTAACAATAGCTTGTATCCGATAATACAATAGCCTCGACCTTCGCGCATCTCGCAGCTCGACTTCTCTCGTCGCAGCTTAAAATCGAGCAAAATATGAACTTGAGCACTGTGGCGATCATTGCGACTGACACAGGCGATCGAGTGTTTTCTACCTGATGGCGGCCTGTCGCCTTTATGTTCGTGATAGTCCTCTCAGTCGCGCATGATGATTTAGGTCGTGAGTGAATTTTGAAAATTTCAAAAATCAGCGGCGACTGTACAGTATCTGAATGGGAGGCCGATCCTGATTTTGGTCAATGTTGGTGGCGATAAAGGCCGTAGCGGCTTAAATTTCACTGGGCGTTCGGTTCAGCGATGCGTGCAACGTACGCTGGAGCGCGACAACCTACAACTGGCCACCGTTCCGCTGTGCTAAACATGTTCTATCTGGCGACAATCTACGATAGCACCTTGTCGCGACAAGAGAAGACAGGCTACGGTCATTGACGTCAACCCAACTGACACCGGCTATTGTTTAACTTGTTGAGAAACCAGCGGCGAACATAATTTTGCCAAGTATTTGTTGGCGACAGACGCGATAATTCACGATCGTAAAGGCGATTGGACCTGCGCATGGTGGCGATGGGTACTAAAAAGTAGTTCGCAGGTTGTCGCCAGAACGATCGCCTTCTGTGGGACAGGCCCTTAACATGTCAACTATTCACCCTGATGGTTTACTTGGTTGAACTTCAGCAGACGAACGATGTTTAGGTAGGTTGGATAGATTGGAGCTATCATATCGAATGTCGAATTTTATTTGCAGTATCGGGCCAAATTGGGCCATGCAGAGCTTATTTTGAGGGAGAATACGGAAGTTGGCTTTTGATTAACGTTTTAATATGGAATTGTGATTGAAAAGACAAATCTAATACTTTAATCGATCATTTTCAGTTTAATTAACAAATTGATATTTCACTCAACCAGACAGTAATGTATCCGTCATGTCAATAACGGTCTAATTTAATGATCGTGTGATCTACTTTGTGAAAAGGCTTTTATCGAACAAAATGAGGGCATTATTATGTTAAGAATATTCTGACCGGGTAACAAAACAATCATTACCTCAAAACATGGTTAAAGATCCGATTAAAAACAAACATTTGATACTTTTATATTATTTGACACAGTATCTTATTGATTTTTCATGTCTGCCCCATAAATCGTAAAAGTAGCATTGATGATTGAGAGAGAGAGAGGGGGGGGGGGGAATGGGAGACTCGAAACTACTTTTAAATTAATATTGTTTTCAATGTAATGTTATGCTTATACCTACAAACATTACAGGGCTCTTAGCGTGCCACGGACACGTTTTCGTGCAATTGTACTTATTATCTATGCAATCGTAATAATTCATTTTCTCTTGATTGCTTGTAGTATAGGCTTTGCAAATAGAACATTTTATACCATTTAAAAAGATTTTAAAAGAAAGTCTAGTTTTTTGGCTATAAATTGTTAATATGGCACGTTACTCCATTAAGCGCTTTCTTATTTCATATATTTGCCAATTCATAAGGAAGTTTAAAGGTTCAAACATCATAAATGTGAAAATATGTGACATATAAAAGTCATCGGTCATAATTATCGATGAAGAAAGAAAGAGAGGGAGGGGGGGGGGGGCAAAATGAGGGGTGGGCCAAACTGCTCTGTTGTGGAAATTTAACATGTTAGAAAAGCCGAAACATATTACAAAGAAAACAAAACAGTTTAATAGCTATATCAACGATATTAATATGTTCATTTTCCTTCAAATAAACTTCTTCGCCCTATACTTCCACCCGATTCGAAATGTCATCGACCGATTTCCATGTAATCATTTTCATTCTGAAGTGCTTAACATTATAAACCCGTCAACCTCGCGGGCCTCTGGTGGCCTGGGCAAGATGCAAACAGAGGAACCCTTTGGTGAAAAGGTGCAGAACATAATTGCAATCGATATGGATAAATGCATAGTATTCTAGCTACTTATAAGACCCAAGTAACAATCTTTGATTCGATTTATCCTGGGCAACGCATCCATTACATAATTGCTCCAATCCCTGTTCATTGATCGTTACATGAAAAGCGTGTTCTTATTCTAAACATGGTAGTGTTTCTTTACCTTAATTTTTGGTCAAATAATATGGCTCTAAATACGATTGAACAATTAATTTTCATGTTCATAATTTATTAACAATAGAAGACTAAAACAAAAGAGTTTGGAGAAGCAAGACTTCGTAACTTAAGGCGTAATTATCCTCAAAGCCTGAAACGTGTTCGCCATGGCGACTCATTGTTTCTTTTTTTTTTCTTTTTTCTATTAAATTTAATTATTTATTCATTTTTATTTTGGGGGGATTGTTCGTTCGTTCATTTGTTTGTTTGTTTACTTAATTGTTTTGTTTGTTTTTGTTTGTTTTGTTTTGTTTGTTTGTTTTTGTTTGTTTTTTTTTTGTTGTTTTTTTTGGAGGGGGGTATATTTCCAAGGAGGACTCCCGCCTCGGGCAGCGCCAGTCGACATCCTATCATACACATCGCCCCCAACGGCTCGACAACGGAAAAGTCGGGCCCACGGTCTGAGGCGAAGTGCCTTTAACCGATTAGGAAGCTGATGACCTTTAATGGCATCGCACGACATCGATCGGTGCCTCCGACTATCCAGGTGTTGTCGTTGTCGTGCAGGAAATCGATGTCGCTTGAGTGGTTCACTGGGAAAAGAAGATTTTCGAGGAGGGAGGAAAGAAAGCAAGTCGTGCGCTACTCGGTTGCTGATGATTGTTCTTCCCAATACACGCTTGGATTGTCGGCAGAATTAGTTATTCTAATAAGGTTTGAAGGTGATTTTAGTTTCCAACCAGTTTTGTTACTATTTTCATCATTATTGACAGTGACACATGACCTCGTACCAAGGTCTCCTTGTTTCAGGCCTATCCCTTTGACCATTGCCATAAATCCTTATAAAAAAAAATGATACTCAAATACATTTTATGTTAAATTTGTATGTTTGTAATCAAAATATTGTTGAAGGGTACTATCTAATCTCAGACCCTCACACCTTCCCATTTCAAGCTTTTCTAGATTGTTTATTGTACAACATTTATGGGGTTTTGATATTTTGGGGCATTTTCAGGCCCTGCGGGTAAAACCAGCTGGCATTCCTGCAAGATATTTTAATACCCATTTTAGTATTGAGCAAAATGATGTGCAATAATAGTTCAAATAAATTTCTTACGGCTGTTAAATAAAGGGAACATGATTGTAATCTTGCAGCACTTAATCAATTCAATTCAATACTCTTGGCCTTTAGGAAGTAAAGTGTACTTCGAGATTATTCAGGTGTTACCCAAGAGACTTTTCTTTCAAAGATGGAACATACCCACTCAATCGATCAAAGTACTCCCTCGAGCCCAATTAGTTTGACATACGAAACACCCCCGATTTATAGCTTCTTAATCATTTCTGTCAGATAGATGATAAATCTATTTAACATAAGTAAAAAAGAAAAATCCAACTGCCGCAAGAATCAGGGATTTTTAACAATCGCAAACATTATGAGAACGATAAAGAAAATTGAAAATCGGAACATTTGCGTGGAGTGATCATTAATATATTGTTGTAATGTAATGAAGTTCTACTATATATTTCCTATTTATAATCTTTTAGTTGATTTGATTGACTTTCAATTCAAATTAAAAAGAAATGCCAAATTATAATACAAGTACAGTATCTCAGTATTAATATTAATTGTCTGACTTTCAGGCCTACCGTGTACAAGATGTGTAATTGTACAAGATAATTTGTACAGTAATAACATTATCGACGTCATCTAAAGTAGATATCAAGTTCGAGGGTGGATATAGATGGATATGCCTATAGACGGTTATCGAATGGTGGTGATAGTAACGAAGAATCTGATCATTTGAGGAATGAGGGCACACCTAAAATTAAAAATTGAAAGTGAAAAGAAATCCCTTTTGTAAATACAGATTCATTATTATCTTACAATAATAATAAAAAAAAAAAAAAAAAAAAAAAAAAAAAAAAAAAAAACAGAACCCCACCCCCCAAAAAAACAAAACAAACAAACAACAACAACAACAACAATAACAACGAAACAAAACACAACAAAACAAAACAAACGATAAACGGGGAAAAGAGTTTTAAAATATTATGCGCATGTTTATTGCAAGAGCCAAAATTCACCGTTGTTCCTTTTAATGCTTGCATTCTTTATAAGCCTACACAATATTCTGCCCTACTTTGGCAAAAGGAAGCAAGTGACAAAAAGTTACATTTCCTGTAAAAGAGCAAAATGTGTCCGTCATTTACACTGATGTCAATGTAATCTCCTAATGTCTTACCTTAAATATTTCAAAGATGGATAAACTTTGAGACATGAAATTTGGACAGCAAAAAGATGGCACCATATGAAATAAACATTCAAAACTCAAATTTGATTAGCCAGTATGTCACTTGCTTCCTTTTGCCAAAGTAGGGCAGTTTTGTAAAACCTTGCATTCTTTTAAAAAATAGAAGGATGACCCTTTTCAATATGGATTTAGCTGTCAATCGTTCCGTTGTTTTTGCAATTAGTGTCTCATATTATGCATGAATACATCCATTTCTCGTACAGGATTTTTATTCTTTATTTTTTATGTACATTATTTTCTTACAATATAATCAGCAACTAGTTTCGTTCTGTTTTGTTCTTTCCGATGGTGGTGGTGTTGTTGTTGTTGTTGTTGTTGTTGTTGTTGTTTTTTCCTTATTGCCGCGTGGTTCTTATAGTCAACTTCAATGTTTTTAATATGATGAATAAACGTACAAATCATTTTCATCTTAGTTTCATCTTAGTTTCTTCTCTCTCTCTCTATTCGAAATGGTTCGGAAGGGTTAAAAGAAAAAAAAAAAAGGTTAATTGCATCATATTATTTTGCCTTTTTTCTAGACTCGTTGATTGTTGTTATCACGTATGCATACAATATCACATGTTTTGTCTTTGTGTTGGCATTTCAAAATACTCGCTTGGTCCATTTTGCCGTTTGCTTTTTCCGTATTTCATTAATTCATTCACTTTAAAAATATTTTGTTAAATTTAACTTTCAAGAAAAATCACAAGATATCTGTACGGTAATACACGATGTCGTGTCTGAAAGTGTACTTCAGAGAAACCATCAGCAACTGAATACCTTTTATTTAAGTCATTGTAAGCATGTAAGTCGCAAGGTCCAGATCTCTCTGAACTCTAAACTAGATGTACTTTGTGATGCGATTGGGGAGGAGGGTGATGTTGTTGGATGTTACGATACGAGTTGTCCCTGGTTACGCGTCAATGAGATGATGACATCAAGTGTTCGAATACGATCCTTCTTTAGTGCTTAATGTCAGACCATTTGAGATCTGAAGTTGCTTTCAAGTGCCGCGTAGTAGGAAATAAAACAATACTAAAGTGATATCATTATCGTCCAACATGTTGAAGGCGTTCCTGTATTTAAGGTATTGACGACTGGAAAGAAAAAAAAACTCTTATTCCAAAAGATACAGATTTGGTTTTAGGTTATGGGATCATCTTCCACTGTGTTTTTTATAACTATTTCTGCACTTGTTTTTTAGCAGCTGCTGGCGGATTTGGAAAAATGTTCAATGCATAGGGATAACATAAAAACAAATTAATAATAAAGAATGCGCACGTCTTAGAGTCGTCTTTTTACAGGGAAAGTGTGACGGCTCGATAAAATCATGTTGTCACATGAAAGTGGAGTAGTAATTCAACTTCTCCTTGACATTATAAATTAATCCGATTCTTATCTCAGTTGGGCAGAATAACATTGGAAATTTCATGTTGAACATCTTCATTTGACTTCATACCTCAAAATGGAAGGGTAATTCAACTTGTCCTCGACATTAAAGATTCTTATCTCAGTTTGGCAGAAAAACATTGGGAATTTCATGTGAAATACTCTTATTTCGCTTCATACCTCTCCCTGTCACTGACGTCATCTTCCTTTATCATGCTTATTGAAATCTTGATACCATCTAGCCCGGCCTCACTCAGTGCCCTGAAACACAAAAACTTACGATTGATAAAAAGTTACGATTAATTTTTCTCAGTAGCCTAATCACGGGCAGGGTGCTCCAAAGTCGATGGTCTTAATCCTAACCCTAGCCCTAACTCGAATCTTAATCATATACTAATCCTAAATCATGAATGTACTTGCTTTCTAAATGGGGCTACAGGGGTAAAAATCAATCGTAACTTTTAATCGATGGTAAGTCTTTGTGTTACAGGGCACTGGCCTCACTCAGATCTACAAGAGGCGATTCACCCAGCGGCGTGTAATAAAGAATGAAGGAAAGGAGGGCGGCTTGGTGTTTTTGATGTTTTCATCCCTCCAGCGATGAGATGCCAGCCTTCAAGAGATCACCATCAACCCTGTCAGCCTCATCATGACATCACTCTTCTTCTTTTCCATCCTCCTCCTCTTCCTCCTCCATCCTCCTCCTCTTCCTCCTCAATTCTCATTATTCTTCACTATTTCTTCACTTTTTTTTCTTCTTTTCAGTCTACTCTTTTTATTTTCATCCCGCTCCATAAACTGATCTCTGTTCTGTTCTGTCTCTTTCCTTCCTTTTAGTGGATTAGTATTGAGCTTGTTTAAGAATTATAATTATAATTATCCCAAATTCTACCATTTGTCGTTCCTTAAGCTTCTCCGTTATGTATAGTGACTTTATGACTTTTTTTTCTCTCGCTATGATGTGGGTGCAGGTATGTGCACCGCCCCTCCACACACCAACTCACTTTATCAACCTCCTTCTCTACAACATACATCTTTAAAGGGATTGTGGAGGTTTGTATATTTAAAAAAAATGAATAAATAAAATAAAAAAATGTGAGCTGTGGGGCCCTACATGCCGACATTGTATGTTATAATGTGTTAAAGGAAACCCTTAACCTTAAAGGGGATGGAAATCCTAGGAATTCATTAAATTGTACAAAAACAGGAAAATCAAAGAAGCTGATCAATGAAAATTTGAGAAAAAATGAAGGAATAATAAGAAAGTTATGAGCACATGAATGTTGTGATCACTACTGCTATGGGGATCCTCACATTGGCAACGGGCCCAAGATGTGTGATGTCATACATGAACAACTTCCCCATTACTTTTGTACATATTTCACTCAAATTGTCTTTGTTTATTAATCCCGTTAAAAGATCCGAGATTCTTTTCATGGGAGGACATGTAATACAAGTTCACAAAATATAATCATGTGTGCAGAGTCTGTACTACCATTAGAATGAGGAAAAAAAGGAATGTTTGGTATTTTTTTGTATGTCATATGGGAGAGTTGTTCATGTGTGACATCACACATCTTGGGCCTGTTGCCAGTGTGAGGATCTACATAGCGTTAGTGATCAAAACATTCAAATGCACATAACTTTATTATTATTTATTCAATTGTTCTCAAACTTTCTTTAATCTGTTTCTTTGCTTTTTTTTTTGTTTCATACAATTCAACTGAATCCTAGGGTTTCATTCTCCTTTAACAATTCCTTTCCTAGGCATCATTACAGGTTTAATAATACAATTTTAAAAATGCTATTATTTGCCCTTCGTATAGACTACAGTCAGTGTTAACCTTAGCGTACTATCTCAGCATTTAAGCGATCAATAAGATTTAAACAATCTCAGGCGATTCTTTTCTGACCTAAATATTTGCAATAATGATGACAGCATTAACTGCAAGAGTATTTCCTCCTTTTTTTAAAGAGAGAGAGAGGGATCCCGATTGATTTAAACAATCCCTTTAATGCTTTTGGCAAGGAGACAAATCGTCTTTAGGTGTTCACCAATACTTCATCATCGTGCTACTCTATTTTCACCTTGATCTAATTTCAGGCATGCAGATGGGACTATTTATAATGATGATTAATGTAACTTTTGGGCGACAGGTCGAAATATAAAATATAAAATACGTTGACATTTTCTTTTCCAAATTTCTAAAAATTTGCCTGAATCGATTGACAATGAACATCTTGGGAAGATGTAAACACATTTCCCAGATCAAACAATAAATTGCCATTTCGTCTAACCCCACTCTGACTCATGCCCGTTTGGTCTCATCTCACATGGTTTTATTCCATTTCGTCTACAACCAGTACGTCTAATAACCTTTAGGTCTAATTGCCACTTTGCCTATCTATTACTATTTGTTCTCATTTCCATTTCGTCGTCTATTTCCTGTATAATGGCGACTTGGCTGACATCACCCGTTCAATTCATCTAACAAACTGGTAATACACCAGTTGGAAATTACAAGTGGAAATCAGACCGAATTGTTAGTAGAACAAATGGGATAAGCCCATGTAGTATTTCAAGTAGAAAATTGGACGAGTTGCAGTTAGAGCAAGTTGATGCTTTTGTAATATCAAACTTTTCCCTCTCCCCAAAAGAAGGAAAAAAGTCCCTTTGTAATACTGTATTATAGTTTTCTTTTCTCTCTCTCTCTCTCTCTCTCTCTCTCTCTCTCTCTCTCTCTCTCTCCCTCTCTCTCTATACCTTTGAGACATATCATGTCAAAAGGTAGAATTTGCCTGGCATATTCTGATATCTGAATAGATTGCCGGAATCGCCTACATGTACATGTAAAGTTCGTGTTGGCAATCTAAGTAAGATGTTAAAGTAGGAAACAATGTCGTTGTCCTCAGACATTAGACGCTTACATATTTTCTCAGTCTGCACTTTACTATACTTTGCCTGATGACTATTACAATATTTGAAATGCAATGTCTTTGGGGTAAATGATCCTATAACGATAACAAACATTATTAAATGGATAAATTGTGTAAATGTTAAAATGGGTTGAATTATATATCCTCACAAATCTTCCCTTTCAGAATGTAGAGAAATGGTCGACAAAACTGGCATGGTTGTGAATTAAATATAATATAAGAAGAGGCTTGTGAAATGAATAATAATAATAATAATAATAATATTAATAATATTGATAATAATAAAAACAAAATGCATGCATTTTCGTTTTCTGCAATTTCATATGGCATTGTATCAGATTGGGATTTCTTTGGATTATTTCCCGCTGATCTCAATTACACTCGTAACCATGGTAACGGCACAGATTTGTCAACATAAACCTGGATACTAATCATGCAAAAGATTTTAGGGAAATAAAAGCCCTTGGTTTACCGGAATTTATATTTATTCCGACAAATGAAACTCTAGCGGTTTTTGGACTCCACATAAGTCATTGGATTCCCCTCAGTAGAGCCGGGACCTTAAAGGACCTTCGACTATATATCGTTAGGCTCCAAGGGTAAAGCCATAGTCCAGGTCAGATAACTGAAATACAACCGGAATAATTTTGTCGGTTTAAGTTTGTAGGAGGACGTGTCCATTCTAGGTTTTATTTCCACGATTCGATTTAATTATGATAAAAATCGGTTTTCTTGATTGTCCATAAACGGTATGTTTATTGACACCAATATAGGCTTGTAACTTTAACACGGACTACACTACTATCAAAAAGGATGTTAAAAAATAATCTAGACGACTCTAGATATCAACCAATCGCTTTTCGGATTTAGATTTAAATCTTAGATATTCAATTAAAATCTTTAAGATTTAAATTTAAATAAAAAAATCGATCGGGGGAGGGTTCGAGAGAGATGGAGAAAGGAGAGGTGTGAAGTACAGAGTGTGATATGTCCAGAAAAAGAGTGCACTTTTTTAATGAGAGAGTGGTGGCCGGGGGGGGGTGGATTAGTGGTAAAACTACTAAGAATATGTAAATAAATCGGGTATATTTTCCGAATTGTTTTAATTTGAAGGGTTGATAAGAAAAAACAAAAAACAAACAAACAATAATTGTAAGGGTTATATGACACGAATGATAAAACGAATCAGTCACTCTGTTTTGTGGTGTAAATTAGCGCGGGTCACATGTCGGATTTTTAAAAATATTTTTTTAAACTTAAAAAAAAAAATATATATATATATATATATATATCTTTATACATGTTATATACAGTCATAATACAATCATCCCCTTATCAAATATTACGCAAATTTAGTAATGTTTAGAGGACACTTCCAACCACTGTAGCTAGGTGTGATGTATAATATACATCACACCTAGCTTGGCATATTATGCCAAGTGACCCGCATATAAAATTGCGTTACGTTCTTGAACCTGTCTCTTCGCCCAAGGCGAACTCGTATGGTATTGAGATGGCAAAGAGGCTGCAACAGTACTTTTGTTACCAGGCATACGGGTCAGAGAGGAGAGGGTGTAGGGCGGGGGGGGGGGGATGCATTTCCATTAAGGGCAGATATTTTTGACATTGTTGTATACATCAAAAACTTGGTTCCAAAAGGGACTAAATCCATATTTGACCAAAGTTCACTTTTTAAGCTAAATATATGTACCTAGTACAAGGGATTAAAATGCCCAACATCGTATTCCAAAAAAAAATTTTGAATTTTTTTTTGAGGTTTCAAATTTCTGTTTCATTCCAAAAGGGACTAAATCCAGTCTGTTGATTCTAAATATCTTAACTTTAACTATGTTCCCGTTGGATATATATTCTGATTTTTGCACACAGGCTGCAGATATTAATCTAAGATCTTGTAAGAAAATTTGAATAAATTTGATTAATTTTTAAGAATTTTATGAATATTCTTGGATTTAGTCCCTTTTGGAATGAAATACTTGAACCGACTGAAAATCAAATTTTTGGTGAAAAAAAAAAATCTTCAAAATTTATAATTTGTACTTTTATTTTATTCATACACCTTCAGAATAACATTTTAACACGTTTTAAGCTGACCAAAAACTTCAATTACGCAAAATAATTCGGAAAATAGACGATTTACGAGAGTTTCATTCTAAAAGAGACTAAATCCATAGAAATTGAAATTTCAAAAATTCATAAAAAATAAAATTGTATAGCTAGATTTTTTTAATTGAACTGGTCTAAGGCAATTGTACTAGCATGTACAAAATTAAGTCATATGGTTCACGGTAAAGTGATAAATAAAAAATCAGTGATTTACTCGAAATCTCCAAAAGTGGATTTAGTCCCTTTTGGAATGAAACTCTTCACATTATGGTAAAGGTTATAAGCTACTCTTGTTGCGAGGAAACGTTTCATCGGTTTAATTAAGGGAGAACAGGGGCAGGGGCGATTCTTGATCTTGATGCCAGGAACACCGAGTAAAGTTTACTTTTGATTTTGAGGTAGCACACGAATAGCGACTCTTATTTCAGGAATAATTAAGGGTAGGTGTGGAGAGGGGCGGACAGGTCAATGATATTATACAATAAAAAAGGCAGGGAAAGGAAAATGAGGCATCAAGAAAGCCCTTGAACCAAAGGCTTACCCTGGGGCATCAGGCGCGGATCCAAGAAAATCGAATTGAACGCATTTCGGGGGCCCAATTATTGTCTGGGGACAAAAGCGGCTCTATTATGTTTACGCATGGTCCCGGTACTTTCCTTGTGTAACTCCGACCTGCGTCCGCTACTAAGCATCATGGTGTCAGATTTGACAGCTCTTATGTCATGAAAGGTTTCTGTCAGGGAGGACCGGAGAGCCCCGAACTGGGACGGTTTCATATTCAGGGACGACTGACTTCGACTGAAGCGATTATAAATTTACCCCGAAAGGTTTAGAGTGGGTTTTCATTTTGAGACTGATAATGAGAAGAGGGATCATATGTAATGGTAATAGATGCAGGGGCGTTCTTTGGATCCAGTTTCCACCTTATGACAGGCTCATCTCACAGGAGGATTCGAGTTGGTAAATGAATAGTAATTACTCTTCCTTTCCAGGAAATCATGCAGGTAAACTTCTAACACTTTGGATTGGGGTGGTGAGATGTCGTACTTATTCAATTCGACGCAAATTTTCCCTCAATTTATCCGTTTTGGAAGGAAACTTGAATCTAAATGTGAATGCCATAGAAGCATTAAATAACCCAGTGGTGGATATATGGGGTGCATTATGTTTTTTTGGAATCGCATATTGAACCTACATAAATATATTCCCTCCCGAAAAAAAAAAACACCTTATACGCATCGCTTATTTCTCCGCCTTTCTTCTGGTCAGGAGTTATGGGGGTGGGGGGGGGGGCTGATTCAGTTCCCTGAACAATAATTGATCAGTGGAGTCTAATGGGTTTCAAAGATATGACGTAGGTTTGCTAAATTTGACACAAATTGGCTTCCTTGGGGGCACGCACCTGCATTGTTTTGTGGGCCGCAATCTCATGAGATTGTAAACAGGAAACAAAAGCCTTTACACGTGCTCACCAGAAGCTATATAGAATATGAATTATACATTTTATATGAAATATTTTGTGACGGTAATATTGTTCAAACAGGGGAGGGGGGGGGCTGGGAGTTAAATGAGTTTGAAGACGGGATGTTTTATTCGGCAAATTTTGGTTATACAGAAATTACCAAAATGTGTCGTGATACGGTCGGATCCAATTAATTACTGGTAACTTATGTAACTGAAAATGCCCCATACATGCATTTTTGTGTAAGTGCATGTGACTAAAAGCTGAATTGGGTTAATTTTTTAACCTCACAGCACAAAATAATACTTAGTTGAACTGTTATCAACCTATCCAAATCACTTTTAGACAGTGTCTTTCACATTTCTTCACCTCTCCCAATACACTTGATTCTCTTTAAAGGAGAGGGCTGGGGATTGAAAAGCAGGATTTATCAGCGGATCCAGGGGGGGGGGG
>CALNVZ010003430.1:7230763-7243999 GCA_940671915.1 Paracentrotus lividus
AAAGAACCGTCTCAAAGTTGTTTCCGCGACTCATGAAACTAATTTGAGACGGTTCTTTGAAACTGCTTTGTCACAGTTTTTAAAAACTGTCTCGGAGACGTCGCGGAGACGTCTCGGAGACGTCTTTTATACTTTTTATCCGTCGCGGAGACGATATTTTGTATTCCATCGCGGAGACGTCTCCCCGAAGTGAGACACCACCCATACAAACCTATACAGCGAATTGCACTAGTATAACCGGTCCCCTCGTCAGAACAGCCCCTGGCTGATGAGGATGTTTAAGCCCATTTTGTGGAACATAATTAACAAATAAAACATAAAAAGGGTGGATAAACCTTTACTGCACTTTTATGTGTGGGGACGCGGTGAAAAAACTGAAACGCTGTATTTTTTGCTGGCATATTAGGATGGGGATGGGGTGATAATTTTATTATCCGATAGAAAAGGGTGGAGGTTCCATATATATATTTTTTTTTTAAATTTATTATGGCGCTGCAAAGTTTGCTAACCTGTTTGCTAACTTTGCTAACGCACCTGAGCCCCATCGCACAAAAGTATACCGTCAATAGTAACTCTGTCATCAATCGTAACTACCGTGGTAACACCGTTCAACAGCCAATCAAAAGACAGTATTGTATAAAAGTTACCATCTATTGCAAAGTTACCACCAATAATAGTAAGTATTATGCATGATGGTCCTGCACTGTAGATACAGCAAGTGCTTTGGAAGTACTTTGGAAGTACTACATAAAGTAATGTACATGCAGGTTCGGCTCCCGCGACAGTTTCTGCGCTATAAATTCCTTACACAAATTGAATGACTAACGCCACCCCTGAATTTTAGTCTGTACCCTACCCTAAATCTAACACCAAACCTAATATAAAACCCTATTGTAACCCTAATCCTAACTATGGACGTATAACTTCTACATCTGTACACATAAAGCCCGGAGCGATTGTCTCAGGTGGAGCAAATGTCGCGTCACCGTAGTTATAGGGGTTCAGGGTGCAATAAAATTAATAGAAATAATATCGTGATATATGATATTCATACATTCCTCTTCATGAGTGCATGTTATTCAACAAACCCTGCCTTCGCTCTACAGTCATAACCTCCAAGGCCTATATGCGACAAACCCTCTAGAATTATGCATGCCGTGAAGTGAAGTGGACAGGGCGGTTCATTCATTGCCATAGGCATTGAGAGAACTTTTTGAAAGTGAGTGAGGGTTAATATCAGTTTGTGAGGTCAGAGTTTAACTGACACACTAGAAAGTGAATAAGATTTCGAAATTTGCAGACGAAGATTTCCAGGGTAGCAAAAATTATTACCCCCACCCCCTTTCCCTTCTGCATTTTTGCATGCCTAGTAATACCGAACACGTAAATATTGATATTCATTACAGCATCAATTGACGATTACGTCTGTTTTGAACCATTATCGAAACCTTCGCTCATCAATCATTCACCAGTGTTTCTCAGTCAGTTTAGATGTCCTCTGAAATCAACTAGGTCTCAACATTATTCCCTCATACAAGATTTATGAAAACTCTTTTTTTTTTTTTTTTTTTTTTTTTTTTTTTTTTTTTTTCTACTCGTACACTTACCATAGTTCCATACCCCAATATCGACATTATTGTTTGGCTCGAAACGGAATAACGTTTACTTGTTCCCCTGAGAATCTTTCGCCGTGTTGACGACTATTTCTCTTTAATTATCTTTAAAATAATTGTCAAATATGATTATGGCGGGCTGTGTAGATATTTTGTTTTTCGGCATCATATTTACTTGTTTCTTTTATACATGTTTAATGATTATATCTGGCGCATTAACATATAGCTTAGAAAGTGAGTCCTTCGGATCATATAACTGCATAACACAGGGACAATCTCCAAGTAATGTTTTCTATCATTTATACATGACTTTGCGAACATGTTCAAGTTCGTCTAAAAAATCATCTTTTAGCAAGCAAAATACTCTATTATACTCACATAGTGTAAACATTTCACACACGGTTGGGGGAAAATCTACGGCGTCTTCCATTATAATAAAGGTGTGAAGGATCGGATTTCAGTTTGACACTTCTGCGACACCTTACAAGTTAACTTCATAAGATTCATTTCACGGTCCAATGATATTCACACAGATATGTTACATCTATTACAATTTTAAGCTTAGGTGATTTGGAGACGAATTGCCGCATCAGATTTTTATAGACCTATTTATGTCTACTCATGCCCGTGAAGACGTCGTTATTATTTTCAGTCGCTTTAACTTTTGCGCCATGCACATATTTTTATATAGACTGAAATATCTGTCTGCGAGAAATATTGTGAGAAAGAGAGAGAGATAGAGGGGGGGGGGGTGGTAGAGAGAGTGAGAAGAGAGAGAGTAAAGTGGGTGTACGGAGAAGATGAGAAAGAAAGAGAAAAAAGTAATAAAAATGAGAAATACGAGAGAAGCCTATTAACAGTTAACAGTTTTTGGAGGAATGTGAAAGATTTTCACGATATTCTTCACTGATAATCCCGACCTCCTAAAAATTCAGTTTTGCTGGAGCACCCTTTCTTTTGCCTCCCCCTCTATAAAAAAAAAATGAAAAGGGACCATATCTTCCACTTTCATAGGATTAAAAGTTATCGGAAACCTTTGAAATAATAAAATTTTAACAATACATGTAGCAGAAGGCTTGGAAATCTTACTTTTATGGGTGCATGGCGTAATAATTATGACCATGGGGTGTTATAGTTCATGAAATGTGATTACGTCTTGTCAGAAATGAGAGAGAAGTCGCAGATCAAAATCGAGTAATCGACAAACTATATAAAAAGTCAAAATTTTGAGGAAAATTTTTTTCAATTTTCTGGTTCTGCCATGCTTCATCTTTGCTCTGCTTAAAAAAAATGAGTGAAAATGGTTAACGGCGAGAAAATGCTGTTTAAAAAAGCAAGTTTTCGGCGAGGTTTTTTTCGGTCATAATTTCTTTTTCCGGACATACAAGCGAAACGTCCACGCTCAGTTTCCCTTCTCCGTTTAGCTCCGCCCTTAGCAACGCATGGCTTAGTCATGTTGATGTGTGATTTCAACTGGATTTTATGTCGTTTTTGTGAGCGAATAGCGAACTAACTTTCTTTAGCTGCACTCAGAAATTTTCGTGCGATGCCACAAAACCTGCTAGTGAATAAAGCTGATGTTCTCCGGGATAGCGGAGCACGGCAAACGAATGTCAAATCTAACAATCGGGGGGAGAGAGGGGTGGCGGGGGGGTTATGTGGGGAAAAGCTACTCTATTGCTTGACTTAGCTATCTGGATCCAGATGAATGTTAAATCTTCAGCATTTTATTTTAAGGGCCGCATTATCTGTTGTCCTGATGGGAATTAAAACCTCCCTATTAACAAATTTGGTTCCATCAGGGAACATAGAGCATACAAAGAAGGTGACGTGATAATACTTCTGATACAAGTTTTAGGTTAAAGTTCTTCTGCAGTTTTATTTTACAAGTAACGGTTTAAGAAAGTAAAGTAGCGTTTACTAACACGACGAAACAATAATACGATTTACTTTAAAATAATTCATTTCTAAAAACATTATTCAATATCTTCTTATACTGGTAACAAGTTTGATCAATTAAAAACGAGATCGAGCAAATCATTTACGTTTTATTCTTCATTTGTCTTAAGCTACGTAGCCACTCATACAAACGTGGATCAGAGAAAAATTCTAATACATTCGTGAGGCGCAAATATTTATAAAACATTTTGGAGGCTTATCTCTGATCATATACTTCATTCAAAGAATATAAAACAAAATGCATAAGCCCCTCTGTACAAGAATATAATTTAGTCTATAGAACCATTTATATGTATTCGAAATTTCAACCAGAGTTCAGAATCAAAAATCTGACTCGCTTATTAATGGTAAAGGATACACGCTAGACATTCAAAGAACGCACCAAACATCGAATAAAACCCCAAAAGGCTTTTAAAATAGTTTTTTTTCTAAACTAAATTCAGCGCCAGATTGGTAACACTTTTCTTAAAAGGAGCGGACTTTTCTTAAACAATTAGAAAGAGCATGACGTTTTTATTTTTGACGAAAGATAATAAAACAACTAACGCAAATTTAGTTTCTTTTTTTTTGAGAAATTGAATGTTATTTAGACAAACATCGCTTGCTGCGTTTGCCTCGAATCATGCGTGACGGACGAGTATTGTTCTCTCGTAATACCGAAATGAGCCTCCTCGAATTGTCAATCACGTTTTCACCTTTTAACAAGTGGTTGCTAGGGCAGTTCGGGAGATAGAGCCGGTGACAAAATGTCTTATTTTTCTGGCTCGGGGAGTCCCGAAACGTGGAAGTCCAAACTTCGCAGACGTTTTTCTTGATTTTTGATTTCCCAAGAGCACAATTCTCCTCCGTTCAGAGGCTAATATCTCCACTTCTATTACTCTTTACAGTCGGGTTATATATCAAATTCAAGGACAATGAATCAGGGATCAATAATATCAAATAAAATGAATTAAAAATGGCGGCACTAGTGTCTTCCTTTCGACGGTGACGCATCACACAATATGCCTCTACATAATAGAGAATGCAATTTAATATGAATTAGAAAAAGGCCAAATGAAATGTTATGACAAACGCTAATCTCCTAATGGAGAGCACATTTACCCAATATGTAGAGAATGCATAAATTATAAGCCATCAATATTTAATTTATGAATAACACGCACTTATCGAAACCGTTGCACTAGTTCTAGAATGGAATTTCAAAACTGGTTATCAACAAAATTAAATGTACATTGTACATGCAGTAGAAACAAAACCCGATTTAATTTATTGGTCAGTTGGTAAATTTACATTTTAACCAAAACGAAAGAGAACTACACAGAAAAGGAAAGTAAGATTTAGGGTTATAGATTATCTTCTTAACGGATCCAGGCGCCCTCCTATAAATTGAAAACCACTCATTGATTGTACATGTTAGAATTCGAAAATTTCGGAAGCGCCCCTTATTGGGCCTGACCCCCCTCCTATTAGAAAATCCTGGATCTGCCACTTCAGCAGCAAGAAGATCATCAAGAAGAAATTGGACAAGAAGTACAGACGAACGACGGAGATGAACAATTTAGAAGATGAACAATTTACAAAGCTCTTTGAAGAGGGATTGCAAGTTATCAGGAACAAGATGGAGATAATACTGTAAGAAGAAAATTTTAAATAAATGAGAGAGAAGAAACATACAAAGATTGGCATGTGCCGAGTGTCAAGAGGAAAGAAAATAGGAGGAAACTAAAATAAAGAGAGTAGATTTGGCTTCGAAAATAAGCAATATTGGCGAGTAGAGATACCATTCCCTCGAGGAAACGAGTTAAAACCATGACATTTCGAAAGCAAAACCACAATAAGATGGATAGTTTAGCTAGAATGATACGGTAAATGCAATGTATATCCCAAGGCGGCCTAAGATACGAGTTCAATATCCGCGGAAATTATTAACTCAACAATTAAGGTGGAATTAGAAGTCACTGTATTGTTTTGTTTATGATATCTAACACATGAATATAGTATTTTTCTTCTTGGATAAGGATTATTCAGATTTCTATCTATGCAGACTTATTATGATTATATTTATGATTTACGCAATTTTTATTCATTGCTAACTCTTTTCAGATAAACATGCCCCATAAAACCTAAATCTTAATATTCTTGGATTAGTGTTTGTTATTTGCTAATGCCCCCCCCCCTTTTTTGCAGCTTCATAGTCTCCAAGTACCTTATAATTACAGACCTTTGCCCATTAGCGGGGCTTTTGTGTAATTTAGACGAAAAATCTCTTTGACTCTTCTTCTTTATTAATGATTGTATTTATATAATCAAGAGACAAAGTTAACAACAATATTTTTTTTAAATTCATCGTATCATGTTTGTGGAGTATGATTATCGACAATACACACGGCTCACAATATGGAATAATAATAATGATAATGAATAAATTAGCGTTTTGCAACAAATTTATTCGAAATAATTATGTGAAGGGTTAAAAAAAATGTTCTCACGATGACCTTGATTTTTTAATATTAGGACTTTTATGCCATTCTTAAAGCTAGATACGATGCGTTCGTAATTTCCTTTACCTGTTTTCCCCTTTTAAGTTTTAGGAGGGGGGGGGGAGGCACCCCCGGGGCACCTAATCGATGCGTGGGGGATAATCAGATATAATGGATGAGCCCGCTTTTAAACACCGTTATATTGAATAACACAGCGGATGTACGGCCCTATTCTGATACAGAAAGGATTATGCCGGGAAAACATCTCGAGAAAAAGAAAACGGTTCGTGTCTGCAGTTTTGCTAATCACCATGGTAACCGTACTATAAGGTTTCAATCTAACCGATATCTGAAACTTAGGAGGAGGTGGATAGCCTGATGTTGTCAGTTCAGGTGAATAAAGATCACAAAATGAGACACATCTATAGGTGCATTCACACACCATATACTGAGATGGCGATTTATGGCGATTTTGTCCAGCGCCATTATTATTAGAGAGGGAGAGAGAGAGAGAGAGAGAGAGAGAGAGAGAGAGAGAGAGAGAGAGAGAGAAGAGGAGAGGGCTGCGGGCAAGTGGTAGGTATCATCATGGCGTTTTTTTTTTTTTTTTTTTTTTTTTTTTTTTTTTACTCGCTTTTGCACCTTTGTGGAATGCGACAGAACAAAAACTAAATAGCGCCTTGATTGTACCTACTTACATTACATGAAAACACCGAGGGTCAAAATGAACAGATACAAACTGAATGCTATAAAACAGTTAGGACCTTTATCTTATTACATAGATATGTTATTATATATTAAGCGCTTTGGGCCTACTGGGAAAAGTGCAGTCTAAATATTAAGTATTTTTATTATTATTACGACAATGTTTATACGTAAAAAAAATATAATTTTAACTCCTACATAATAACGTTTAAATAAAAATTGGAATTGCCAACAGTAATAAAGGAGACATTTGTGTAGCCTTTATCATAAAGGTTTATGAGAATAAAATTTCCTAATGCGGCGGTCACAACTCATCGTAGGCTACGGGGCACGCGCCATCGACGTAGCCTGCGTTGCATGTGCAATGCACGCGCAGGTCCTAATTCAACTTCTGCGATTCCTGCAATTCTATAGTAAGGGTATTGTAAAAACTTTCTGCACGTCGTACATGCATTGTACCTGCGAGGTACCTCCGCTGCACGAATTTTCTACGAAATCCATCGTAGGGAGTTGCACGTCGAAGGTACGGCGAGTTGTGACCGCCGCATAAGATAATAGTCAACGGACTGACGAAGAAGGACGTGCATAAGGAGAACTTAACGAGAGGGAGAGGGACACAGAGAGAGAGAGAGAGAGAGAGAGAGAGAAAGAAAGAAAGAAAGAAAGAGAGAGGGGGAGGGGGGGGGGGTAAACTACAGATAATGTGATCGTGTCAGACGTGAAATTCGTCACGCATGATCAGCAATATATTGAGTACGAAAAACGAAATTGAGAATGTTTCGATGGATATTCTAGAGTAAAAAAAACAAAAAAAACATTTACAGTTCAAAACCCTGGGCGGATTTCTCCTTTCGGAGGTGACTCTAGTAAAAAAAACAACTCAATAATAATAGTAATAGTAATAAAAAGAATAGCAGGGGGATTTTAGAATATGACGGACATGAAGAAAAGAGAGTTATGGCCAGATACAATCGTTTTTGACATTATAGCACGCACGGCACCTCAAATATGTCTATGCAGGAATCCTCCCAACTCCCTGGTCTATGTAATGACGTATCAAGTCAAAATGGGATTTCCCCGTTATGTTTATTTCATGTTTGTTTCAACCTAATACTTTCCGGGTTCGTCAACTGTATTCTAGCTATACCTTAGTTTCCTTCATGTTTTTCAATGGTATTGATTTAATGTTCGATCATTATTATGTCAAGGCTACTTTGTGTGCTATTTCCAGTTGAACTGTACGTTGTTTATGCTGTATTGCTGTACTGAAGGAAGAATAACCCTGCCACAAAAAACAAACAAAAACAAAAACAAAACAAAACAAAACAAAAACAAAAATCAAAGAACAAAAAGACACAAAAAACAACAACAACAACAACAAAACAACAACAAAGCAACAAAACAAAAACGCAGCGTCAACCATAGTGTGTCCACACTGTGGAAACAGTGTGAAAATGGGCCACATCCAAACAGTCGACTCTGTGAACAAAGTGACCGAGTCCTTCCAAGGAGTCTCCTCACTCCATGGTCCTTCACAATGTGACAACTGTGTGGATTTGGCATAATATTTTCACAGTGTCGGTACTGGATAAAAGCACGGCACAATGTGACCACACTTTGTCACAGTGTGTTCACATTGTGGGACACGGTGTTTTTTCGACAGGGAAACCTTATATAATGACCACTGAGTGAGACAGCCCTGAATAAAAATGTATATAGAATAGGTATATGAATATTCATACATAAACAAAAAATTAACAAATAAATAAATTATGTCGTTCTCTCTTTGTCCGTGCGTTCCATCTATCTCATCTCTTATTGTCTTCCTATATGTTCCCGGTGCATCTCATACATCAAGGGGTTCGCAGGATGCCCCCTTGTCATCTACAATCATCTATCCGTTCCCTCTTCTTTGATTTTCACGACACCTTTATTGCCACTATCTTTGTCTCTCTTCCCCTTATGATTGCCACGTCTTTGACATTTGCTCAACGAACTCTAGGGAGAACAAGCGCCAAGTAAACAACGCCAAACAATTGATAATAATTATGATGATGCTCTTTCGCTCTTGAATCCTAAATAACGCTCTAGTCAAACCTGCCAACAAACCCGTTTACGTATTTAGTATGGATACATAAGGACATTAAAAACATGATAATCATTTGCATTTTGTATATTGCGATAATTACAGAATAGTAAATGGCCGCTGCGCTTTAAATTATAAAACATGATAAATAATAAAGCAATACATGATAGAAGATTATCGTAAAATGCATTGATGTAGGAGCCAATTACCTGCCGAAAATTTCGAAGAGTATCTCTACATGAAATAATTCAATCAAATTATCGCAAATCATATAGACAATTTTCATTGGCTTGCGTTTGAAAATAACATTTCTCTGTGAGTACTCAAAAACAGTGTGCTATATACATGCCAAACTGAATTGTGTTCTTTGTTGATAGACTCCAATTTCTTGAAGGGTCTCTAGGGTTACACTGCCGTATATAATTATCCCAAAATTGCTGGCTAAGTAAAAACAAGATTTTAAGTAATTAAACTTTCCGACAGAGGTTTAAAAATAGTTCAACAAGTAATAAAAAAGCAAAAGAACATCACTGTTTGAGTTGCCGATGAGGCCCTAAAGGTCTATTTTTTCAGTTAAAACTCCTCATTCGACTTTGCAAAGTAAGATAAGGAATCGGACTCGATGATAATTATCTGCGACAGTGGCGGCTTTTATTGATGTTTAACGAGTTTTGTGTACCTGGATTCGTATAATGTCTTTGTAAAAAGTAAATACCATTAGCAAATTTACAGGCTAACCCCAAAGGTGTATGTTTATATACTTCTTTAATGCGAACGGATGATCTCCCTAAGCATGTTCGAATTAAGCATGGGGAACGATTTTCTCCTCCAAAAATTATTGAGCATATTTCTGGAAAATTATTCTTCGTAATACTTTTATTGGGCATGTTGGAACAGTTTTTGCAGGTTTTGATGCATCGTTTAAGTATTGTAAGTCCTAATTTCTAATAAAGACAAGTATATCACACGCATTTTTACAATGATCATTAGTCATATAATTTTCGTAGGCCTATTTATTCAAATGTAATGTGTATTATCTTAGTGCCTATTTTAATACTCAATACACCAAGGCAAATGGTCTATTAATTATTAAATATTCTTTTAATTATGTAGCTGTTTCATTTTTTTTCATTATTGTGCGAAGAAGTCTGAATTTGAATGCATAATTCGCCAATAAAACACACGACCTAAAGTTTAAATTATTTACACAATTCAAAATTTGCAAGCACCTATATCACAAAGCCAAACAACAGAATAATTCATAAGGATATTGTAATATATGTATATACCATTGGGCGTTGTCTTCACATTAAAAAAAAAAAAAAAAAAAAAAAAAAAAAATCATTTTTTTTTTTTTTTTTTAAAGATAAATGTTGTGTTCATACTACTTTCAACATTGGAGGAACATTTCCGAAAGTTAATTACATAACAAAAATCAAGACCAGTGCCGAGTGCTTAGTAAATTGACATAAAATGTGAAGCAAAGTAATCTTACTCGGCGTCATTTGAAATAAGGTATTGCCTAGTCCTACACTGTTGCTCTTACAGTTGGAATGAAATGAAATGATTATATTATGATGCCATTTCATTCTAGATAAACGTGTGCATCTTCTCCCAAAGTTCATCGATCAATCGTATCCATAAATGTAACAATGGAAATCAAATCATTGCGCAGTAGCCTATGCATCATGCTGAAACGCAAGTGGGGATATATTGGAACAACAGGATGCTATATAAACATGATAAAGTACTGACATGACCAGCCAGGCAATTAAGAGCAACAGTATGAACAGTGCATATTGTGTCGCTTTTTGCATGAAAGTGGTGTGTTTGACACATTTTAGTTTAATTTTGTCCGTATATATAAAAAAAAAAAAAAAAAAAAAAAAAAAAAAAAAGCCATCAAGATCATACGGTATAGGACGTACATTTACGAAATTTAATGGTTTTAGCCTCACCCGGGAGATGGCACTTACAAAGGTTTGATACCGTACCGTATTTTTTGTTTTTTTTTTTTTTAAAGAGATAATTAACAACCCTCTGTGGGCATGATCTCCTGGTTTTTATAGCCCCTTTTTTGCATGGCAATTTATTGAGTGTTGGGCCTTTGCTAATCAACTTGTAACGAGTGCAATGATTGTGTGCAACTCTGGAGGCGCATATCTCTACATGCGCGAAACCAGGGGCGGGGGAGGGAGGGGGGGGGGTCATCTTACCCTTCATCAAAGAGGTGCCCCAACTAGAAATGCGTCCCCCTGCCCATCTATACAACACTTTTGTTTAATTCCTCTTTCTAGGATTGTCCGAGGTGTGCACAAATCTGTAAATGGGCGCATATCCCTGAAATATTCTGACTAAACCTAAACATTAAAAAAAAAAAAAAAAAAAAAAGGGAAAAGGGTCAAAAGACTTTGATTGTACTGTTCACTCCATTAAATTGAATGCATGTCCCCCACCTTTCTTAAACGCTCTGCGGCCCTAGTTTATGTATTTGTTTGTATGATTACTTGGTATTTGATCCCTTGGAAACATGTTTCTTAATAGGGCTTTTACCACGACTAAACAAGTAATTGAAAATTTTATCAATTATTTTTTTGGAACCCTCTTCGGAATAAAAAAAATCAAATCTATTAATTTCATTTTCTGCATTGCTTCAAAAATGTTATAGACGGTTAAATTTCCCTTTAAAGAATGTTGTTCGCGATGTTCGTTGTTGAAATCACACGCCTGTCCATGACTGCTTACTTGTGAGGATTCGTGTTCAACCTGCGGCCTTTCTCTGTGAAAAATATATCATGTAAACGATTTTAATTTCTTTTCTCGTAGTAAAATTCTCCCATTAGTTAAAAGCTTTGTCTCAAGGCGTCAGTTGCATGTTTTAACGAATAGGGAATTGCATTTAAAATTCTTATCACGTCAGCGGATTTTTATTTTGTGTTTTGTTCATTTTTTTATTAAGAGACTATAAAAAATATTTGATACTTCTAATTTCGTATTTTTGTCATGCTGCAATTTTGGCATTACAATTAATCCGAAACTTTTTTTTTAATTGAAGCAATATATAGGCCTATTATAATAGCCTTAAGTTGCTTTAAGGGGAAACTGGTACTACACTTCTATTTGGCTTTTTTTTCAAAGAAATTAATATAAATAACCCTACGAAACAATGATAAAAAGGCTATTTATCAAGGAATCTTGCAAACACACACACACACACACACACACACACACACACACACACACAAAATCACCAAAAATTGTTAGTTAGCATAAATTATGCAAATTTACCTAATTTTACCTAAGCAAGATTTACTGAATATCTTACACAGTAAGTCCATTTTTGGTACAGATGTTCTCTAAACATGTCCCAAGGGAATGAAAGGATTGGAATTCCAAAATTTTCTTTTGTTATTGTTTTATGACGGAATTTCTTTTGTATTTTATTGTCTTTTAGCTAATTATGTATTCATGGCAATTTTACAAGAAAACTAAAACTACATTTAAAATTCGAATCTATTCATTCCCTAGATAAACATTCATTATACAAGTATGCAAGTTTGAATAGCTTCAGAAATTCTATTCTAGAGTTATCTTGTTTTGCACCGAGACAAATTATCAAAAAACTGATTTTGAGAAAAACAAAGGAAAATATAAGCTTGTAGTTTCCAATGTATCCAAGACATGAATGTTTGATAAATTAAGATATAATATAAAATTGTTGAAATACACACATATGGCTTGGAATAGGAACTAAACTGTCAATTAAGGGCTACTTGTTTAATAATTATGCCATTCAATATAGGCCTACATACTATAAATTCATGACTAATGAAGGAAATTATGTTAGATTTGGGGAATTTTCCGCCATTTTTTATTCAAGGTCACGCGTGCATTCATTTACAAAAACACTGATTTTAAGGCTTTCTCTTCGTTTTTTGACCCTGATTTTTTTTTTTTTTTTTTACTTGTTAAGCTAACTATACAGTTTCATAAAATGAAGAGAACGACAAATATTATTAGGTGAAATTTCGATCAAATTTTTGGTATAACCTCCGTCCTTAATTTCATCTTATTTGAAAAAAAGAAAAAAGAAAAAAGAGTTGTTCAATCTCTATAATTAGGAATGAATTTAGAAGATAATAATATCATGTATTACCCAAGCCATTCTGAAAGCTTTCTTCATAGTTATAGGTATTTCATGCATTGCCAATAAAACTGTGGTGCGAATAAAACTATCGCAAGCGGCATTTCAGACACACTCAAGAAATGTCCTTTGCGTGTTTTGCCACTGGCTATATAATATTTTTACTCGATCATATTATGCATGACCGTCTAATTAATTCCAAGGTTGCAGTCAAAGTATATTCCGATTCATCATCACAGAGTTTCTAGT
>CALNVZ010003430.1:7244213-7260963 GCA_940671915.1 Paracentrotus lividus
TCTTGTTTTCCTCTTTGTAGTATATGTTTAAAAAAAAAAAAACAACAACAAAAAACAATATCACGTTGAAAAATAGGTGAGATCAAATCAAATGAAAAATAATAAAGCCAGCAATAATTTGTTCTTCAATCATGCTTGAGCGCTTAGACACACCTAATCACTATTAGTATTAGGAGATTTAAAAAGTGTTTAATATATTTCACTATTATCATGATTATATCCTTGATACGCATTACTCTAATGGCCATAATCAATTAGTCACCTCCTGAACAAAAAAATTACAAGGCCTTTTTGTTTCATGTCATATTACATTAATTATTAATAGTTTTGTCGATTATTTTCATCGTAAAGAAAGTGTGTGTGTGTGAGAGAGAGAGAGAGAGAGAGAGAGAGAGAGAGAGAGAGAGAGAGGCCCACACATTCCTGATAATTGTGATAATTGCCAATCTTGTGGGATATGTTCGTGTTGGGTAACAGCTGGTACTATCATTGAAATATTTTCCAGTAAATATGTTGTATGCACATTGATTAGAACCTTGCGGTAATTATTGCCCCTGTTAACAAAATGATAGTAATGTCTTGCGCTCATTATATTTGGTAGACCATGCATGTAATTACATCGTTTCATATCTTCCGGGGAAAGAAATGCAGCTATCAAAAAACAAGAAATATGTACCCGAAATATTGACCTTCTTTAATGTTTGAGCATACATTCTTATTGAGAGGAACGGCTCAATTTTGTTGCCTGTTCTCGTGTAGATGGACACATTTTCTGAGAAATAGTATCGGACAATAAAGACAAGATGAATATTATTTGCTGATATGCACCCTTTCGTGTTGTTAGAGCGTGAAATTGCACGGACCCAAAATGCTTAGTCTTTCTTCCAGGCGTATAGTAAGATCGACAAAGTGAGTTGTAATGAGTTTGGATACGGAAGTCTAAACTGTGCCTTGCATTTTAGGCAGACGGTGTCTTGTGATAATGTTATTGTGGTTGTTGCTGTGATTGTTGTTATTGTTGTATACGATTGTGCTTGTTGCAACGTAGAGACCGCTGTTGAATTCCCGGGTGCTGCCCTGGGGGGCATTTCATCAAAGGACTTGTCGGACGTTTTATCCGACAAACTGTTATAAGCTACTGAAATGCTCGCATCTGATTGGCTGAGAGCAAATTTGTCGGATAAAATGTCCGACAAGTCCTTTGATGAAATGCCCCCCTGCACTCTCAATACAATGTTGTTCAATTTCGTTCGAAGGCGGCGGAGTCATCGAAATTTTAAGGTCTGCACTGCTAAATCGGTGTTTAATCAACCCACTGGTGTATATATATAGGACAACGCCAACATGGGAGTTTTCCTATATAAACGCAAGTGATGTATATTTAAAACCAATTTAACACCTACGTTTTTGCAGGTTGATAGTAGTCGTTCTCAACCCCCCGACTCCAAGGATTAAATCCATGTAATGACATTTATGGGGTGTGAAAAATAATTAAATTCAAATGCAATTGTTGTATCCTAGTTATTTGGACAAGTGCCTACGGGCCTGACCCTCTTTCCTGTTAAAATAAATGTTCGTGGGAGCCATTCTCCGCAACCCTTCATGAATTATAAATATACCGTTCGATTTAGCAATCAGATCACGACGGTATACCTGTAGAGGTTAAAGAAACATTGGTTTGTTTTCCCGCCCAGATGGTCCCGTTAGTTTTCGGAAAGGTTAGACAAACGCTTTGATATAAACGACGAAGCACCAAGAAGTGTCTACATTGAGTGAGTGCATTGAAAGTTTGTAGCAGGTTCAAACTTGAGTGTCGTTAAAGCTGAAAACTATAATTTCTAGTCAGAAAGCCGAAAACGTAGCCAGAGTTATTCGCTTGGGTCTGTAGTATACTTTTCACCAACTTAGGCTTTAACCGAATCAGCCTATACCATAATCCTAACTTCTGATTGGTTGAAAGTGCAGTCATGATCTGAATCATGTCCGTCGTAGTCCCTTCTCCCGGTTTTACCATGACATAGTTCTTTTTCCATGGTTATCACGATCCCCATTTGTTTATAGTAAATAGTGGTAGCATTTTACGAGTTGTGATTGGTTGAAATGATGTCACGTGTCATTCACGTGAACGGTTTTTGTTATATTGAACGTTTTTTTTTTTGTTATATTGAACGGTTTTAACCTGTGTTAAAATGAATGGTGAAATCGATTGCCTTGTTGCGCAAGCGCGTAATAACAGTAAAATGGTGCGCACAACAATAGATGCGCGGAGCGACAATATACGTCACAATAGCTTAATTAGCACCAAAAGTTTGGCAAACATTTGCAAAGATAAAACCAGATTAGGCAAGGTCAAAGATCTAGGGGTCTATTTACTATAGTGCATGCATCTATTAATGCAACATTACTGACTATGTGAACTCCAAATACTAAATTATCCCTCGTGCACATCTGTTTCACCTCGGCCTACGGCCTCGGTGAAATAAATGAGCCCTTGGGATAATTTAGTATTTGTCGTGCACATAGTCTAGTATGTTGCATGGTAGAGCATGCACTATTTATATAATAAATTATTGTATTTGCAAAAAGTCGCTACGTGCGATCATGATTGCGGATACTAGCACCATATTTTGTGTAGACAATTTTTTTTTTTTTTTTTTTTTGTCTACCATATTTTTTGTCTTTGTTATTATTATTATTATTAATTTTTTTTTTTTTTGAGGATCTTCGAGTTTTTTTTTGTTTTTTTTAGTTTTTTTATTTCGCGGGGGTGATATGGGTAAAAAGATAATATATTGACTGCTTTTATTTTCAAGACAGTCGTTTCAATGGCTCTCGGGGACCTCCGAATCTGGCATGACCCGTGTCCTACCGTCTTGGTCATAGTAGATTCGGAGGTCCCCTGGAACCCTAGAAATGACCATGCCCCTTAAAGCAATCAATATACTGATACATCTATACTTTGAAAACTTCGTTCGAACACACGCACTGCGTCTTAACCCTGGAGAAAGTCATAGTTGAGATTGTTTCAAGTCCTTGTAAATGTCAATATTCATGAACCACCAGGTGCGCATTGGCGCTAGATTAGCTGACAAGGGAGTGAGGCATCGTTTATCAAGCCCAAAGGTGATTTCATTGCCTTCCCATACTTCTATATATCCATGATTAAACATAGTTTATAATTACATATGTCCTACAATATTTTACACGATTCATAATAATAATAATGTGACAAAATATTATTCTACAAAGGATAATGGAAATCATTTCGGCGTTGGTTGTTGCCATGTCGGGTAAAGTCCCGGATATTTTATGGGGATACTATTGGAGAACACAAATGCTTAAACACAACTTGAGGACCGTATTATAATAGGACTGGGAAATTAATAGCGACATAATGAGAAAGAGAGAGAAATAAAATGTATGTATTTCTTTTGTTTCTTGTTCTTGTTGCTGTTGTTGTTTGTTTTTTGGTTTTTTTCGGCGGGGGGGGGGGGGGGGGGGGGTTGGCTAATGAGTCAGTATTACACCCAATATGCACCGACTAAGTTTAACCAATCAACGGAATTGTTCCATTCCAGAAAGTTTACATGTATTTTTTTTAAAACATCTACCCAATCCAAATTTAGAATACATAAATCCTTTACTGTCACGCTTGATGCATTATCATCATTATGAATGCCATATCTTTGCATAAATCTATTTTACACTTCCCTTTGCTTGACGATGCTTATCCCCAGGGGCTTGTTTTTACGAAGATTTATTTCATCCTACTTGTTTATATCTCCTGAATAATTTTGTCTCCATAATTTAAAAAAATGTTCAGTCGTTTTGAAAACTAACATCCTTCTCAGTCTACTTTGAAAGGTGTTATGCTTATTTCCCGTTTTTCCTGCATATTTTTTTTTTTTTTGCTGGTAATATGATCCTTGTATTGTCTTTTACTTTTGCCTTTAATTTGGCCCCGAGCGAAACGATGCAACTATAACACCTTCGATCCATCAATTCTTCACGACTTGTATAATAATGTATATCACCTCTTTCTACCGTATATTATTGCCATTCTCCAAAGTTCGTTTCTCTTTAATGATTTTCCTTTCAGTATAGCTTCATCAAAATTGATTATAAAATAAGAGTTATTATTTTTTGGACAAATTCTCGTACTTTTTACTGTGATTCTCAAATTGGTAGATCCAGGCGGGGCGCGGGGACGCGCGCCCCCCCCCCTATAATTTAAAAACTGCTCTTGGACCTACTTGTTAAATTTCAGCGGCGCCCCCTCCCTATCCTGAAATCCTGGATCCGCCACTGGCAACATTTCTTCGGATAACCCGGATCCCATGAGCAAAGGGATAACTTTAGTTTGGCAGTGCGTTTGAGGCATGAACGACACTTGTTCAATAGCCTCTGACAGGGGAGGTAAAGAAGATCATCGAATTCCTTGTCACTCCACTTCATAGCTGAGATGCTCCTTGCGAGTTACAGGACATGTGAAGGAGGTATTTTCACGATCAAGTAATCGAGAAAAGTACAGCTGATAAGTTTTATGAACTTCTGAGTTTGTCAATGACATAGCGCAAGGATTAAAAATACGTACATGTACATACATGCAGTTGTATAGTGGCGGATCCAGGCCAGAACACAAGGGACACCCCCTCCTATAATTAAAAAAGAAGGAAAAAAAAAAACCAAACAAACAAACATCCAATGACTGTAGGGGAGAGCGGGGTTATATGGAACATTTTTCACAAAAATGGCCGTAAAACAAAAGCGGATTTATTTCAAGAAACAATAAACAATCAGCTTGAGTGTATATCTGTATGCTACAAAATGAATGTCCAATAAAATTCTTAAACATAGTGAGGGTTCAGGAAAAAATCCATCTTCAACAAGACCATGTCAAGTGTTCCAACTAACCACACACACGGGGTTAGGTGGAACAAGGTATGGGGGTAAGTTGAAACATTGTGCATGGTATCTTTAGAATTATATTTAAACTACCTACAACATTATTGCATGGGTTTAGCTAACTTGCTTTATTGATTCCAATTAAAATTTTAAAGATTGATGTTCAATTCTTTTTACTTAATGTTTTATTACATTTGATAGCATCCACTCACATTCAGATATTCTGAAGTCCTTTGAAGTAGCATTCTGCAATATATTTTGTTTAAACCAAAATAAAATTGTTCAAAGTGCACTAATATACATGTATATGAATATTTTGGAACACTTCACTGAATTATATTATTTAAATTTTTTATTCAGCCGAAACCTATATTTTTCTTAGTACATGTTCCAACTAACCCCGTTCAAAATGTTCCAACTAACCCCAGAGGCCCATTTGACATTGGCAAGCTTACAGCACAAAGGAGTGATAGCTTGGTCATGTTGGTATAACTATTTGTTTTACTAACGAACTGGCGAACTTAATTTATGATCTTCTCTGAGATGATAAAACGTTTGTAAAAGTGACAAGATTTACTCAGAAGGTGAAAAACAAACATTGCTTTCTAACTTCACGAGGCTTGAAGCATGTGTGCTGTCTAAAATGTGGCGGATGGCAGTTGCTAATAGCAACACCTGAGGGTAGATTTGCATAAATATATTTATAGCCGTTAAAGGAAACTACCATGTTTCAACTAACCCCTTGTTCCAACTAACCCAACTTTCCCCTCAAAAAAAAAAAAAAAAAAAATGCAGTCCCCTTTAAGTCAGGCTGAACTCCATGAGTCGATAAATGATTAAATGCGATGGGGGCATGACTTTTCCGTCAAATCCGCTATTAAGCGGTTACTTTCTCATATGTGAGTTTGACTTTGCCTTTACCAGTTTTAAAACGGGAGTTGGGCTTTCATATAATCATAGATCATACCGCATGATTCGCTCATGAGGTTGAAGTAAAAAAAAAAGGTTGGTATGATACTTTAAAAATTGAGTATTAATGATTCTTCATCTTATTACCATCACGTTCATCGTTACCTTATTTAATCTTATGAAAATAAAATCTTTATATTTCCAATGCAGCTCCATCATAAACGAGCATACCAGCTAGAAGATGATTTGTATTTACATAATAATTCTAGGTTATTGATTTTGAGTTTAATATCAGCTTCTGTTCTGTGTGTACAACAATACATAAGATGTGTTATGTCTATGTGTTATTACGAGTGTGCTCCTCTCTTGAAATCCTCTCTCTCACATTACCCCCACTGAAAGGATGCTCGTTCAGTCTCAATTTACTCCAGCCGTTAAGTTCTTTAGAAAGGACAATACGAAGCTTGCCACGTATTTGATTGAATATGAGTCAGTATGTTATACTGACATGTATATGTATTTGATTTTGTACCCATTATTTTAACAATGCAAATCGTTTAATGCCAATGCCATGAGTTGTGTAGATTGGATTACAATATTTATATCATGACAGCCAAACGACACATATCGTCTGCCTTGGGGCAGCCTAAGGGCGTTATTGCATCTTATAGTGTTCCGTTGAGAGCCATAGGGCGCTTTACTGTACAAAGTCAATGATAATAGCGCCCTTCTGGCTCCAAACGGAAACACTTGATCTGCAATAGCGCCCTTTGCTCCAAGGCGCGTATGAGAGTGAAACCGCTGCACATAAACGACTTTTGGTCCGTACACACTGACCGATTTTTGGTTTGAAATAAAAAATGTTGTTATTTCACGCGTTTTATTTCGGATCCAGAGTCGGTGTGTCGTGCACCACAAGCTGTAATGTGCGGTGGCCTTTAATGAGCACTGATATTTTCTGGCTCTTCAACGTACTTACGCTTCAAATTTCAATCCGACTAGCATGGTGGAGTTTTCTACATTTCTTCTGTTTCTTAAAAGCTGTACATGTAGCTCTATTTTTGGAGTATATAGCTTCACCTGCAAGCTTGAACCGGACTCGAAGAAGGTTATATCGTTACCGAGTGGTGTTTCTCGAAGTCGCTCTTAAAGTTACAAACGACTTTACGATCAACTGGAACATGTTCTTGGGTGCAATACTGATCACATGCTTAAAAATTTAGCACAAGAACTGATCACCAGTCATTCGTAAAGTTAAATGTAACTTACGAATGACTTGGTGAAACACAGCCCAGGATGTGTTGGTTTACACATTAAAAAAAAAAACAAAAAAACTGTCAGATGTTGGAAACGTTTCGGAGGCCTCCAAAAATTCTTTACAAGTCAAGATATAGGCTATTTATATCGATTCGAGTCGTTCAGGCATTCAAAGTACATTAAAATGGCTTGAGGAACATTTCCATTAATTCAATGTTTTGTTTTATTGTTCTATTTCAGGACTACAATCAACGATGATGCGAATGGATCAAATGAGGGGTGGGTTTTGTTAGAAGCCATTATATTGCTGGAAATAGTGACTATAATGATATGATAAATATATACGACGAAATAATTATTCATCAATTTTTCTGTTTTATTTTTTCTATAGGGTCGATTTTGGCGTCGTTTGATATCAGTTAAACTACGTTTCATGTCCGTTGTCTCATGTGTATGTACGTTCCTCGTCAGGTGTTGTCCGTTCCTCGTCAGATGATGTCCGTCAAAGCAACCTGAATATTTTGTTCATGCACAAAGTTTCCGGCTAGAGGGCAGATTCACAAAATAAAAAACGCAATCACTTTCTTCTACTTTAGGCCATCCACCATTTGTGACGTGAGCTTTAGAAGCACGTAAGGTTACACCAACCGAAATCCTATTTTTAATTAAACGTCAAATGTTCAATGTCATTGATTGAAGGCAGGCAGACTGTGATGATTTTATGCATGTCACTCTTACTGAGAGTACGTGACACACATACATCCAAGAACATGAAAACAAAGGGCCAAATTACGACATATTTGAAAATGTTTACACTTATTTTTTAGGGTTATCACCTTTGAATTTGAACTTTTAACAAAATACAACACAAATTAAACCTATATGAAGTGAGTTTCCTGAATGTAATACCGTTTGATTTACTGATGTTTATTCGTTATAAATCGCAATGTTATTTGATATTATCTTTATTAGAGGCAGTGGCGGATCCAGTCAGGCGCGCGGGAAACGCTCACCCTTCTATAATTTGAAAACCTCTGATTGACTTTGCATGTTAAAAATCGGAATAGTTCGGCGGCTCACCCACTTATTAGGCCGGACACCGCTCTATTTTCGAATCCAAGATCCGCCATTGAGGAGGGGGCAAGTTTATAAACTAGATGAAATCAAAGGTAATATACATCTAATTCTAGGAGAGGAAACATTGAAGAGTAAAGGAGTGGTGGCATTAATACCGATGTGTTGGCTCTGTGGATAGAGCGTCCGCCTCAAAATCGGGAGGTCATGAGTTCGATCCCCGGCTGCGTCATAGCAAAAGACCTTTAAAAAAAATGGGATTCGCTGCCACGCTGTTTGGCGTTCAACAAGAAAGGGATAGAGCAACGTCGACCTGGCGCTGCTCATTGGCTGACGGGCCCACGACAGCTAAAAAAATGTCGTTTAACCTTTTTTTTTCGGACAATAAGCATTTGGAACGATTTTGTCTTTTTTTTTTTTTTTTTTTTTTTTTTTTTTTTTTTTTTTTTTTTTTTTTTTTTTTTTTTTTTTTTTTTTTACCTTATTCGTAGCAATAGGTTAACATCTTCAGTAGATTAGACCACTGTAGCTTTATTTTTAATTGAATCTTTGTTATTACCAACATTATCATCGTTAGTTTCACCTTTATTAAGTATCGATTATTCAATTATTACTATTATTTTTCCTATCACCGTAATCACCATCATCATCGTCAGCCTCGTTGTCATCACCTTATAATCATTATTTCTTTAGGGGGCCTTTATTATTATTGATTTTTTTTTTCTATTTTTTTTTTTTTTTTTTTTTTTTTTTTTTTTTTTTTTTTTTTTTTTTTTTTGTGTGTAAGTACCATCACTAATCCTGAACCACCTCCATCACACAATCTCCATTATTCTCAACACCATCTCGTGCAAATATTTATTACTATACGGCTATCCACCTATCTTAGTTTGATCTATTTTTTCTTTGGACCGTATTCATAACGGTGTATTAAGTTAAGCCATACCTGAAATCTGTGGTTCAACTATGGGTAGCAAACTGTGACACAATCTCTAACAGTAGATGTTCGATTAACCACAATTCTGGGTACTGAAATTATTTACTGCTTACTACGAAAGTTCCTTGCCCATCAAAGCACAATTTCAAGAACTAGTGAACATAAATTATAAAGAACATAACAATGTAGACAGATTTACTAACCATAATTAAGCCACAGATTTAAGCTATGGCTTAAACTAAGTACACCTTTGTGAAGATGGGCCTGTGTCATCATCTTCATCATATTCTCTCAGCGTCATCGCAATTGCTTCCGTCATTTTCATTTTCATCCCAGACACCGCCGCTCACATCATCATCACCATCATCCACCATCTCATCATTTCCACATTTATTATTATTTGACAAACACCATCGTAATCTTTTCGTAATCCAGTAATCACGGCCATAATCTTCCTACTCATGGCCGCTGTCGTTCACGCCTTTCAATCACTGTTTATCACCATCAGCGATGTCGTCTCGACATCCCTGCTCCAAACATGATGGATTCAACCATTTGCTAATTCAGGCGTTACTTGTCGCAACCTGAAACAAATGGGTCGTATATAATGCACCGGTCATACCCTTGCGCAAAGCTGTACTGTACACTGTAAAAAATGAAGTGCTCTTTTTAGCACTTCCGAGGCTGAAATCAGCGCTTTTTGAGAGCTTGCATAGTTCCTGTACTCGAAGTGCTGTTTAAATGCACTCAAAGTGCTGTTTTAGCGCTTTCACGTGCGCCGAACTTTCAGCAAATATGGACAAAACTGGCGTGACTTCGTTGGGATTCGAACCTGGGTCCCCTACATGGAAGCGCTGACGAGCACGTAAGACCAATTCACATCTTAGGATTGCAAGCAGATCATATTGTTGCATGATGAACTTTCTTCAAATTTGCCATAATCATCTACTATGCTGTCATAATTTTAGCTAGTTATAGGGAGATATCCTTTAATCTATTGGTAACGTCAGCGGTACTCTTCCATGTCTAGGTGGAACCCGGTTCGAATCCCATACCGACATTGAACATTTTTTTGTTGATAAATTATCACTTGGGCAACTGCTAAAATAGCACTTCAAGTGCAGTCATTATACGAGCACCCATAATTTATATTAGCACTTCAGTTTTTAGAGTGTATTAAAGGAAATCTGCTATCGTGAGAAAGGTAAAAAAATAAAAAATAATAATAATAGTTGCGATCGATTTTCAAATTGTTTTGATTTGTTTTAGGACGAATAATTATAATTAGGTAGAACGGTCCAAAAACAGCTAAAATTTTCTCGCCGAACATTTTGTGTTGTCCCATATACAGTTTAGGAAATAACAAACCGTATTGGAGCCTATTACAAAAGTGGTCTATTTATCAATAATGATTTATTTGCGCATATTATGCCCCCTGTCTCTCTCTATCTAGTCTCTATATTACACGCTCCATCTGATTTCCATGTGCTTCACAAAAAGTCATAATAATAGAAGAAAAAGAAACTACCAGATTATTTTTCGTTGTCTCTAAACTGCAGTGCTAGCTTGAAATTCCCTTTACGCTTATCGAATTCATCAATTACTCTTTAAACGACTGATTGGCTTAAAAATCGCTGGCTATTCCTGTGTGACCTAGAGTTTTGCAATAATGATCACAACATTAGTTGGAAGATGAATTTATCCTAAATGGAGTTAAAAGTTAAACAATCACGAGTTCTCCTGGTGTGACAGCAAGGCCTTGCGCTAAAGTGTGACAGAGACTTTAGATTGAGTACAAGGGTGCTATACTCGTCCCCTCTCGTCTTGCTTGTCAATTGTGTTTGATTTATACCCCTCTATCATTCTTGTTGATTGGTTGCCTCAAATTGTGTTGAATTATGATTGTATCTACAAATCCCTGCAATGCTTTTAATATAGAAGCAGTTTATTACTGCGACGTTGAGACAAACATCAAAGCGAAACATCTGGTTTTCCGGAATTCTCGACCACATAACCGTTATCTTGGTTGGTTTTCGTTGAAATATGGATTTTACGTTTTAGTTGAGTAGGAGCTAACGTGACTGATTAAGCTTCTTCTTTTTTTTTCTTTTTAACTGGATCTTTTTTGTTGTTGATTATTTGTTTCATAAAAAAAAAAAAATAACCCAAATCAAACACAAAACGGGATGTGGGACGTCTAACTCTTTACAAAACTTTGAGTGCATAAAAACGGGTCATAAGCGCAATCATGGTATCGATAGCTCGTATGAAAAATGATATTGCAAATTTTATTTATGCAACAGACTCTGGAAATACCTTCAAATCTGCTTGTTGTAGTACAAAAAAAAATATAATGTATGATTCTTGGAAACAAAATCCATGATAATTTACACAATCGTGCATGCCTTGATATGATATTCTGCATTGTTCTGCGAACTATACAGTCGTAACTTTATAGTCGATTTAGCTTTTAATACATGCAGATGATGAAAGACGCGTATATATAGAAAGTTAAACAGTTTATGTCATTAATTTCTCTTTACAAGAAAGCCATCAATCAAACAATTACATGGATTGGTGTTTTAAGAGTTGGTACTCATAATCACAATTAATCAGCATTCGAATGTTGTTAATGGACAGCAGAGCCGTGCGGCTGGGGGCTTGGGGAAGGGGCTGGGGTCCCCATTCATTGAATGTGTACAAAAAACGCGAAAAGACAATATACCTTTTTCATGTTCAGCCCCCTCCCCTAAAAAGTAAAAAGTGCTTCGCGCTCTGAAATTATGCTATAAATATTGGAGTAAATCAATTTACATCCAACAAATCAAAAGTTGTAAAATGCACTTTGGAAGAGATGCAATCAATAAATTAATTTATCAAAAGTTTTGGCATCAGAAAAATCAACAATCTGTTCATAACGTAGAAAGCGAACGCCCACATTCCAAACGAAAAGACAGTATAATGATAATGATTACAGAATGCTTTTATGAAAACGGCGATCGCTTAAGATGTCAGATAACTTGCACTTTCCATGCATCATCTTATTCTAAACTAATGGAAGACCCACCCAGAACTTGACAATACTCATTATAGAAATGTCAGGTGACGTAAAATGCGTATAAAAAAAGGTAATCCAATTTTAGGGGTCCCATATTTCAAGTTCTTCAATTATTGCTATTCATATGAAGCATATACATGATATAACTCCTCGCCTTTTTAAAAATCATAAATGTAAAACATAATCAAGTAAATTTCAAAATAAAGATGAGAGGTACATAATCCAATTTTGCAAGTTTTAAGAAAATGAAACAAGACTGAGTGAAAGCTGTCCCTGCTATCCCCGGACATTGAATAGGATTACGGTCTGCGATGTTTGTAACCAGTGAAAGCATCTACCCAGTCTAAAATCCTATGACGAAAACTTGGGGGAAATGGATTTTGTACCTGTCACATTCATGTGCAACTTATTTGATTATGCGTAACATTTATGATTCAAGATAGATATCATTGCCATTGTGAGGGATTCATCTTAACAATAGCTTAAATGGATATGATGGATCATGCTGCTGAGAATATGGCCCCTCCAAAATGGATTACATTTTTTCGATACACTCTGTATAAATCACATCATCGTAACCCCATCAATTTCCCCAGGTAAGCTTTGCATTAAATTTTTATGTCTCTTTAAATGCCTGCGTATTTAGTTGCCTTGAGTCTGCGGGGTGCATGGGGCCCACATCCAACAACCCCAAGAAAATTATTTGTATATCTATTGTATTATCACGATTAGAAGTACTCATGCCTTATATAGGCACTCTCGACTCCCCCCCCCCCCCCCCCCCCTGACCAGTAAATATCCTGGCTCCTCTGCTGCGTATAAATGGAAAGTGATATCAGTTCAGTTCAGTTCAGTTTTTTATTTTATATTCCAATCAAACAATAATAAAAACAACAATTATATGTCATTTCAATACTATACATTATTGATAAATCATAAAACGAATGATATCAGTAGCATAAGAAAGAAAGAAATATGAAGGAGCCTACGTTAAAAGCTAAGCTTGTTACATTATAGGCTCCTTTGTGAAAATGATGTATAAAAATACATAAAGAAATAAATAAATACATAGATTTATAAATAGGAGTAGCTGAAGAATGTGCATTAACATATCTTTTTTTTTACATTGAACTACCTATCTGATATTCCTTACGAGATTAACATTTCAGTGTATACCAGATTGAGAGAAATTCAATTAATCATTTTCATGAAAGCCACCCCCATAGTGAAATATAATCATGCTGACAATTTCTTTAATTTTTTATTTTATTTTTAATATTTTGTCTTTTCTTTTTCGGAAAGAAGTCGTGAATTGAAGATGCAATGCTCTCGAAAAGTCACATAGGGGGAAAAAAAATATCATGATTGCCCCGGACTGGGTCAATTTCGACCCTTCATTTTTTAGAGTGGAATTAGCAATTAATCAAAGCTTTATCGTTGTGTACTTCTACTTCTACTTATATGTTGTTACCCATCAAAGCCGATTTTGTTGTGTGCAGTTTTCGAAACCCTCTGATCTTCCCGTTGTACAGTAATCACACGACCTCATGGGGTTTTTCAAGATTGTATGGAATTTCTGGAACAAGCCTTAAAACCCACACCCAAGTCACATCGAGAGACCCAGCCAACTATTCCATTAAGAAAATGACAAGTGATTACTCGGTAAGAAGTTTGTTTGAATTCGGTTTATGAATTGTGACTGATCTATTACTAGCCACTTACCTAAATGCAGAATCTATTAGACAGACATATCTAATCCATTAGGGAAGACCATACCAGATGCAGCCCATAAATAGATATTCTTTTTCAACCATGATCTGAATGATTCTGCCTTGCCCCATCGTAATTGGGACTAATGATATTTTTCTTTTCTATTAAATCCATCATGCACAAATGTTATCTATGTTATTTGTATTTATCATTAGTTACAATTGTATAGAACTAAAACTGTTTCACAAATTCAGCAATACAAATTTGGCAATCCGAATATTAAAACAGATACGTTTGCGTCTATAATAATTTGTTGGGTTCTTTGGGTTCTGTATTTCTTTCTGATGCCCAATGCCAATATTATCATTGAAATCAGCTAAATAATCACTAAACATGGCGGTCGCGTGAGAAGCCAAATGTCCCGGATGTCGTACGCGATACGCGCTCTCCCGGGAAATCATAAAGCTCCGGGAAAATGAAGACATAACAATTTACGTGACATGATAAGAGTTTTTTCTTCCATTCCTCTCATCTTCATCTTCATCTTCTCCGTCCATTGGTATCGTCTCGGGAAAAGCTTATCAATCTATAGGCTCTTACAATGATGAGTTTTAGGCCGGAGAAAGAGATATCATTTACACTTTAGTCAACTCTGGGGGAAACTAGCTGGATTCGAATCGGAAAGCTGAAGGCCATGGGGGAAGGATAGGGGTGTTTTGCGTTATATATAAACATTTGCGGAATTTCATTCAATTTGGCTCCTTTAGAAAACTGATTTAAAGGGGGGAGGGAGGAATTTCAACATGCCAACAAATGATGGGGCAGTGCATATACCTGCACATATCATTTAACTTTACTTTTATTAAACGACCGGTACCTTTAAAGATTAGAAAAATCTGATATTCTGTTTGTTTTATTTTCTTGACTCTTTTCAAGTTCATCGTGGTTGTTGTTTCATGTGTGAATTCACAAGGCACGGAATGATGAGCTATGTGGCGTAGTAAACATCGAAAGAGATTCCATGTCTTCAAGCTATTTTGTCTCCAGACAAAAGTGTGTTTATTCTGCAAATTTGTAGTTTTGTCTATGTTGTTTCGAAACATTAAGCCTTCTTGTCGTTATTCCGTTTAAAAAAACGCAGTTATTAGTTGTTTGTTTTTAAAAACATCTATTCGCTCTTGAACATAGCTTTTCGTACTGGCGGAACTACTTCTCTGTTTAGTTATTCCATCCTTTTTGTCCATATTTTTTTGTTTCTTTTTTTTTTAACCGCACTGCTGCTCTGGGTGGAATGCATTCTGTCCCCCAACCAAACCTCTAATTACCTCAAGTCTATAAGGACCAAACTAATGTACACTATCGATCTACCACTCCTATCCCCATTATGTTTATAACCACATTCTTAATAGGACCATTAACTTTCATCATGAGCAGTGATTGGAACTACTCGACAACGCTTTTACCACCAATTTATTTTAGGAGGCGATTCAGGGAGGAGGGGAAAATGTTATTATACTTAAAGATGTACGTTCCCCATAGTGTAGAGGGAGTTCAAAATACGTACGCGGTAACGAACTATGCAAGCTGCCCATTCATACCAACGATGTGCGACTCTTACGCAGTGGTCCAAAGACCGAAAGCTAGAACACCCGAACGATTGCCGAAGTCATGAGCCAATTTCTTATCGGCAATGATTCGCGTGCAAGCGAGAAGGTGATACTAGATCCGAACACCGAACACTGCAATGTATTCGGCCCAGGTATTAACTCATGCACTGATACAGTGCTTTATACACACAAACAGTATATCCACACACATGTTGTGTATCGCGAATCGCTCTCACAGCGCGATCGCGATTGGCTGGCATATATTCGTATGCAAATTTAGTCATGCTCTAAGCTTCGTGAACAATATGGCTGCGACCACACATAGCGCATCTTGATTTCTCGTTTTAGTTTAGCGATGCTCGTGAATGACCACCTTTAAAGCTAATCATGAGTTCTTGGAATGATGACCGATAAATTTTGTTGGATTGAAACATGTACAGTTTTGGTAGAAAAGGTATTTCTATACCTAAGACTTTGGAAATTTAGGTAGATATACTGCAGTAGCGGACGCAGACCGACTTCATACAATAAAAGTACAAGGCCCATGCGTAAACATAATAGAGCCGCTTTTGTCCCCAGACAGTTGGGCCCGAGAAATGCATTCAATTCGATTTTCTTGGATCCGCGCCTGTACCGTCACATTATTTTACCAAATGAGCGATGTTAACAGTGGTTAATGTGGCTGTGAGCGTAACGTATAATATAAAAGATGAACTCGCTGGGGTCTAAACTGTATCCCCGTGCTTATATAGTTGACCCCCTTAAACCCCGTTAAAGAGTATAACTTTTACCATTCACCGAACAGAATATATCGCTATGTTCATATCTTCTAAAGACAAGGGTATAAAATTCATAATTGTTTTTAGCATATTATATCAAATATTTTTTTCTTTTCTTAATACGTACTCTGATTAAACTCAAAATCATCTTTAACAGTATTAATAGTGGTTATTTAATTTCATTCAGGAACTTGCTGGCTAATGATGTAATCATAATTGAAAACTTTTCAGACGGGAATCGTGTGAGATTCTGAATGTAATCGGTCGTTGAATTGCTGAGATATTGATGACTGAATATCACCAGATGCCATTAGTGTACTTATAGGTACGCTAAAGTTTTCATTGCAGTCTATGGACTAAAAATAGCCGCCTTTTAATGTATTACAAGTGAATCATGTAATAAAGCTTAGCTAATAAATTTTCATGATTTTCTCTTGACACATTGGTATATGTAAACTGACATTATGTAAGGCCCCACACCTCAAAAAAAAAAAAAAAAAAAAAAAAAAAAAAA
>CALNVZ010003430.1:7264607-7277182 GCA_940671915.1 Paracentrotus lividus
TTAATTTTATCATTCCTGTCATCGAAAACAATATTAATGTTATCATCATCATCATCATCGTTATGAATATGGCCACTATCAATTAATAATATAAATAACATTATCATCATTACATCTATCATAACAAAATATATATATGGTTATGATCACCATAACCATAGTCATCATCACCTTTACTAACATCATTTTCGTCTTTAAAACTGCATCTTAACCCCATTCTTCATTCGCGTCAATGGATCCTACGTCCTGTCCGGATATCTTTTAGAGCATTTCGTTCACATTTCTTGTTTTTGTTTTCAGTTCTAAGCCACTACATTGATTCCTATGTTGTTCCTCCATGCCATTTTCACTCGAGCCTGCACTTTCATCATCTGATCAAAAGTCAATACCGCGGAGTATTAGAGATGCATTTTAGCTAGAGGGGCGGACCATTAACTCCCCGGCTCAAGATTCTTTCTGCATCTTCTTTTGTCCATTAGACTCCACCGTACCTCCCACCTGAGGGCACTGTCTTGTATCCTATACCCCAGCCACTAACGGGCAGCCGATACCAGGCTGACGAAAGACCGATGACAATAATGCATTACCACTATTATTGTAACTCCTCGGTCGGTTAGGGCTGTCGTTTGGGGCAACCTCCACGATGTGACCGTGCTTTTATGTTCTATCGGATTATAAGGACGGTTTCTTTTTATTCCAATTTATCCAAATATTTGGAATGATGTTTTCGTTTGATAATACCGTAATTATTTACCTTGTTCGTTTGGGTGCAGTAACCGTGTTATGTAGGCATTCATGTGTGCATAGGAAGGAAGGGACTTCACCGATCCACCGTGGATAGTAAAAAAATGGCACGCATCGTCTATACGCCTCATATGAATCATGATACCATTTTGCAGCATGTCTCGGGTAACATTTCCACTGTCCTGTTTAACTTCTTGATGATCCGTCCGCGTGATTTCCAACCTAATCTCATAATGCGCACCTATAGGCACAAGTGAATTCCACACACGCCATCGAAATAATGGGATCGGGCACAACACCCTGCTTCAACGTTAGGACACCACGTGGTTCGTGGGTACAGCTTCTCACTGTGGCGCCATGTGTTCATCTGGCGGAAAATAACACCACGTGACGATAGACCTCAAATGATGCAATCCGAGCTTCATTATGGTAATCACTATGGTAATCAATATATAGGGTTGCACAGGAGATTGAGCAGGATGACTTGCTAAGATTGAAGATGTTCATGGAGCTTATAAGGGTCGAAAGTGAATTGATTTCATTGAAACAGAGACGGGACGGTTATCTGCAACACGGAAAGCTCCAAGGGAAAGCCTCAAGTTTGTTTTATCACCCTCCGATGATTTTGAGGAGAGTTCTTCAAAGAAATCAATACATCAGAGAGTTTCTACTTGCTCATGGCGTTGTGGTTCTTTCCTCTCGTCATGGTCAATAATGCAGAAGACAGTATTTACAATGCTGTTTTAATTCAATTAATTTTGATCATGAAATGTCTTAACAGAATTTAGTTAGCCGAATACTTGACTCAATTTACGTTCGGTGATTAAAACATTGTCGTAAGGGTGGAAGCTTCCATCTTTTAAAGGGCCAAAAAGACATTTAGCCTAATTTTCTGCCTCTCTTTCTATCTTTATCTCTCTCTCTCTCTCTCTCTCCCTCTATCTCTCTTCTTGTATTATATCCCACTGATATCCTGTCGTTTCCAATTTCTCTGTTCTCTATCATTCTCGTTCAAAAGTCTGCACATGAACTTCAACGCCGCGCCAACTTTCTTTTCCGTTACGTCACTGCCAAGTCAGCTCCTCCCCCTTCGCTCTCCTTCTCTATCTCTTCCTTCTCATCCATTTCATCGTCCTTTCTACACTCTCTATCTCTACGTGTCTTCTTTCATCTTGTATCATGTTTGTTTATTTGGATTTCTTTTCGAGGACGAGTTTGATTGGAAAATTGAGAAGGATATTGAATGATCTTGAGTCGGGCGCTCACGTTTTTCTGGTCCCAACAAAAGCATGTCGAAAGAGGAGTATTTTTATATCAGGATCCTTCCTGCGTCCCGCGTGCGGTCAACGCTAAACTACCAAATCACAGATTGATAGGCATCGGTTTACATTCAAGATGTGAGGGGATGGAGGAATCTCTATTGTTGGTCTGAAGCATTTATCTTCAAACTAACAGTTTACAGTTCATCCCCGAAAGGGCTTACACAAGTACATAATAGCTCCATTTGCTCACGTGTTAAATGAGCGCTTGTAAAACAATTTGAAAAGAAATCCCTAGCTAAAATATTATGTAAAAAACAAAAACAAAACAAAACAAAATAAAAACAAAAACAAAACAAAACAAACAGTGTTGAACGGAATCTCTTTACGTACCCGATTCAAAATTAAGATTTCTGTCGATGTTACGTAAATGAAATTTTATCAGCTCAAACAAAAATGATGAAGGTCGGGATCAGAGGAGCGAATAAACAAATCTTGGAATTTACAATTGCTTATTCTCAATATTTCATTCAATCCAAAAACACACATACAAAAAAAAAAGAGAAAAACTTTATTAAATATGGACCTAATACATATTTGACGTATAGGATGAACTTATTTAAATGATTGCCTAGTCTGCGGGGGGGGGGGGGGGCTGTGGCTCGGGCTGCAGCTCTTTATGAGGGAAACACGTACAATACCACTTCAAGGAGATTATGTTTTGGATGTTTATCGAATGGGATGCTACATAAGATTATTCATGTTCGTATAACGAAGCACCACACTCGTCCACCCTCTTTTTAATACACTCCATGGCCCCTCATCCGTAACAATTATCAAGCTTGCATTTGTCATGTCAATTTTTCTAAGCATTAATTTTGTAACATGTAATTACTCCACGATGCTGTTGCTGAAGCGTTCATTTACTTAGATTCAAAGTATCGCTTTCAACTTTGATTTTAGAAACGCTCATTTTTAGAATACGAATATTGATATCTGGTGTTAATAACCCGAAGCACTTAAACCAATGCAAAAAGGATTATTGCTTTCATCTTTGATTTTAGAATAGCTCATTTTTAAAATGCGATTAATGATATCTGGTGTCAATAACCCGAAGTTTTTAAACCAATGTAAAAAGGATTTATTTCAATTAAGGGTAATAATATTGACAAATTATCTGTGACTTAATCTATCCATGTATTTGTTTAGATTAGGTCTAAATTAATAACTGAATAACAAGGCAACAATTATTGTTTTATTGCCGATATGTTATATTTGCTATGAGCATCCCCTCCCCCACCCCCTCTATAATTTGAAAACCACTAATTGCCTGTACATGTTAAAATCGTAAACTTTTCAGCTGCGCGCCCTATTTTTTTATTTTTTATTTTTTCTTCAAAATTTCGGGATGCGCACCCATATTTCAAAATCATGAATCCGCTACTGCCCCAATCCATTATTAGTTTAGGGTATCCATATCTCTTGTACTTGATTCGAGCAAATATTGAACATATGTATCCAGGTGGGAACACACAGGGAAAACAATGCATTGACATGATAGGAGAGTCAACATGGTGATACATAGCAAGAACGTGTGATGCGCTGACATGCGTGGCTGTTTGAATACTGCTGTATCGATAAGGTTTGCGGTGGTATTATTCATATTTGCGACATGGATCAAATATTAGCTTTCAAGATACATCTGTATCTTCTTCTTACAGTGTTTTTATTTTCCTCTGCGGAACCGAATACTCTCTCCTCATATTTGTTAATTATTACATTTCTGTATCTTTGTTTTTCTTTGTGGGGAGGAGTGTCGTGTTCAATTAATTATTTTTACCCAAATCCGTAAATCCATCATGTTCAGTCGGTCCTCTTTTTATTTTGCGTTCTTTAGCAAATCAATCTCATCACAATGTATTTTTTAAAATATAAAATAAAAAAAGGAAAAGTATGTACATTACATTCCCTTTTCTCATTCCATCTCTCTCCTACTCTCTCTCTCTCTCTCTCTGTCTCTCTCTCTCTATCTCTCACTTTCTCTCTCCCTCAGCCATCAATCTTTCTTTTATTTTTCTCTTGTTTGGCCGAACAGTTCCTTCAATGTGTGTCATACTGCCATTTTGTTTACCAATTTATCAAATTTGAATGATTTTATATGCCACTTCATCGTTCCAGGTTCACTTTATTTCTCCCAATTTCAAGTAAAGTTGATAACAATACTTCCCACATATTATTCATATTGCTGCATTGTGTCTCCATGCATTGATATCGTCTGTCAAATAAAATATTTGTGTTGAACGTGTTTGATAATGGTTCTGAGGCACGTTTGTGATTCAGTTAATTTATGTCTGATTGATAAATTATCATAATACACATCGTGTTTTGTGTGACTACCGTATAGCATCTAAAATATACAGTGATAGCTTTTAGTCGACAATCTGAATGTCGTCATTGAATACCTTTTGCTGAGTGACGTCAGGGGTTGATATTTCCAAGACGATTCATGTCAGACTTGCGTTGTTTTATTGCATGACAAATAAAATAAGATATTTATGGTTTTGCAATAATTTCATTTTGATACGTGCGAGTGATGCAATAATTAACGATCAGTGGCGGATCCAGAATTTGCACACAAAAAAGAAGGAGTTCGGGGCGCCACTGAAATTTTCCGATTTTAACATACACAGTCAATGGTCGGTTTTCGAATTATAGTGGGAGAGGCGCATCCCCTGCGCCTGGATCTGCCACTGACGATTGTGCTGTACCTGATCAAATATTCATGGTGAACATAATAATGTGTGGGTTTTTTAATGGAATGAATAAGCGCAAGATTAATTGATGTCTAAAAATATTCCAAAATTCATTCGACATTCGAAAGTGTTGTTTATCTAATTGATATCTCATTCCATAAACATGATAAATAACATGCTGAACTTTCTGTGGTGTTTTTACTTCAACAAAAAGTTATAAATCGCCTCTCGAAGTTAATACGTCTAGAGTAATTTTAATTACTTAGTTGTCTTCAATCGTACTTCCACCAGAAATGAATTTCTAAAATTTGTCTTGAAATAATTTTAATTACTTAGTTCCCTGCCCTTGTACTTCAACCTACTTTCTTCTTTCTTCCCAATGCAGGTCATTCCTTCGTCTTTATCTTCCTTGACGTGGAGAATAAACACCGCCCATCCCAGTCGACTAACTCTGATTTGATTACTGCTAAGCTGGAATACCCTATTTCCTGCTTCGAACCTTCGCAAGTTGGACAGACGGACGGACGAGCAGAAGAAGCTCCCCGCGCTCTGCATCGATTTGCCATCTCGACGGGTTCGCGTTTTGAGTCTATTATCTAATTTGGGAAGCCCAACATAATATAGGGAACAAACTAAAACGAGGAGGCGTATATACGCGCGGTCTCTTCATTTGACATTTTCACCTAATCAAAAAGATCATAAAATACGTACGACGCTGTCAATCGGAAGAAATATTTCCTTTCGAACGGTTTCCCCGCAACAACGAAAAGTTGTTTTCATCGCGAGAACTTTGACTTGACTATTCATCGTGTGGGAAATTAAACACGGTGTAACTTGAGGAGGACGGTGCAGCTTATCGACTTTACTTCCTAAAAGTGATCCGAATATATCCTCCGCGTGATCCAAGCCTCAACCTCATGAATCGCGCACTATAAGGAGGTCTATGCTCTATGTGAATCCACACAAAATATCTAGAAAGAGACGTCACATACATATAAGTATTGTATGAAATCGAGGAGCATAAAAGCACCTAATTTTTATATTCCTCTTCAGACGTTAGCAAACAACCAACGAGAATTCGTGAGGACAGCTTCTGTTTCACTGTGGCGCCATGGTGTTTACAATCTGCGGAAAATAACACCACGTGACGAAGACGACCTCAACTGAGCAATCCGAGCTTCATTATGGAATCACTATGGTAACAATATAAGGGTTGCACAGTTGAAGATTACGCGAATATCTGCGTAAATATAGCATCAACTTCGACTAAGATTTGAAGATAATATCAGAAGTAAGAGTCGCTAAAAAGGCAATAAGTAGATCAAGCTTACTTTTCACTTGAAACAGAAGTAACGAGAGATTAAATGGCTAAAACAGTAAAAAGCGCCAAGAGGCACAACCTTCAATTTGTCTTTTTCAGCCAGAGACACATACTCCGATGATTTTGGAGGCAGTATGGGTATGTTTCACCAGAGAAATGAAGAACTAATCTACATTATTAGATGAGAGCTCTCCCAAATTTAGATCAATTGGCAGGATTTAGGTTCGATTCCTCTCTCGCTCATTGCATATTTAAAATTACGAAGAAGTTTAATACTCACTGCATCAATTTACAATTATATTCTGATTTTTATGGAAGAGAATATCTATAAACACGAAAATTTTAAGGGTAAATTAACCGTCTAGATCTACTTCACATTTTCGAGCATTAGACCGTACGGTGTTTTTTTAGTCAAATGTAAGGTCTTTAAGCGGAGAAACCTATCGGAGGACTTAGCAGCAATACACCACGCGAGGGTTACATCGACACATGTATACAAATATTCATAGTTACGGGTCTATCATGTCTAGTAATCATTTGAGTCTTGACAAAAGGTCAAAAGCCCCAAAACAGTGAGCATTGTAAATATAATGCAGTAAGAAACACTTAGCTAGCGTATTTATTCAAAACTTATCAATAACATTATGTCCACAATGACTCAAAATTGATTTCAATCAGGGTGAACTTATTCACCACACTAGTTCACATTAGGACGATTTCATCAGCATGAACGCCGCCAATTTAACATTGGTGACGAGCTTAATCATCCACTCAATGTGGATATACACAGGAGTGTTGCAGAAACTCGAGGTATTCACTCATGAAGTAAATTTTGCGAGAACATTCCACGCAGGGAAGCAATTGTCTACATCTTATATCTAAAGGGCCAAAAGACATAGCCCCTAATTCGATAGGGACCTCTCTCTATCTTATCCCTTCTCCTCCTCTCCCCTCTATCCTCTCTCTTGAATAATCCATGATATCCTGTCGGTTGATTCTCATAATCCTGTTCTTGAGCTCAATTCGTCGCGTCAAAATCGCACTGAACTCAACGCCAGGCGACCAACTTCTTTCCGATGTACGAACATCACTGCCAAATAGCTCCTCCCCCTGTCCGCATTACACTTCTATATTCTCTCCTCTCAATCACATTTTACATCGTCCTATTCCTACACCTCTATCCATGTTTCTTCATTGTTAACATTTTGTTATTTGGATTTATTCGAGACGAGTTGATTGAATGAGAAGTGAATTGATGATCTTGATCGGATGCGCATCAAATTTGTCTGAGCCGGGTCTTCCGAGAAAGGCAATGTCGTATTGTGTAAGAGAGTACTCTATCAGCCCTTCCTGCGGTATCTTCCCGCTGTAGCGGTTCAAGCAGAAACTAAAACTTTGGAATCGGCCTAAAACACAGATGATTACGGCATTGCTTGGTGTTTACATTCGAGGATGATAAAGAGGGTATGAAGACGTAAACCTTCTAAGTTTTGCCATGCGAACACTTCTGGTCTATCAATTTTGTTGAACAAAATTTTCCCAGTTTCGACCCCCGGATAAGGCTTCACACAAGGTACAATAACTACTTCATGCCACTGTAAATGAGCGCTTCGTAAAACAAATTTGAAAAGAAATTCCCTTACTAAAATATATGTAAAAAACAAAACCAAACAAAACTACAGATAGAAAAACTAATAAATACATCATCAAACAAACTACGTTAACGGACCATCCTCATGGAGGTACTACCTACGATCAAAATTAATTTCTTCAATGTAAGTAAAAAATTTTATCACTATACGAAATTCGAGAAAATTATAGCTCCGGAGATAAGAGGCAGCGAATAACATAACTCTGAGAGTAAATTCCAATATGACTTAGTCTCTCCAATTTCATTCAAATCAAAATAGCGACCTACACAATACAAAAAAACGGACGAAAATTATAATATGGGGACCAAATAATATTGACGTATAGGATGAACTTTTTAAATGAATGCCAGACGCGAGGTAGGGGAGCGGGAGCGCGTGGGCCGGGCCGCAGCTAACTTATTGAGGGAACTTAGGCGTCAAAAAATACCACTTCTTTAAGGACGATTACGTTTGAGTATTGGTAATACGAAACAGTGGCGAGCCACATACACAAATTATTGGTTCATAACTCGATAGCACAAGCACCCTATCCGTCCCACGATTCCACTCTGTTAATAACTCCAACGTCACTTTCTTATTTCCGAAACATATGAGTCACTACATTGTAGTCTCATTTTCCGATTTCCTAAAGCATAAAATTAACTTTGCACTCGATAAAATAGACTAATAAGGGGTTCTCAACGTCCAAATGTGCGTGTTTACACGGGAGACGAATTTTGAATCTAAACGTTGGTATCAAAAGTGAATACGGCTCAAACTTTTTACTTCTAGAAAAACGCTCATTTGTTGTGAATCAGAATAATTGAATTCTTAATACTGCCAGGAGCACTTAACAACAAACAGATTATTGTCATATCGATCTAGCATTAGGAATAGCTCATATTTAAAAAATGCGCACTAAGAACTGGTGTCAATAACCCGAAGTAATGGAGAAAACCAAGTAAAAAGATTTATTATCAGATTAAGAGGGATAATAATATTGGAACTATTAGTCTGATGACTTAAGTACATTACATGAGTGTGTTAGGATTGCGAAAGGTGACATCAATAATTAAATAACCTGATAACAAGGCAACAATATAAGGATTTTTAATTGCCGAAGTAAGATTCATAAGACCACTGGTGTACAGCGAAATGGCTGCGTCCACGTCACCCCAATGTGGCGACCCTCGTATAATATGTGAAAACCCATCTAAAAATGCCTGCCACAGTGATTAGAAATCGCTAACTTTACGCGCGGCGCCCATTTTTATTTTATCATAATTGCGTGCGAAATTCGGGTACGGGGGAATGCGCACCCAATTCAAAAGATCAAGAATTCACCCGGCAATAATTGTGGGCGCAACTTCCAATCCATTATTAAATTTAAGAGATTCATCATCCTTGGTACTTATGCGAAGGCAAATATGAACATCATGCACCCCAGGTGGAACACACGGAAAACAATGCATACATGAAGGAGATCAAGCATGGTAAACATATAGCGATATAGAACCTGTTCATGCCGCGCGGATGCACATGAACTGCAAATGTCAAGTTGCAATACTGTCATCTGTACATGCATGTATAGGTTTGTCGTGTGCGTATTATAGTTGGCATATTCGACTGGACAAATATTAGCTTTCGAATACATTCGTATCTCACAAGCGAGGGCGTTTTATTATCTCTGAGCTCTGGAAAAGCCGTCCCTCCCATATTATGAAGCTTACTTATATCTATCATTTGCTTGTTCGTTGTGTGTAAAGAAGTGACGTGCTTAGATAGACTTTAGTCGAATTTACGCAGCACACAATCCGTAAATCCATCATGTCAGTCGTCCATCTTGTTCTATTTGTTGCGGTCTTAGCAACATGTCGTACTTTCTATCAAAATTACTGGGTTAATGTCACTTTTAAAATTATTCTTCAGAGAAAAAAAAAAGGGAAAAAGATTACTGTAACATGTGATAATTATTCCCATTTTCTCATTGCGTTTTATTGTAAGCCAGTCTCCAAAACTTTACTGTCTACTCTGCTTCCACTTCTCTCCACACAGTCAAATGGTTCACTAAGCCAAAAATTCGATCAAATCGATCTGCCCTCACATCACTCTCACTTTTCTCTCACGATGACTCCTCAGGGCTAGTTCACTACTTTTCTTTTGATTCTCAGTCGGCATGACTTATAACCAACAGATTTAAGCTAGGCTTAAACTTTATGGCCACCCCGTAATGTAATTCCTGTCAATTGATTCATTTACGCCATTATTGCTTGGCTCCACATCAGATTGCTTAAAGTCTGACATAGATAAACCACTTCAACTTACCATCAATCTTTTAGTTCTTCCCACCAAACTTGTCTCGGATGTAGATGAAATTTAACAATACTCCCACATATTATTATTACTCAATTGTGTCGGGCACGCATTATGATCGTCTCCCCAACATAAAAATTGGGTTACATAATGGTATAGCCGAGGGTCTAGTTATGTATTCAGTATATTCTGATATGTGAATAAAATAACAGTAAACACATGCGAGTTACTTTACTGTAATCAGGTATAGTGATCAGCCTAATAAAATTAACAGTGGATAGCTATCGGACTCGAGTCGTCATTGGAATACCTTTTGGGCAAAGAGTGACGTACCGGAGTGACATATTCAAAAGACGAGTTCACATGCAGAACTTCGGTGTTTATTGCATGACAAATAAAATAAGATATTTATCGGTCTTTGAGCAAAATCATTTGATAACTGCGAGGACAAAATAACATCAGTGAGCGGATCAGAATATTGCCCACAAAAAAGAAAGCGAGGTTTGCAGAGAGACACCCCAGTCAAAAGAGAAATTATCATAACCAGCATTTAAAACCAGATATCTACCCAGTCAATGCGTTTTCGACATTATAGTGGGAACGCATCCCCTGCGCCTGGATCTGCCACTGACGATGTGCTGTACCTGACAATATATTCATGTGAAGCAATAATAGTGTGGGTTTTTAATGTGAAGCTATAAGAACAAGAAATTAATTTTAGGTGATAATGCAGATTTATAATTATTATTCTCATATTAATCTATTCATTGTCGATTCAAATTTGCGAAGATCTCTTTAGGTACACCTGTAAAATGAAATCGAGTCTATAACACGATAAATGGAACATAAGTATCTAAATATGATTAAATTTATTAGCACCAAGTGCACCTGATATTCGCACTTTTTTCCTGGCTATAAATAGTAGATCCATCATATTAATAAGTGAATAATGAACGAGTCAAATCATCGTAATCTACGACTACTACATCTGTTAGATTGAAGCGTCCGATACGTACGAATAACACTACGACGCTTATCGGCTTAACAGACTCTTGGGTCGCTTGAACCTACGATCACACGTAGATGATTGTCCTACCAATTCGAAGGTTAAGAGGTCTCAAATCCTGACTAATAACGATCACAACAACACCCCTTACAGTTCAACCTATCGTCATTCTTTCTCCAACAGTCATGATTCCTCGCTTTTATCTCTGACGGTGAATAAACACCCAAAGACATAAATATAACAAAAAAGAACAAGATAAAAAACAAGTGAGCATATGGAGAACGAGATAAAACTAACGGTGAATAGGATAATTTTCTGTATAATCATGAACCAACACATGAAAAGTAGCCACCACTCGTTATTTCTCTAGCATTTGCGAATCCTGGTCGTTCAATACTACATGGACCATTACGCAGCACAAGATTGAACGCATATTCAATTAAGCTTTCAACACATACCCACACGACGATGCCAACTGCTAAAATCCGGTGGGTTATTCAATAAGAATTCCCTGGGTGCCACTCAAGAGAGGGTGTGAAACATTATGGAATAAAGTTTCTTCCCAAATACACCACACACACAAAATATCTTAATTTAAGCCGAAAGTGAACACCCAAACACAGGAACCCAAACTAATAAATAGGATGAATGGTGCTCACTTATTACACGGTCCTATTCAGGGAATCACTTTCTCATACTTCCTTTAACAAAAAAGATCATTATAGAGAGAACTTATCGTCGGCATTCACGGAAGGATATTCCCGGAAAACTTGAGTACCCCTCGGACAACAACGAAAAATGGACCATCGTGCGAGAACATTTAATTTGATCCTATCATCACTGGTGTTGTGTAAAGTGGAGTAAATCTATCAGGAGATAAAAATATTGAAGAGGAGAACGCGTAGCTAACTTATCGATTCTATTTTACTGTTCCTATAATGGATTCTCCCTAAACCAAAACCCATCGTGCGTGCAATCTAATTCACGTGAATTCATCCAAAGATCGTTACACACCTCAACTAGCCCCCAGCGAGTGCGATTCTGATACTGGTGGCGGGCCATTATTTGATTTGGACTCTTTACTAAATTCGCGGAGTTGCATACGAAAATTCTCTCCAGGATCTCTGCCGTCTGAGGTAGCTATCTATTTAAGCGTATTTAGAACACCGTGGCTCTCCGCTTCAGGATTAAAATCACTACATTTACATCAATTGCAAAACTGTACTGAAGACAGTCGCCCTTGTCAAAGGCACGGTCAGAGATTTGTCCCATAAATAATTTTACACCTCTTGATCTTCTACTACTCTTATTCAGTCCCGCTTAAAATGAGGCCAAGCTGGTATGGGAGGGTGAGAGGAAGGGTACGATACCATATTCTTCGAACTATCTCGCGAACTCAAATGGCAGAAACACGAGAAGAGACAGGATAGCTGTCAACATAGAACGTCGCACAGAGACATATATCAGTAGGTTCGAATTTTCATGTCTTAACTAGTCGTCGGAAATACGAGCCTCTTTGGACCTAGGACCTTGAACCTTCGACTACCT
>CALNVZ010003430.1:7294934-7307034 GCA_940671915.1 Paracentrotus lividus
AGTGTGGCTGAATCTGATAAAACCGGTTCCCAAGCCGATTTCTCACGTTTTCACACTTTCCTAATTTGCATAAACAAAATGGCCGCCAATTTGACCATTTATTTTTAGTTATGTTCTCTATTCCTCCCTGGTTGTGTCCAATTTTACCCTCGTAATAAACGGCGAAGTATCTTTGCAGGTCACATTGATTATTATGTAAACTTGCTAAACTGAGCATTACAATTCATAAATATCGATTTTATTTTTTATAAAACATTAATTATCAAAATTTTGCAGTTTGCGACCCTTAGAGCTACAAAGGGGCTATACTTGAATCAAATTAGCTCAAGAGTTCTTCAACTGGTTAGGTTAAAAGTGGGAACTGGTCTATTCACATAATTCAAGTGTGCTGAGTCTGCTAAGAACGTTCCCAAGCGATTTTTCTCGTTCTAACCACTTATTTGCCATAAACAAAATAGCCGCAAAATTGACCATTTTCGAGCTTAATGTATGTCTCCACTTCCTCCTGGTATATTTCACTTACCTGTATAAATGGGCGCATTATTTTGCACTGACATTGCATTATTATGTAAACTTGCTTAGACTGAGTATAACAATTTAAGAAAAAATCAATTTGATGTTCTAAATTCCATTAAATTATGCAAATTTATTGCATGTTTCGAGCCTCACATGCTCTAACTTGATCAAATTAAGCTCAAAGAGTTCTTTCAACCTTTAGTTTAAAGTGGGAACCGGTCTATTCACATAACTTAAGTGTGTTTAGTCTGATAAGACTACATGTAGTTCCCAAGCTGCCTTTTTAACGTTTTCAACACCTTTAATTTGCATAACAAAATGGCTGCCAAATTGACCATTTAGCTTTATGCCTTATGTCTACACTCCTTCTGGTTGTATCCTCTTTCTTAACTTCGTAATGGCCGCATTATTTTGTAGTCAATTTTGATTATTATGTAAACTTAGCTCGACTGAGATAAGAATTTAAAGAAAATGATCAATTTTGATGTTTCACAAAACCATTATTATTCATTAATGCCATGTTTTGAAACCTCACATGCATAACAGGGTAACTTGGATCAAATTAGCTCACGAGTTCTTCAACTTTCAGATATCAGATTTCAGAAAATAATCAGAATATCTTCCCAACATTTTGAAATCGATTGTTAAAAAAAAAAAAAAGAAATAATGCAATCTTCGACGCTCATTTTGTTATATTTTTATGCAAATTATTTTGTATCTTTTGTTTTGCACGTGACTTGAGAACGAATCTATCAAAATCGGGACACATAAAGAATCAATTAGAAATAATGCAATGTTTGAAAATGATGACATTCAACACATGTACAGGTAGCGATCTCCATGAAGTCCATAGCCAGCGTCCCTCTTATTGCGTTATTCCCACCCTTGAGCAGGAAGATGTTCAGTTAGACAAGTCTAACCTTCAGTTTTACTACCTTCCATCATTATCCTTGCATTCTGTCATACATTTAGGTCCAGCTTACTTTGATGTCTTTGTACGTATGGGCATCTCCTCCCAAAGGAGAGTCAATTCACAGAGAGCGTATTACCAACTTAGACTCCCGGGGATTCGTGCAGACTACCATATTTAATCACATTTTAACAATTTCACTGGAGAATGTCATCTGCTGTTCCATTTTAACCCAACTGCCAGTTTCTTGCTTAGACGAAGGAGTAAGCTTTGTTTGGCTTAATCTACCTTTCATTGTTTGACTCTGGACAGTGTACGTCCTGTCTTTACGAAATGAGATCATCACAGGGGAATTTTGATGTTTTGGTTTGGTCTGCCCTTGTCGATAGCATTCTGTAGGTCATTTGCTAAGCACTCACAGGATCTCATTTGTGCTCCAAGTATATGAGCTTTCTTCCAAGATAGACGTGGCGAATTAATTTGATGAAATGCTTGTGTGAGGCCCTCTTTTCCTCTATTTGTGGCAGGCTTCTGTTCTCGGCCTGGCCAAACTTCCTCAGGTTGTGTTGTGGGGAGCTGACAAGACATCATTGATATCATTGTATATGTCTTTCCAGGACAAGGACTGTGGTTCAGGCATTCCAATTCGACACCAAGCTTCCTTGCTGCAAACGAGGCCAACTGCATTATCCATGTTTAGAAACATGTTAGCCTTACTCACCTCTCAACCCCTCCCGCGCAACGAGCGACAGGGGTAGGACAAGCTTTTGTGAAATGTCCATTAATGCTAATGTTTGTTGTGCATGGAAAAATTTAAAACGTGTTTAGCAGATATTCTTTGTCCATCTTTCAATAGATGCATGCATTCTGTTTTCTACAGCATCAGTGGCCATCACAGTGGAAACACCAAACTCAGGCACCACAACTTCAATTACTTGGGAGGGCACATCTGTTGATATATTTCAGCCAATCTTTCACATCGCCTGGACCTCATTATCTGGTCTTGTGAGACAGCTCCTTATTGAACTAGCACCACAAAGCTCTGACAGAGCTTCTGATATTGTTGAATACCTCATTCGCTACACTGTAACGTGTCCTGTCATCTACCCCTTCCGCGTCCTTGATGGTCAGGTCCTTGATTTCTTTTGGTTTGAACATGGAAAATAAAACCCACTAGTTTTTGGCATACCACCCTTCTTAGCATAGTCAGGTCCCATGTTTGAACTTCCTGCCACCATCTAATCAGCTGGTCCATGCTGCTCAATAGCCTTCATCGCATTTGAGTAAAGTTCAGGTCATCCATGAGCTCGTAATTTCTTGCAGCTTCAGAGTCCAGGTTTGATCTTAATACCTGTTCAACTTGAAATGCAGCTATACTGTACATGTAGTATACTTTCTCTTTTGCAATTGACAAATAGGTGATAGATAGCACACTCCATGGAATGCCTACAGGCTGAAAGAACTGTAAACTGATGTTAATTCCTTTGTTGCAAACCTTCATCTTGAAGTCCTGAAAGTATTCAATTGAGGAAGTGCCTAGAGTTTGTCCAGAATGTAGCAAAAAGGGGGATGGTAAACCAAATCATTGAGTGCAGCAATGACCCCATATGAGTAGGCCACGGAGCAAAAATGGTTTTGGCCACCAGACGGTAGTGTTCCGTCTGCTTTCGTCGTGTTTAATATTTTATTTTCTATCTTTTTTTTTTTTTCTTTTTGGCTGAGGGGGGGGGGAGGGGGGGGGGCAAAGGCCCGTTGACCCTTTTGATCCCGCCTGAATATTCGCATAATGCTTCATATAATCTTAGCGGTGATTACCAAGATCATAATGAACTGACTCTTTCCTTTGATTACAAACTATCAAGTGTCAAAAAAGATCTTCTATCAATATAGATCCTGTTGTTTATGTCGACTACTTCATGGCAAGCAGAAAATGGCTTCCCACAAGGAGCTCCTTGCCCCACTGCCTCTTCAGATGTACACTAATCCACAACCAGTACACCCCAATGTTAAGAGTCTTGTGTGTTGCATGACCTCTGCATTGCTCACGTGATAATTCCTATGAAGAAGTCAAAATAACTCGTTATATGCCTGCAAATCCATTTGGGTGGGGTAGGGGGGGGGGAATTCTAACAAGTCGGAAGTATTTTACTACTATGTATCTGTAAACGAAACGCAACCAGAATCTTTGGTTACTAGTTTATTCCAATTATATTCTTACCCTATTTTAACGAACTGTCAATTAAGCTGTATGCGTATATAAATAAAGGAGCTAATGGTGGTATCTCACTTGCCATGAGACAGCATTGAGATGGATTTGGGTCTAGTTTGAGACGGGTTTGAGACAGGTTTGAAACGGGTTTGAGACGAATTCAAAATCTTGGAGACGTGTCGTAGACGTCTTAGAAACGACCCATGAATTACTTGAAAATGAGGCAAGTTCATATTAGCTACAATAGTTTTCCGTCGCGGAAACGTCTCAAAAACGTCTTTCAGAAATCTAGGAGTCTTTGAGAAGTCTCAGAATATCAGAGTCTCGGAGACGTCTCTGCGAAGTGAGATACCACCTTATCAGAGCTGGGTATTCTATTCTTACCTTTCTTTATATGAATCAGTCTCTTCCTTCTCCTCAGTCTCGATCTCAGGCTCCGTCCTTTTCCTCCTCTTCTTCCTGCTTGACATTGGTCTCATGGGAAGATCCTGTGCAGCTTCCACAGCCTTGGATTGAACGTTCCTTCCATCAATCTTGCCAGCTTCTAGATCTACCTTGGCTTTCTTCTTCTCCCTGCGCGTTTCCTGCATCTTTGCATGCTTCAGTCGTATGCAAGCGAAGATAATTACAGCGATGACCAGGCCTACGCCACCGCAGATGAGTCCGATGCCTGCCTGTCCGGCCCTGCTCGTCGTCCAATGGGTGGTGATTCCGACGAGTAGTCCAACCCCGACAAGACCAGCAGCCAAGACACCTACACATGTGTGAAGATACTTCCAGGATGTTGATCGTACCGTTTCCTTAGGCTTATCAGGGTTCGGTCCAGGCACGAATCCTGCATCGCGAGCTTCTGCGCTTCTCATGGCCAGTCCAGCTGCGCTCTGCGGACGACGAGGCGTGGTCGGGCGAATCGATCTCGGATAGAACTCTGGATGGCCTGGTTCTGCAGGGTAGCCATATTTCACCCTGTTTAATCTCTCTTTATCTTCTCGTCTCGCGGCAGCGAGATTCATGGCCCGTTGGGCGCGGACCCCTCTATATTCACGCTTCCCCATCTTATACAAAGTTGAAATCAGATGGTATACACTGTTTCTAAGCTTTTATCGGTTGTTTGTTATTGATCTAGTTTGATAACGTCGCATCCTTTGATTTTTAATGGGGTTGGTTGTAGATGTTCACGATGAGCTGTTGTAAACATAAAAAAATAATTAAGTGAAAAACATTCAAAGCAAGGCTATTATCATTTTGACTGATCATTTTCATTATATTTTAGAGAATGTTTGGTTGTGTTTTTGTTTTCATCTTGGCTTGTCTTATTCATTTTGACCAGCATAGAATATTATAATATCAGCTTTTATATCAATATATTGTAAATTCTATTATGTTTTTCTTTGATAGGAGACTACAATTGTAATGGCTGTATTTCAAAACATTGGGAAAATGCTATGATTCCCATCATAAATAAATGTATCGTCATCACAACCACTACCAACTATACTCCTTGTTCAGTGTTATCATCATCATCATCATTATCATCGTCATAACCATCATCATCATCATCACTATTCGAGCATTATCATCATCACCACCATGATTAGATTAGCATCATCATCATTATTATTACCACTACCACCAACACCCCCATCATTATCATCATCATAATCGCATTATCCTTATATCTACTGACAACTACAATCGTTGTCATCTCCATCGTCATCATCACCATAATCATCATCATCATCATCATCACCATCATCATCACCATCATCATCATCATCATCATCATCATCATCATCATCATCACCCTCACCATCTTTAATGCGGCGGTCACAACTCGTCGTAGGCTACGGGGCACGTGCCATCAACGTAGCCTGCGTTGCATGTGCAATGCACGCACAGGTCCTGGGTCAACTTCTGCGATTCCTGCGTTTCTGTAGTAAGGGTATGGGAAAAACTTCCTGTACGTCGTACAGGCATTGTGCCTGCAAGGTACCTCTGCCGCACGAATTTTCTACGAAATCCATCGTAGGGAGTTGCACGTCGAAGGTACGGCGAGTTGTGACCGCCGCATAACATGAACAGATGAACATAACATCTGCATTATCCGCAAAACAATTACCATTGCTATCACACCAATACTTTCACCATCATTTTCTCAAATAACCTGGTAACAAGAACAGCATTATAAATTCCAATCATCATTCTCATCTTCATGCATGAGAGGATCCCCAGTATCATGACTGTCATCATCATCATCATCATCATCACCATTTTCTTCTCTCTCTCTCTTTTTTTTTTAAAATATTGTCGTTTTCAGGGAAACATAATCACAATCATCTTTCCACCCATCATCAGCATATCCCTCATGTTTTTCCTAACACTTCATCCCCATTATCATCATCAATATCATCAACACCGGGACAATTAACATCACGTTACAAAATTATAGTTGATACAATCCCAGTAATAAAACTCACATATTAAAGGTGAAAGACTTTGCCGTTAAATCCATAATCGAAAACAAAAACCGATGAGCGCATAGAGTGTTGGTGGTATTTACCCTTAGACTGACAGTCTTGCGTTTTCAATAGAAGAAGCAGAAGGAAATTGCAGTTAAAACACGAAGTTCTAAGAGAGTGCTAAATTGCCTTACTTAGGAGTCAATATTAGAAAACAGTCTCTTCATTATGTTGCTAAAACTGGAGAGAGTAATACTAAATTTTACGCATTTTGCTTCGAGCATCAATTTGAAAACAATATGGGTATCCGAATTTAGTTACGTCCCGATCACAATCCTGGAATATACTTTCTCATATCGATTAATAATCTATTCTTAACCCATTTCAGAGCCGATGTAATACAACAAAGAAGATATCGATTATCATCTGCAGAAGACATTGTCAAAAATGCACTAAGGTTTCCCTAAAACGTATTACGCAGGACGCCCCGTTAACCGCAAGAGACAATTGAATTGGCCCCATACGTTGAATCATGTTGCATTGTATTTCTTGCGCTGCTGTCATTAACAAGTCCCATGAACTAGTCCTAATCACTAATTTTAATGAAATTTATTTTAAATATAGAGGATCCAGGCGAAGATAAATTTATTTGAGGCAGAACTGTGTTATTTAGGAAGCCATCTTCTTTATGTTGTCTTTCCTTGTTATACATGATAGCTCAGTCGGGATTGCGGTGGTCAAGAACATGTCGAATCTAAGTCCTTGAGATAATACATGTATTTCCGAATGTCGTATGCCCCCTGTAGAATTGTATGCTTCCTTATAATGATAAAAACAAGATGAATCCTCGACCGCGCGCGGTCGAAATATATGCCTCCGCCATTGCCAGATCAGAAAAATATCGCACATTCATCTATTCATTTTGCTTTATAGAATGACATTTTTTACCTTGACCTTTGCCCTTGTGACCCCGAACCTAATCAGACCATATTCCTCTGGTGATAGATACTACCCTTAAATTTGAAGTTTATATCTTAATTGGCTCCCGAGATATCGCGATGACAAACTCAATACATGGATTTTCACATCTTGACCTCTGTGAACCTTGACCTTTCACCTATATAATCCATAATCTAATCAGATCATCTTCCTATGGCGGTACATACTACACCTAAGTTTGAAGCTCATATCTCAAATGGTTCTTAAGATATCGCGATAACAGACTCAATACATAGAATTTCACTATTTGACCTCCATGACCTTGACCTTTGACCTACATACTCCAAAATCTAATCAGATCATCTTCCTATGGTGGTACATACTATCCCCAAGCCCGAAGCTCATATCTCAAATGGTTCTTGAGATATCGCGATAACGAACTCAAAACATAGAATTTCACTATTTTTGACCTCCGTGACCTTTACCTTTGACCTACATACTCCAAAATCTAATCAGATCATCTTCCTATGGTGGTACATACTATCCCCAAGTTTGAAGTTGATATCTCAAGTGGTTCTTGAGATATCGCGATAACGAGCAAGCGGGACGTACGGACGTACAGACGTACGGACGTACGGACGTACAGACGTACGGACGGACGGACGGACAACCCGAAAACATGATGCCTCCGGCACCACCTTCGGTGGCGGAGGCATAAAAACCAACCAGTTAAGCTCTAATCCATTTTTGGAATCTTTGATATTGATGTTAATCATCAATGATATAGCGCCATCTTGAGTCTTCAACTATACCAATATTGTTTCAATTCTTCTCCACGACTAAACTGCATCATCATGATCATGTAGTATGATGCATTACATATGAGGAAATCCATGTCACAGAATAACTATATTACTAAAAAGGAGCATGAAAGTATAGCCCTACTTTTCTTGTCAAAACACCGAAATGTAGTTTTGTCCATCAGCATGATCAGGAAAAAAAAATGTATTGGATGACGTCTATATAACGATAATAGGCCTCCTCGAAAGGGTACTAAATTTATAAATTTGAAGTCTTGCCCCCCCCCCCCTTCCCGGTCGGTTCAGAACTCGCGTTTAACTCATGTAAATAGCCCTGTCAGAATTATATACGTTTTTACCTAACACAACTTGTGTTCTCCTAATTTGCATCACACTTTGCACACCTTGTTTCATGACATCAACATTTTTTTTTTTACGAGATAAGAATAATTAAACACAATAAACATAAAACAAATAATTGTGGATACATGTATAATTATCATAATTACCCGTGTAACTTCCATCCCCGGTCTCCCCTATATACAAAAATATATCATATAAATATCACGATTTTTAGTATTGCAAATAACCATATAGTTTTTTAAACTCTCGGATCAGATACATGATTTTATCCAACAATAGATACTACATACCGTATACAATATATGGTGGAAACAAATATATTAAACCAACTATACAAAAATAAATCAAATACTTGGAATATTAAAATTCATCATTCTTAATCCATGATCATAATGGTATTATTTGCCTCTGTTTTCATTTATCAATTACGAGCTTAATGTAGGTTTTCCCGGCCTGGTTCAAACTATCTACTTTGGCAATTTGACATTTCCTTCAATCAATTTCACCCGGAATGTGATCGCGATTAAAAATCTACAATCAAAATCGTTTTTTTGAGAGCTGAATATAAGAAACTCGACAAACAAATTGCAAATTGCGCAAATCAATTTGACATCATGAGCAATCGTATTCGTTTATAGTCATTCAAATTCGTCGATTCGTACCATTTCCGTGATCATGGTGATATCTTTAAGTGGTGTACGAACCTTGAATTTCACGCTCATAAACGAAATCGATTACCTGTAAACAGTTTTGATCGCTCATAAACGAAATTGCTTGTTGTTTTGTGTTAATTTGAATGACTAATAGCCAAGGTTCGTAAGGTAACGTTTAGATTGAACGAACACCTAACATATTTTATTGCAAAGACTTTAAAATTGACCGGGAAAACCTCAGTGTCAGTTATCATGTGTCGACATTAATTAACAAGCCAACGTTCCTTATTGGGGAAGTTATTTCAAAATTATGGGAGTTGAGCAACTTTAGAGTTATCAAGACCCGTAAAGGAGATTCAGGCATGTGATTGGTAGATTCTGTGCATGGGACACTATGGCTCGAACCTTATGGATCCATGACAACCCCTCCAGGCTACACCTCATCTGTTTGGATGATAACGGATGCACTCTCTCCTGTCTCTGAAGGTACGGCGATCCCATTTTGGAAAGTGACGTTAGAAATATATGGAGGAGGCACAACTGTTCCTTCTGCTCTCCAGTTTGTCTCGGCTGGGTTTGGGCGGCGTATACACGAAGCACATAACATTACGAAAGTAAAGGTACATGGTAATAGGAAGGACAGGGAAATCACAACGATTCCCACAATTAACATAATGGTAATATTGAAGATAAAACCACAAGCTGTGAGGGCTCCACCTATGATGAATGTGAACATGACGCACAATGCTATTATTAAGATTAAACAATCCAATTTGGGATAAGTAGGTGCATGACCTCCTAAGCCATGTCCAGCATGATGACGGTGTCCATGGTGTCCTCCGCGTGGCATAGTGACGTCGAGCTGCAAATGGCGGTTCAGATCACTTTCTATCAAAACAGATAAAGAGACGAAAATGGGTTTCAAAGATTAATGTGTCATGGAAGACACACTCTTTTATTTCATTTAGTATTTCAGGACCTTTGTGCCACATCAAATATGATAATAATGATTTACTCAGGGTATAGCCACGTCGGCTCTTGTGAACAGATCTCCAAGCGGGCCCCGCATAACTTGAATTATTTAAACTTTTCAGGACCCCGGCTGTATCTTGGACGTTCCCCCAACAGTTCCAGGAGAATGAACAATAATTTTTAAAAATTATCGACCCCACACCGCCCATTTTTTTGTCATCTTCTTCTAATTTTGGGGCCCATTTTTTTACCCGGCTGACCAAGGCCATTTCCGTCCTACTCCTGCGAAACACGTCTTAGTGATAGGATGGTTTTTGTTCTTTACGTTAAATCAAGGTTTAAAGGTCAAAGGCTTTGGTATCTCGTCTAGGGGAGGGGTGAGATCGATGAAAATTGAAATATTTTATTCTACTTTTATCGCAAAAAAACAAAGGAAATAAAAACTTAATTGCGAGAAGAAGTACAGTTCACACTTGTTATTGCCATTTCTCAACTTTTATTGCCACTGGGGGATATTCCCAGTCATAGCATCATTTACATTACAACTACTTGTCAATCAATTTTCAACACAATCAAATTTATCAAGTCAAAACAACCAACGTATGCCTCATCTGAGGAGGCCAATGAAAAGCGGGAACCGGATCACGTGACCTCTCGGAAGGAAGATATCCGACCGGAATTCCAGGACAGGTGTTTCCCGGGGACAGTTCCCTATAATCATCAATTCAATTGTATATAAACATACATTTTCCATTATTACATCAATTCAATCGTTATTCAAGGTATTCTCATGTGTCCGCAATATAGGAGGAGAGGCTTCAAGACCTGAACGTGAATTCTGGGAGGGGAAACTCTGGTCATATGACCTTCCGGGAGGAAGACATCCAGCCGGGGTTCCAAGACAGAGACTTAAACGTTGGGTTCCCCTCCCAATGTTTTCTTGCCCAAAGAATACAGTCCCTCCTCCTGGTTTTACAATTCTGGTCTACATCAGAAAAAGCCAAACGAACTTAATCTGAATCAACCAAACTCAAGCCAAATCAATCAACATTCAGGCCCATCAAGGCAACACCGTAACAAGCCCATCCAACCAACCAAAGTAAAGTATTTTGTACACTTACAAAAATATTGTGTCAATAAATTCAATAAATTTCAACCCATCAAGCGAATGTAAACAAGCCAATCAACCAACCAAAATGAAATTTGAACACTTACATAAATAAGACAATAAATTCAATCAAGCTTATCCAACCAAACCAAATTAACATGTTCTGTACATTTAAATGATATATAAGTGTCCAATATATCAATTCAATATTCAAGCCATCTAGCCAACCTAATTGAAAATTTTGAACACTTTATTTATTGTCAATAAATTCAATTCAAGCCCATCGCGTCCAAAACAAAGCCATCCACATACCTCTCAAATATAATATTTACATTACACGATATGTCAATAGGCTTCAATTACAGCCAACCAATATTGAAATATTATACACCACCAGATTATATAGTGTCATATAAATTTCATTCAAGCCCATGCCAGCAAACCAAACAAGCCCATCCAACCAAACCAATGAAATATATAACACTTACAACGATGGTTTCAATATAGATTCAATTCACCAACCAAATTAAAATATTTTTGTAACTATTACCAGATATGTAGTGTCAATAAATTCTATTCAATCAAAGCCATCCTAGCACAAAAAATTGAATTATTTTGTACACGTACACGATAGTGTCAATAGCTTCAATAAACACCAACCAAATTAAAATATACACTTGCAAGATAAAGTATTGTCAATAAATTCAATTCGATTCAAGCCCATCCATCCACTAAACAAGCCATCGAAACACCAATGAAATATATTGTACACTTACATAGAAATTGTGATCAAATAGCTTCAATTCAAAACCAACCCATTTTGAAGATATATTGTACACTTACAAGAATATAGCGTCCAAACATCTCAATTCCAATTCAACCTCAGCCAACCAACCAAAGACAACTCGTCACATCCAACACAATTATTTTGTACACTTTAACACTAATATATTGTCCAATAAATTCAAGTCAATTCAAGCCCATCCAGCCAACCAAACAAACCCATCCAACCAACAAAACATGAAAATATGTTGTACACTTAACTACTATAGTGTCATTATGTTTCAATAATTAAGCCATCCTCACCAACCGAATAAAAGTTTGTTATCAATACAATAATAAGTGATCAATGAAATCTATATCATTCAAGTCCCATCTCAGCCAATCTCAA
>CALNVZ010003430.1:7315194-7320194 GCA_940671915.1 Paracentrotus lividus
CAGTATATTGCCATCAATGTGCCCATTCTCTTGAGATCTGCATTCTCTCGCAAATGGATTTATTCGATAATTCGAATAATCGTATTATTATAATTTCCCCCAAAATTCTGTTTCACCATTAATGACAATGTTGTAAAATCGTAACTATAGTATGTTTTTCATAATAATTTATATTTGGCTGGGATTCTACAATACATTTTTGGAAAGATAGACATTTTTATTTCGTAGATATAAATAAAATCCGTTCTGAATAAATCGAAATAACCCTTCCCCTAGAAAATCTAAGTCTGTGGCCATTCATTGCCATAAACAATAACAAACCTTTACCTGAGACGCGTTTCGTAGGGGTAGGACTGTGGGTGCCTTGGCCAGCTGGGTAAACAAGAAAGAGGCCCCAAAATGAGAGAAAATGGCCAAAATGGGCATTGTGGGGGTTGACATAGTTTTTTTTAAATATTTTTTCAATGACTGGGGAACGTCCAGGATTATCAGTCAGGGTACCGAGAATTGAAACCGGAAACAAAGACATTCTAGAAATTAAAGCCGGAGCAAAATGATGTAGCTTGATCACAAAGAAAAAGAAGAAGAAGAAAAAAAGAAGATCCAAACTTCATGAGCAACAATGTACTTCGTCCGCATGCAACGGCCACTTTATTGACTGTTTGTAAATATTGTCACAATTTTATTTGGGTTCGTTCGTGGTAGGGTGCCTGTAATTTTTTTAGGGTTTCACGAACTTTGAATATATTGAAATGCTATATAAACCTTATTACCGTCGATAAATTTATTTACCTGACTATACACTCGTTGCTCATAAGTATTGCCATATGACTAAAATGCGTGCATATTCACTTTGCAAGCCTTTCTTTTTTTCTTTTCTTTTTTTTCAATCATAATTATGGTGATGTCGAAAATTTTTGAATTTATTTATTCATTTATTTATTTATCTATTTATTTATTCCTCTTTCAATTTTTTTTTTCGTATTTACAAGGATATTGCAATTTACATATTTACAACATAATAAATATTACAAAAAAACTATAATAATGTGAAATTGAAAGAGAAGGAGACCGACTAATAAGCAGAGCTTGTAGAGTAAAGGCCTCCTTTAAAATTACACAATATTTTTATGAATTATTACTTAACTACACAAAAAATAAAAACAAACATTATTGATTGAGTATTTACACAGATCAAACCTAAAAAAATGGTAAATATATACAGAGAAAGAATAATTAAAAAATATGTAACACGCTATAGAAATACATTAAACTGATATGTATCTAAAAGAAAACTTTTAAACCTTCTTTTGAAAATTTGTATTGAATTACATGGTATAATCTCATTTGAAAGAGAATTCCATAGCTTTGGACCAGTAAAAACAAATGTCTTTTGTGCAAACGAGGTTCTATTCAAAGGTAAATGAAAGGAGCTCGCCTGTCGTGTGAAATGGTTATGAATCGAATCAATGTTTACAAACATTTTAGTAAAAGGCAATGGTAATTGTTTATTGACGAATTTGTACATTAACTGTCCGAGCTGAAAAGTATACAAATTCTTAATTTTCAAAACTTTATTTGTCAAAAACAGGTTATTTGTATGTGCCCGGAATTCTGCATTATTAATAACACGAATCGCTCTTTTTTGTAATATAAATAGTGTATTAATAATTATGGGAGGTTGCTGCATTACCCCATGCAACAAGTCCATAATTCAAATAAGGAAGAATTGACGTGGAGTATAAGGATAACATAATGTGATTGGGTAGGAAGTGATTTAATTTGCTCATGACACCAACGTTGCGAGCAATGATTTTACAAATATTGTCAATGTGAGATTTCCAAGATAGTTTTTTATCAATGACCAGTCCCAAAAATTTAGTAGATCGCACTCTTTGAATGATAGTATCATTTAAAATGATATGATTCGGCACAGTCATAATCTTGTTGCTGAATAGCATGTAGCTAGTTTTGTCTAAGTTAAGAGACAGTTTGTTTGCTTTTATCCAATTAGAAACACTTCTTAGTTCGTCATTGAATATTTGCGTCAATTGCTCTGGGTCAGTATGAGAAAAAAATATATTGGAGTCGTCAGCAAAGAGTATAAATTGAAGCAATCTAGATGACTTCTCAATGTCATTTATGTAAATAATGAACAATAATGTACCAAGGATGCTCCCCTGTGGACATGGTAGAACTCCACAAATGACAGGTTTACGTTCAGACATATGACCATTAAGTGAAACAAACTGGGAACGCCCATTAAGATAATTTTTGAACCACGTCAGGGGTTCTCCTCTAATTCCATAGTGAGAAAGTTTATGAAGCAGAATATCATGATCAACCGTATCAAATGCTTTAGAAAAATCTAAATACAAGCCAAGTGTATTAGACAACCGGTCAGAAGCTTTGGCAATTGTTTGAATTAAAGATAGTATCGCATGGGTCGTGTTACTTTTTTCTCGGAAGCCAAATTGACTCTCAGAGAGGATGTTATGTGTTTTTTTTTTAAACCCATGGTTTGTATGTGAACTAACTTTTCAAGAATTTTAGATAAGGTGGTAAGCAATGAAATTGGTCTATAGTTGCTTGTTACTGACCTGTCACCCTTTTTGAAGACTGGTATTATCTTTGAAATTTTCATTGATTCTGGAATATCTCCAGATAATAATGACAAATTGAATATATGAACAAGAGGGTTAATTATGTAATTCATACTTTTCTGTAGAAGGTTGTTATCAATTCCATCGAATCCAGGACTTTTATTTAGTTTCAGACCAGATATTATCTTAACTATTTCTTGTGGGTTCGTTGGAGAGAAAAATATAGAACTTTCATTTCTGTTTCCTAGATATTGGTGAAAAGGACGATTTGTTGTCGGTATGCGCCTAGCAAGGTTAAATCCAGCTTGGGAAAAATAATTGTTAAAAATATTTGCCATCTGAACTTTATTATAAGAAAAGGGAAAGCGTGTTTCTTTGGATGACCAGACCCGGCCATTTATAAAAAAAAAAATAATAATGATAAAAAAAAAATGAACCAAGACATTTTATAAGCTGTTCTCTGAAAGAAGAAGAATAAGAAAAACAAATAAAAAGTTACAAAAAAAGTGAAAAAAAGTTCTCTCTGGACGAAGTGAATTTCGGAAAAGGAGTAAATTTGGAGTGAATTTGAAGTGACTACGGAGTGAAAATTGAGGAGTGAAAATACACATTTTTACTCCATTTTTTCACTCCAACTTTTCGAGTGATCCCTGACGTCACTCCAAAAATGCCTGAAAATGGAGTGGAAACGTGTATTTTCACTCCTAATTTACTTGAATTTCAATTAAATTTCACTCTGAAATTCACTCCATCAAGAATGTTTTTTTTTTATTATTTTATTTCATTTTCTTAATTATTTACTTTTGTTTAGAGAGATCGAGAGTATTAGGCCTACAATGAACCAGGCAATGGACATTGTAAAAAAAAGTAGCAAAAACCTTTTAATCATCAAAACATATATTTCATTTTCAATAAACAAATATATACTCACAATTATAGAAGACCTAAGGTTTATGGTTCAATGGCTAATGGATATTGTTTTGTGTTCCAGATACTGACTGACTTCGTAGAGAAATGATTCCACAATGTGGACAAACTATTCAAAACCCTTCATTTAATACATTTATTACCAAATTGTATTTGATTTAAAAAGGAGTGGCGTCACATATTGTTCCTTTATAATCGGAATTTTCATAGATCCTAATAATCTTTGGTTTATCCCTTTTTGCGGAAGTGACTGCATTCCATATGATACCATACTGTTATTTTACCGGTATTTCGGCAACTGAATTACGTGAATATCGTCCTACGTACTATTCTATAATAAACATCTTTAAATCCGGATAAACTATGTCAACACTCAAACGTGCCTTTCCACGATTTCATTTTTTTATGTTAAAAAACGAAATAAAAACAATTAAATACCAAGATGGACTATTCATTTCTGACGTGTGTTTCAATAACCTCAACCAAACTGTGGTCGAATGTTTTTAATCAAATTCAAAACGTTGATTAAACAGTAACAATAAAGTATGAATTGTTATACTCTAGCTATTACGATTCAAGGTGGTAAGATTCTCATTTGGCTTGCCATATTGTATTAAAAAAATATATATTATTACCTCAGTTTGAGCAGGAAGAATTTAAACTCCTGAACAACTGTGTGGGTTGTTGTATTGTAATGTGGCATTCGTTTAATAATTACAAATAATATTTAGTATCTATTTTGGAACACGGCTATGTCATAATAGGTTATCATTGTTAATAATTTCATAATATATTCCACAACCGATCATTCTGCACTTGTGTATTCACATAATGGTATCATTGTATTACGGCGGTCATTTAATTATTCACACTTTTTAATTGTGTCTGCCCCCCCCCCCCCCCCGGAAAGAGACAGAGTCAATCACAGTGCTGTCGAAACTCTGGAAATACTTGAAAATGGGCCGAATCCACCTAGTCGTTTATAAAATATTGTGAAGGACTATAATCTGTGTCAAATAAAAAGTGGAAAACATTTATTTTTTTAAATATAGTATGAAGATTAATCACAGCCTGGTATTGTTCGATATTTTCATAAAGCAGGAAAATGAGACTTTCTTCTGCAATTTTTTTCATTACATTTAGTGTTGTACTGTTGAGATATGACTAGTTTTCTACAATAAAGAAATATCCATTTTCGCACGCAGTCCCATGCCTTGGTGTAGGTTTCGCATGAATTCAGCGCTCCAGAACAATACAAGGTGGTGCGTAATGTCGATTTGTTCCTCGTCGCAAATTTTTTTTGCATAACTTTTGTTTTACGAGAGCAAATTATAGAGAATAAAGCGCATCAACAAAGAAAAGGTTTTGGCTTCCATTTGGTACCACAAACAAATATAAGAAACGATTTTACACTTAAATTATTGTTTCCCTACTGTACCATTTATTTTTGACACAGACGTAGAACACTGT
>CALNVZ010003430.1:7322694-7336273 GCA_940671915.1 Paracentrotus lividus
TTGTCCTGGTGTTGCCGCAATCACTCCGTGCAAGGTCACGGTTGGTGCGGTAAGGTTCAGGTTCGCCCCGGGTCTACCGGCCGCCGTAATGCTACTCCCACGATACAGTCGTTAGACAGATATGAGACCAATAGATAATAGCCCCAATGCGATTAGGAACATCCCAGTGAAACCCATATCACTTTGTGTCCATCTTCCCACGTTTCCACAAAATACTCCCATGGCAAAACACGAGATGCTAATGAAGAAGAGGATTTTATAAAGAAGAACGTTCGATGTCGTTGACCGTGATCGAGGTCCCATCAGGTCGGTATTCGTCGTCATCATCACAACGTTCGTGGAAGTTTCATTATGATGACCCGGTTGATGACTGAAGGAGGAGATACCCTCTTCTTTCACCTCTGACGTCATTGTTCGGAAGAGTTATCTCTGTGAAGTTGGTCATGTTAGTGTTTAAAATAAAAGGAAAGAACGAAGCACAGTAAAATGTCAAAATGTACAAAAATGCCCAATGAATGTACTTTACTTAATATACCCGGTTGTTGTATGTCCGGACGGGTTGTTTGTCCGGACAAAACGGCAATTTTAGGAGCTTTGTGATCAATATTTCATTAATCAATTTAAAATAATATCAGACAATATAACAAAGCACAAACATTCACAAATATTTTTGCTATTTACTGCACAAATTTTGAGAAAATCGAGAGCAAAAGATGATGTTTTTATCTGCTTAAGTGTCCGGACAACGGACCCCCCGTCATACTGCGGAAATATGAAATTGCCCAAATTGGGAAACAACATAATCAACCAACGGAAGAGAGAAAGTCAGCCTGAAAAAAAGGTTTGTTGAAAAAAAAAATTGTAATAAAAAAAACAAAATATGATTTTAATACCCTCATCATAATCAATCATGCGAGCATTTTTCTACATTTCGGGGTACCAGGCCGCCCCCTCCACCATTTTCTAACATTAACAAACATGGGGGAAATTCGATATAATACTCATTCCAAAAAAATTGTGAGGGGGACGTGTCCCCCTGTTCCCAACCAAACGACGTCCATGCCCATGCCATCTAGCCCACCACATTCTCTCTCTCTCTGTGTCTGAGAATCAGATTCTCCCCCCCCCTCTCTCTCTCTCTCTCTCTCTCTCACACACACACACTCACACAACACACACACATAACACCACACATACACCGCACACATACATACATGCAACTTCTTCTTTGTTAAATTGTACCCAACAAAATATAGTCCAAGCATTACACCTTTGACACATAGAGGTCGCTGTTATTAGGGGGGGGGGGAATGATGGGTATTGAACTTTGGTAGAGGGGTTAGGTGTCGCGCACAGGACTTTTGAACCATTTCAAAAGGTTTACACTCGTGTCTTCGTAATTTTTAGCACAAAATGGTAGGAAATATATATAAGAACAAAATTTGATGATGATAAGCACCGTTAATAAACATATATTTTGGCTTTGATCCAAAGACAAAAACATGGCCTCAATTTTGTTAAATGTTCGGAAAGCAACCCCCCCCCCACCCCTCACCTACCATGAAGGTCATAGAAGACCAGAGACTACGCCATCTGAATCTGAAATAGTTTGGTCAGCAAAGTCCTTCGGAGACACATCCACTCTAACGTTGTTGATAGAACCAAAGCCACGGGTGGTGTGGGTACACTTTGTCCAGAAATTATTGAGTATAATTGATAAGGTTGGTTTTGAAACGCCATGTTAAGGTGCTATCTCACTTCGCAGCGACGTCTCCTCGACAGAGTGAGATACCACCCTACACTTTTCATTTAAAATGTGTTTAAAAGGTCTACCTTTATTGTTTGTAGATCAAAGCTAAATCAAATGTTAGCCTTCATGCCATGATTGTAGTCCGTATAGGCTAATCCGTTTGTAATGTCGCATCAAACTAGCCTAGCCTAGATTCAAAGTTTAAAATATAATAATGCACAATAAAAGAGAAATGTCTTTCAGGCTGCAAGCGAAGTTGCTCGGCGTTGCAAGTGTTTACTTGCTTCGATGCCTACACCATGCAATGCAGGGGCTCAAACGTTAAATATATTCTTCTTCTTTTTTTTTTTTTAATCCTCACCGATTCTGATGAAAAATACTGTGCCAGTGCACAGGTGTTCTTGTGCAATTCTGTTGTTTCACCACAAATGAAAATACACACCTTGCCAAGATATGATGATTACGCTCCTTCTGACTATTGAGTAGACTGATCTCTGCTTTCCAAGAACTCAGCACACCAGGAAAACGAGAACTGATGATTTGCCAAAATTTTGCAAAGTGATGTCAACTCAAATATTCAAATGCTGGTGATGTTAACAAGCTCTTCATGATAAATTCAGGTGAAAATGAAAAGAATCTAACTCAAAAGAGGCTTGAAGGTGCATGCACTGCATGCACTAAGCGCGCCAAATTTTGGTTTTCTTCAATGAGCTGAGGCGCGCAGTATAAAAAATACGCATATACTGACATGCGCAGTAGGAGCTAGGACAAAGGGCGTCATTTCGATGGCATGGGGGGAGCGGGGTGGGGGTTGGGGAAGGGAGGGGGTGATCTAGTAATCAAATATACCATGCATTGAGGGTTTCCAGTGAAAATATTATGGATTCCAAGGTGGCATGAATGGCACTATTTTTTGAGGGGCGCAGCCCCGAAATAAAATAGCTGATCAAATAGTGTATCAAATGTTAGAAAAAAAAAATCATAGAATGTCATTATTTACCACAATTATTCCGAGGCTGACGTCACGAATCTTCTTTGTTGTTTTATGGTGAAACTAATAAATTAGTCACATGACACGTTCTTGACCAATCCTAGTTAGACAACTTTATGACGTAGGATATAAAAAACATTATAACCTACGCCTTAAAATTGTCTAACTAGGATTGGTCGAGAACGGCTCACGTGACTAAATTAGTTTCACCATAAAACAATAATGAAGATTTGTGACGTCAGCCTCGGAATAGTTGTGGTAAATAATGACATTCTATGATCAGCTGGAGCCGTATTTTGAAAATTGTCTTAAGACAAATATTCTCGTATCTTTAGAATTAAGATAAAATACGTATTCCGAAAATTACATTATCTTTTCTTGTATCTTTCACTGAGCGCGCATGATGTCACGTGGGAGTTGTCTCCGAGGGAGCTGCCCTCCGGGGGAGAGATGTCCTGCGGGAGAGTTGTCCTCCAGGGAGCCGTCCTCTGGGGGAGTTGTCAGATGGGAGTGTCCCCCGGAGGAATTGTCCTCCGGGAAGATGTCCAGGGGGGGGGGGCATTTCATCAAAGGACTTGTCGGACGTTTTATCCGACAAACTGTTAAAGCAAACTTAAATGCTTGCATCTGATCGGCTGAGAGTTCTGTAGGGTGGGGGGGGGGGTGGTGTCAGGACACTTATAAAAAATGGAGCTTTAATTTTTTGTTTCAGGTGAAGTGCTTATGCTCCATTTTGTTCTCCACAATATTTGCTACCATTTTTGCTAATATACTACAAAGACATCGCTCGTAAACATTTTCGAATGGCTGTTTAAAATCAACTTTCCGGACGCCCAACCGGTCCGGACACCTAATAAGTGAGTATATATACTCCATAATTCAAGAAATATTTATTTGTTATATATATATATATATATATATAGATAATATATATATATATATATATATATGATAATGCGCCTTGAGCACTCTACAGAGTGGATACGTGCGCAATACAAATCACATTATTATTATTATTATCATTATATATATATTAGGGGTGCACGTCAAAGTTTCGGAGGGCAACAAAAAAAGTGAACTCGAAGAATAATATTTAATAGTTTACTTAATCAAAAAAGAAAAAAAGAAAAGAAAATCAAATTGGTATTTAGATTAATTTATTATCACTCAGTCAGGTAAAACTAATTGAGGAAAGAAAGAGAGAATAAACATGTTTTTGTTAAAGTTGCATTTATTATAAAACGTAGAGAAAACCTGAATCCATGGAAAACACATTGTATGCACGATCAACATTATATTCAATAAGAAATCGCCTATCAAGAAATATTAATAATTTCATCAACATTCATGAAATGAAATTCAAGAAGTATAAAATCAGGCATTTTCTTTATAAAGAGGATGTGGGTTCATTATGATAAGTATTCACAACATTACATTAACACTCCGAGTCCCTCAGTAGTTAAGAGCAGGACCTGGAGGGCATTTCATCAAAGGACTTGTCGGACATTTTTTCTGACACATTTGCTCTTAGCCAATCAGATGCAAGCATTTCAGTAGCTTATAAAAATTTGTCGGATAAAACGTCCGACACGTCAATTGATGAAATGCCCCCCTGGTAGTTCATGTATTTGGTTGTGGAGAGAGAACTTTTTCGTTTGCGTCCCTTAATTTTTTGGAGAAAATCAACCGATGGACCAAAGTTGAAGTGAAATATTTTTTTTTTTTTTTTTTTTTTAAAGTAATGCTGGACACGTATCACTTCTCCTTTGTTTCACCTTTATTTCTTCATTGGCTTTTATCTGTATAGAAGTAAACACGGAGTGGCCACACTTTTAAAAAACAAAAACAAAAACAAACAAACAAATGGCTTTACATAAGTCATGTAAGTTCAACACAGATAACACTATCTAAAATGCCTCAGTAAGTACCATTACCCATGTTACATATCAAATGTTTCTGTCTTCGAAGAAATCAAGAAAATGCGCCCACAACATATATAAAGCAATCATGGACATAGGGTTACGGATTAGGTCCTTTTTCGATAGGTTGAGCAGTAAGTCGATTTGGTTTCGAGCCATGGACCTGTCGTTTATGATATCACTGTTCAGTATCTGACGTCATCAAGCCTGCAAATGAGAGACTTAGTGTCATAGACATACAATCACTTCAGTTATCTTTATGCATGCTTATCAGGAACATTCATTACGGTGATATAAACCGTAATTGAATTTCACACTGATAATAAACATTATCATTACCATAACAGAAAACTTATTTAAGTAATTTACTTAATTCAGTCTCTTTACTTTAAAAGTTAAAGTAAAAAATACTTTAAAAGTTAAATAAATTGGACAGGAATATCAAAACATTACAATGATGGCGCATGTGTTTGACTCTGTTTCAATCTTTTTCAAAGTCTCCTAACTGCCGCTAAACTACTCTTAAATGCAATAATGTTCTATGTCAATATTGAACAACCTACATTCATGTAGCCATGTTGAATTCCCATGTTAATATTGTATACAATAGATGACAATAATGTCAATACTGAATTTAACAATTACAACAAAAATAGATGATATTATTTAAAATAAAATGTATTGTGAAAGTGATAGAATTCAATTGATTGGGGGAGTGAGTCTCTTAAGCTTCAATTGTCATTTAAAAATTGTATTGTTTTATAACTTTTTGAAGTACTGCAGTTGTAAAGTGGTCTTTTAGTGTCAAAATATGAAATGGGCATGGCGCCGGTGTATGACACTTTACTTGTAGCACTTTTCATGCATAATAAGTTTGATTTCTCTTTCTACAAAATACATTTTGATAATACCTAGCTAAAATACAAATAAATAAATATACGTACAAAAGTAGAAAGGAAATAAAAAAAAAGAAGAAACATTAATTTAAAGATTATGTACATGAAGTAACAAAATACAATTTTAAATTGTTAAATTGGCACAAACAGAGACATGACATTTATTTTCGAGATGGAAAAATAGAGTTGCAAGGTGAATATTTTATTTGTTTTTATTATGTTTAAAGGCAATTCCTGGTGTCCGACAGAGGTAAACAACAACGCCTCTGACATGTGGGGCAATGTATTTTTTATTCGGTCTATAGAATTTACATGTATCTTTGTCGACTTTTAGTGTGACATAAATACCCACCCCGTGTACTTTAACTACAGAAACCCGAGATAGATAGGAGGAGGCATGCGACTGACATTATAAATAGAAATATATTTGATTAATAGAATGTATTCAAAGCATAATAAACATTATCAAAGTATAAACCCAAGAAATAAAAGCACAACAGCATCGGTCATTTCAACTACGTTGTTCCACTTCCAGCTCCTTCGTCGTATTTCACGTTACCAGCCATGACGTCATTGTAGGTAGGGGGTGGGGCCACGCCGTTGTCCCCCGAGGCAGAAACGACTCCCATGTGACTGTCAGTTGGTGGAGGTGGTACAGCGTCCAATGTCGTGTAGTTTATCGGAGGCGCTCCCGTTTGGGGGTAAGGCATGGGTGCAGCCGTCGGGTTTGGAGGGGGTGGGTACTGGGGATTAGTAGGAGGCGGGTACTGAGGGTTTGTCGGGGGTGGGTAGTGCAGAGCTCCATTAGGGTTCGGCGGTGGGTAGGGGGCAACCGGGTAGTTGCTGTAAAAACAAAAATGAAACAAGAAAGTAGAGATACATTATTCTTAGCCTTTGTGGATACAGGTGCGGTTTGTTGGCCTGTCTTGAGCGTGAACAATGCATGTTGGTACTATCCATATACACAGACACATTTCCCGGGGTTTTCCCTTTCAATTTAGAATTATCATTAAGTTCCGTGGGTAGACACTTTCCGCTTCGACACCAGCAATAGAATAGGTTTCAATCAAATTCTTCCGAAATGTGATCGCAATTAAAAATCTGCAATCAAATTCGTTTATGTATAGACAAAATAAAACAACTGTCAATCAAATTGCAAATTGCGTTGATCGATTTGCTTTTGTAAGCAGTCGTATTCTTCAATGGGCGCTCAAATTCACCCATTCATGCACATTGACAAAATTCATTGCATATAAACAGTTTTTATAGCACAAAAACGAAATTGAGGGCTCATTAACGAATATGAATGAACAAGAACGACGTAACTTGCTCTAAGCATTAATTTAAATGGCCGATAGCTCCGTTCGTCCAGGTATCGTTTAAATTGAAGAAACATGAATGAATTCGACTGCAAAGAGTTTAAGATTGACTGACAAAACCTATATCATATGCAAAAGTTAATGAAATACAAGGGGAGTGTCCAAAAGGGTAGCATCACGAAGTTCATGCCCGCCCGCCCCTTCTATCTAATACTTTCAATAAGTACTTGAAATATCACCACTGCATCACAAAGGTCATTGCCCATATCGATTATCGATGATATGCCGACAATAATCCTACTTACGACAATATTTACATTTTGGTACATTCAGTACCCTTCAGAATGTCTGTGTATGGAATTACAATGTTTCCCTTCAGAAGATCCAGACATATTTTTTTCAGCATCGACCAATTCGGAGGCATGCTGAGAAATCGATCACAATCAATTAATTATTTTTTACGATGTTAGACTGATTAAGTAATGGTGGTATCTCACTTGCCATGAGACGAATTTTGGACTTCTTGAGACGGGTGTGGGATGGTTTTGAAAAAAAAAAAAAACAGTATCGGAGACGTCTCCGGGAAGGAAAAAGTAAAGTCTCTGAGTGTCCGAGTCGCAGAGACGTCTCCGCAAAGTAAGATATTACCATTAAGCTACATCGTTTATACTTACTTGGGTGCGGGTTGAGGATACGGCTGTGCAGAACCTCCTGGATATCCGGGCTGCGGCTGATTGTAGCCTGGCGTTCCCATGGCGGCCCCTCCAGGCGGTATATAGGAGGCATTACTCCCTAGAGTGACGGTAGATACTGTCATGTTTCCGTTACCCGCTTCTACCCCTCCCACTGGGTTCGCTGCTAAGTTCTTTTTCATTTGACAGCAGAGTACAAAGAAGACGATGAGGAAGATGAAGCTGATGATGACCATGACCATGCCAACAGTACCAAGAACCGTGCTCGTCCACCATCCGATGTTCGCCATCGTCATCCCGGAGATGAAAGTGAACATGCAGATCATGAATAATAACATGAGGAGGGATTGTTTTGGTGTATAGGTGCCCGATCCTCCTCCTGGGCGAAAAACAAACATAGCACCTCCACCACGACCGCCGTGACGACGATTTCGACGACGATTACGGTGATGATGGTGGTGGTTGTGTCTATGCGCTCGGCGATGACCACCCCTTCGCCCTCCTCTCCGTTCACCAACACCCATATTGAAGAAGTTAGAGTTCTCGGGGTTCTCAGGTCAAACCTGTGTTAATATCACCCTGGAATTAAAGGTTACCACAAAAAAAGAGAGGGAAATAATTATCATTGACGCGTTTCATCCTGATACATTATTTTCCTCAGAAATATGTTTGCGTTTATTGAAAAGAAATTATGTCAAAGATTAAAACACCTTCTTTGTATAAACGTTTTAAACTGGAACGCGTACAAATTCTTCTAAAAAAGTCAAACGGCAGTTCCAGGCAGCAGTGGTAGACCATAATTATTTCAAAATGATTATGTCTATTATTCACTTCTTTCTCGAGGAAATCTTGCTAATACCAAGAAATAAGAACACAAGAGAACTGTCAATATAGGTAGGCCTACATTTTGTAGTCAGTGATGGATTGCTCTTTAGGCGCTACAATCCACGAATAAATAAAATACCAGCATTAGTATGGTAATTTGTCCGTCTTTATCTGAATGAAATTAAAATGATTATAGATCATATATCATAAAAATCCCTACGATAATAATATCCAATAATTAACAAATGTTAATGTATAGGCTTTGAGACCTTTCGGAGGAGTGAGAGTGGAGGTTCCGCGCATGCACAAATATTTCCCGAATTGCAAAATGCCTACACACGTTAGAAATATATAATTGAAAAAAAAATTAATAAATAAGTAACACAATTTTTTAAATAAATAAATAAATAAATAATGATAATAAAAAAATTTGTCACTCGTATGCGTAGGAGAATGTCGAATTTGAGAGACTTTGGAGGACAGACATTGCGCTACATAAATTAATGAACAACATTAATATTAGGCCTATTCATAGATATATCAGACTAAAAGAAAACTATCCTTGCCATTAATATAAGCACTCAGAATTATGCACATTCGTTATTTCAATCATGTCAATATGCCTACGTATTTGTTATTCCATTTCTACTTCATAGTCAGACTGAACCACATAGGCCTACGGTTATGCACGACTATAATGTATAGTAGACATGTAACCATCATGACCATGCCAATATATGGGTCCACAGGAAATTAATGCGTTGGTTCGTTGCCAACCAGAAATACTTTGTTGTATTTGACTTGATTAGATGACTGCCATGAGTGTACCAACAGTTTATTGCCATGTTAATCTACTTATACGATTTTATAAGAATTACTATGAGCATTACTACGTGCATTGACATTGTTGTGCACGTATATTTTGTGTCATACCCATCTTACAAAAATATGCATGTATTTCATAATGTAAAACTTGCGGGTCATGTCAAATACGAGGTCATCACACTATATACAACAACTATCACGAACTTGTTCATGAGTTGTATGGTTAATGAAAATATAGTACGTACAATACCAATAATGAATAATACAGAAATTTCCATATGATATACTTACAATATTCTGGAGCAGTAGTAAGGTAATGTCCTGGGTATAAGCGGTAATTATGTTCAGCTCTTCTCCATCCCGAGCTGTAATAGGAATTGATCAGCGCTGGTAATAATATTAGGCCCACACGTACATTGTATGTAATCTCCCGTCCATTGATCTTTTATCTGTGATTGTGTACACAGTTACGCGGTATGATGTCATCCATATTCCCGTCCATTTTTTGTTTACTATACTTTGACCCCCAACAATGGATTCGGCATGCCTGGCTGAGCAGCGTACGTCATCAGCCTAGAGTAGTTTACTGGCACAAACCTTTATTTTTTAGATCTGTCAAGAAGTTTTGGTCTGAACTAAACCGTATGAGACTAATCATAGAGATGCCTGTAGCAAAGTGGATACAAGACGTGTGGGAGAAATTCATAGCAGGCCAATATGGAAAAGTACCAGCATTTTCGTTTTATTTATTTTCTATTCACTTTTTATTTATTTATTTTTTTTTATTATTATTTTTTTCTAATACAATATCATGCAGGCACAATATATATTTTTTTTCAATGTCTGTTTAAGGAGACTATATAAAGGGAACTTATTTAGTTTCGGAAAATATTAACCCGTTGTATACTAAGCCCGATATATGCAGGCTAAAGAAACATAGAACATCCCTCTTTTCGACCGTTTATTTCACTCATGAGTGCATAAACATATAAAGACCTTATATATCAATTAAATTATCTGACATTGATATATTTAAAGGTGTCTTTTTTCACCTTTGAATGAAAAGAATTTTTTGCAAGCATGCTTGACAATCACGATTCATTCGGCTTTGTAAAAAGTTCTCACTATACAACAGGCTAATGACTTTGAAGAATTAACCTCATTCTTATTGATCACACATTTGTATTGTGAAATACAATAAAAAATAATTTAAAAAAAAATTAATAATAATTATAAAAAATAAAAATATACATTAAAAAACCTGTTTTATATATAATGAGCACATTCAAGCTTATGCTATAACACTCCAGCAAAGGCAGATTATAAATCGCTCACAATACAAAAAAAAAAAAAAAAAAAAAAAAAAAAAAATACTGATCATATTCATAAAATATATTTTCAAGTTATAATTATAATTTCAAATGTCAAACTATATATGTTGCTACATATTGAACATGAGAATAGTTCATCGGAATAATTATCATGAAATAGTCTTGTTGCTCATAAGGGTAGCATAATATACCTTTTTATTATGTGTGTGTGTGTGTGTGTGTGTGTGTGTGTGTGTGTGTGTGTGTGTTCCAGCAACATCATTTTGCTCTGGCTTTAATTTCGAGAATTGGTGTGTCCCCTCTTTCACTTTTCGGGACCCGTTATATTGTGAACGTATCCCAAACCCTTCCCGGTTACTGGGGGAAAAAAAAGAAGAAAAAAAAGAAGACGTTGTTCAACACCCACAAGCCCATATTTGCCATTGCTTTTCTCATTTTGGGACTCTTTTTATTTACCCAGCTGACCAAAGTCCTCTTAATCCTAAGTTAAAGCGAGAGGTTGATTGCAGGTTTTATTGTCTCGGGGAAGGGTCAAAGTTTATTTTGATTTTTTGATTTTTTGTATTCATTCTCACATCATGGAAATTTCTATCTTCCCCAAAAAATGTATTGCAGAATGAGAATCAGAATTAAAAAATACATTATAGTCCGAACCCCCCCCCCCAACAAAAGGGGGGGGGGGGCTACAATGGAAAATGGCAGTTTATTGAGTTTTGTTGTTGTAATTGTTATCATAAAATCTAAATATTGTGTTATCAGCTAATTAAAAGGAATTTTCCTTTCTTGCTGCCCCTCTTATAGTTAATCCAATGTAATTTTTTGTCCTTGTTTTTTGGAGAATTTGACTGGATTTTCATAATAAAATGAATTGAAATTGAAATTATAATAAGGGTTTTTGATGGTTATTTTGTTTTGTTTGCTTTTTTTTCACTATTATCTATTTCCTTTGCTTGACAATAAAGCTATGAGAGAATATTTAAATTTTCACCAGTATAACTTTTTACTTCAACCCCTCCCCTGGATAAAATACCGAAGCATGTGACCTTAAAACTTGATTTAAAGGGGAATTATCCCCTCAGAGAAATTTAGCTTCAGTGAATGGAGACAAACCCCCAAAACATATTTGGAAAGTTTCAGAAAAATCAGGCAATGAATAAGAGAGATATGAATTTTTAGATTTTGAGATCACTTATGATATGGAGATCCTCCAATTGGCAACGCGACCATGATGTGTGATGTAATGCAGGGAGATCTTTCCCATATCTATTGTACAAATTGTACTAAAATCCTCTTTTTTCTTGATTCTAAAGGGAGAATAAAAAATCTTTTTATGGGATGACTTGTAAATATATGAAAGTCATAATATATCACGAAAAGAAAAGCTGTTCTATCATTAGAATGAAAATAAAGAGACTTTTTGAATAGTTTTTGTGCACACCATATGGGGAGTTCTCCCTTTGTGACATCACAAATGGTGACCGTGTTGCCAATGGGAGATTTCCTATGCCATTAGAGATCTCAATATTCAAATACTCAGAACTTTCTTATCATTTATCCGATTTTCACCAAATCTTCACTAAGGTGCTTATTTGATTTTTCTGCATCCGCAGTAAGCCAATTATCTACAAAGGGACAATAATTGTCCTTTAACGTAAACCGGTAAAGAACTGTAACAACACTACACTTTGGAACGTTTCTTTCTGGTGGGACTGAGGGGTCTTGGTCAGCCGGGCAGACAAAAAATGGTCTCATAAAAAAGGTGAAAAAAAAAAAAAAATCGTTTACATTTTTCTTTTTAAATTCCATTCCCGAGAATGTCTAAGGGAACGTCCAAAATATAGGTCCCGAAATTTGAAAGATGGGACAAACAATTTCAAGAAATTAAAGCCAGAATAAAAATATATGCTGGAGCACAAACAAAAATAAATAAATAATAAAAATTGTTAAAACTTTCGGACAAAACAGTGTAATAATAATAATAATAATAATAATAATAATAATAAATTACATTTGTATAGCGCTAACTACAGAATGTTTCTAAGCGCTAAAACTTTGTGTAATAAACATTGTCTCTCAGAAAGAACTATACACTTTTTAAATGGCTACAAAATAAGAAATACAAACACAAAATAAAACAAAAGACCAAACGAAAAGGTTTTCAATTACATTTTTTCATAATATTGATGTTAATTTCTGACTTTTGGTTTATTTTGTCTTTGTTAGCCGATTCACGCCGTTATTAATTTGTCATTCCTCAATGTGTGCCATAGGCAGATGATAAATACAAAGCAAATTCCTGCGCAGCCTTGCTTTTGTGTCCTTCACAAAAGGGGCCATTGCTCATTGAAGCAAGCATAATTTTCGACTTTTTGGTGCCAAATGATAGTTGAGTATATGAGCTTTCTCTACATATGAATCTTTCCCCCAACAACCATACAAATCTTATTTGGTAGCTGTTTCAAAAGTGTATAGTTCTTTCTGGGACAAACTGTATAAACTTTTGTCAGCAGACAAACAAAGAGTCAAAAATCTGGCACATAACATCCAATTTTCACTGCTTTATTTGCTGAAAACACACACACATTTTTGGAAATTTGTTAATAGTTTTACACGTTTCTGTCACTGGACAAATTCTTATTATTTTTTGTTTCAATATTTATTTATTTATTTATTTTATTTATTTTATTTTTTTTAAATATTGCGTGTATAACTTCAGGGTATCAAAATACAACACTTCTTTTTACAGCTAATTACACATTAATTCTTTATATAGATTATATACATGATAATATATATATATATATATATATATATATATATATATATATATATATATATATATATATATATAAAACATTTAAAACAATAAGAACACATGCAGTTTCATTTCAAAATATTACACACCTGTCCATCGTAATAAACATAAATCATACACAGTATGAATCTAATGGAGGTGTCACATTTACCGGGTAAATTGAACGGGTTTTCGCCGTTCACCGAAAAACAACAAATTCCAACACGGCAATAGAAC
>CALNVZ010003430.1:7338118-7376280 GCA_940671915.1 Paracentrotus lividus
CTGGCACCGGCCACATTAACATTTTTCTTACTTTTCACCGGGTCGGTGTCGTTCTATACCGGTGCTTATCGTTTCTATACCGGGTCTAAACAGGTCTAGAAGCGCTGGTACCGGCTGACCGTTCCTCATATATATCCACGCCTTTTCCTTTTGTCTGTTGATTTACCGCTTGGCCCGCCCGGCTCAACCGCTCCTCGACAAAAAAACAAAATTGTTTTCTTCGCCCGGGTGACTCACCGTTTCCCACCGTTCGCGACCGTGCGAAACAATTGATCAACGCGACGGGACACGGAGGATACCCGGAGATAATACACTGGTGGTCGGTGATGAACCCGTCTTCATGAATTTTGCCTTCGGTTCATGCCCGGCGAATATTTTTTAGATGACTGAGCATGCTCAAAATTTTCGCCGGCATGAAACCGCAGGCTCGGTCGTGGAGACCCGTGTACGGGCGGTTATAATTGGCATTGTAAAGACGGTTTAGAATGGTGTAGGACGGTGCCTCACCGTTTGCCGCCGTGTGCACAAATTTGGCCAGAACGGTGGCGAACGGTGCGCCAACACGGCTAATGTGACACCTGCATTAAGGCCCGGTGTCACCGCCCGAACTTTGTTGGAGCGTTCCTTGAACGGTAGGGAGAGGGGCCGAATTTCGACAACGCTCGTCACCGCGCACAAAATGGGAAAAACAATCAAAATCACGGGCGTTGCCTTAGCGGTGCACCGCTAAAACCGGCGTTGCTTTAGCGTTGGTTTAACAGTAGCCAGCGGTAGCGAGCGTTGGTTTAGCTCCGACACCTCTATACCAACGCCAAACCAAAGTTCATCACCGCAACGGATCGCTGTTTCAAATCCCGACACGATTCCAGCAATCCCGTGTCCGCTCGTAAAAGGCTTACAACCGCTCCACCAAAGTTTGTGCAACGTTTAATCACCGCCCGGGCAAAGCTGGCGAAGCAGCGGTGGTCCAGCGTTCAAGATTTCTGCGTTGGCCTAGCGGACCCAAGCGTCCACGAACTTGCGTCTAGCCGTGCCAAACTTTGACTGGGCGTTGTTGGAGCGGTGGTGAACTTTGCCCGAGCGGAAAATTGCCCGCTCCTCAACGCTCGCAATATTTTGTGCAGCTCAAAACTTTCGGAGCGGTAGGAGGGACCATCAGCGGTGGTCGTGGGTATACGGCGTTGCCTTAGCGGGGACCAACTTCTGTTAAACGGTGGTGAGCGGTAACGAGCGGTGATGAATTTTTTTTCACCGCTCCAGGAACGCTCCAGCAATGTTCGGGCGGTGAGACCGGGCCTTAACATATACACAACGATGGGAAAACTATAACTAGACTTGTCTTGCAGTTTCATTTCAAAGTGGCTTCACACATTTTCTGTCATTCTCGCTCCTGTCTCCTTTATCTGAAAATAGCATCAATAATTTGAACTAGGTTGTTCAACTTCCTGGTTCACAGTCCTCTTTCATGAAACTTCACTTTCCTTTCATGACGTCATCATAAGAAGGGGGCGGATCCACGCCCTCTTCCTCCGATTTGGGGTAAGAGGGTGGGGACTCCGGGTTTGTTACAGGGGGTGGGTATAATGCGTAGCTCCATTCGATATTGGTGGCAGATGGACCGTAGCCTGGAAACTGTTCGTAAACACAATTAAAAAGTAAACAAGAAAATGGAGGTGTGTGTTTAATATTATTTGCAGTAGATAAGAAATTAGTGGAGGAACGTCAGCCTGGAACTATTGTGGTCCTGTGGTCGAACTTTCTACTTTTCATTTAATGTAATATATATTAGTCATATATAATATTTTTACATCAACGTTAAACTTGTTTATGGTTCACTTCTTGCCTTCACTTGGGAAAGGAGCGGGTCGCTCCGAAAATTTGTGAATAAATTGAAATCCAAATATATATATAGTGTGATGAGACTCAACTTTTTTGGATATATATATATATATACACACATATGTATATATACATATCTATATTTTTTTTGTATATATGCCTATCTGCCATGGCGGCATAGAGCACTCTTTTGGTTTAACATCAATCGAATTCACTCCTTTTGATACCAATATATATTTCATAAATATTAAAAAAAAAAAAAAAAAAAATCACGAACACAAATTAATTTTATTTCTATTTATCTATTTTTTTCCCATTTATTTATCCTTTATTTCGTGTTAATTCTTAATGCAAAAGAATTTAAACTTACTTGGGTGTATGCTGTCGATGGGTCTCCACGGCAAGATGTCTGAGCAACCCATGTATATGTATGTTCTCACTGACTAAAAACGGCCTAGTGGTGGCTACCCTGACTGCCACTGGGCGTGCAGGAAAGTTGGTAGGCCTACTCTTGTCCTTGTAATATTTGTTCATGAAGCAGCAAATTGGAAAGAAGAGGACGAGGATGACAATGCCAATGATAAAAAGGACCACACTTACGAGATCAAACGTTGAGCTTGTCTTAAATCCTCCGTTTATAACCACTTGCACAAGACCGTACGACATAATCCCAATGGTGAGACTAAACATGATGGTAAGGAAGAGCCATATTCCATTGGGTATATGCTTACATAGCACAGGCTCATTGCCCCGATTGCGGTAATGACTCCGATTGCGATGATGGCCCGCCATCTTGGATCCTGTTTAAAAAAAATAATAAAAAAAAAAAATTCACATAAAATCCAATACCAAAATGTGTATGGAGAACCATGCAATTCACAAGTTTGTAAACTTTAATAAAAATAACATAAATAAATGGGGACTGATTTCAAAGGGGGTTAAATAAACCTTAAGTCCTTTTGATTTTTTTTTCAATCTTAAAAAGGAAGGGGGGAAATTTGCTACATTCGATTCCCATGTCTACGATGCTTTTACTATGCACATGTTTATTTAAAAGAAAAAGAAAAAAAAGATCAATGTTCAAAAGAGGATTGTGCACCATTTAAAATCAAGCGATCGCGGCAAAACAAACAAAATTAGTCAAAGCTCTATGAAACCAATTGTCAGTTCGATTTGGTTCCTATCTGTTCTAATTTAAAACCGGTCACTTTTCCTCAAGAACCAAAGCCAATTCTCATGACATTCATTGTAGTCCTTTTAGACACATTTTGGAATGTTTGATTGGAATTTTTCCATTGGATATTGCCTTAAATACAACACATTGGACTTCAAAGTTAATTACAACTCACAATATTATGAAAGCACTCATTATTTTACTCCGTCTCCAAAACTATGTCCTATAGCTGCAGCATTACAGAATCGTTTGTTAGGTACATGCGATATACAAGTATAGTATGTGGTTATTCTGCGACGTTCGATGGGACTCACAACGTTTACACAATTGAATCGGCTGAATCGATACTCAGTCGTCGCATAAAGTGATGTCTAATCATCATATTTTTTTTTTAGTATTCCATTTATATAGATTCGGGTGCATCGTGACGTCATCATGCAGCGTATTCACTGTTAGAAGATTTCGTTGGATTAGCTAGCCTCAGTATGGCCGTGCCTTTGATATCATAATCTTTCGATATATTACACATCGATAACATGTATCTATGTTCGCTGAAATTTCACATCGATGTTACGCTCTCGTCCAATCAGGAACGCGACAAATGCCAGTCCAGACATCAATTCTAACAACATCGATATTTCAAGCTACGTTTCGCTATCCTGTATGGAGAGTTGACGGGCTTTGTAGCGTATTGTAACGAAGGGTACATTCGATTGTGTAAACCTATCAGAGTCATAAACTTAGTTGATCGATGGACCAACATCTTCCTGCGTAAAAGATACCAATAAGTCTTGTCTTTAACTGGGGTCAATCATCTTAATGAAGTGTTCGATATACTTGTTCTCTTATCTTTATCGATGCTATGTTTTTCTATAACAACATGTCAACATCGATGTTACCTTGATTTATGATCAACTGGACTTTAAACGTGGATGTTATTGAGTGATGAGGGCGAGTAAGCAGAGGTCGTTAAACTATTCTTTCTCTTTTGTGTGGTCTCAAAGCATTTCTAGTCTGCAATCACATACTCAATTTTATCTTGGAAAGAGTGTTCCAAAACGATTGAGCGTAATGCCTTGGTCACATATTCGTCGTATTGCACCGTGGCGTGCCTGTCTTAACGTGCAAAAAACTTGGGGCCAAAATTTGGAAAAAATCGTACGGTCACGTACGTGGTGAAGTACGAACTCGGTAGTATATATTGGTGTGCGCAGAACTCCGCGACTTTTAGCTGTAGGAGGAACTTTCCGCTGCGTGCGGGCCACGTTCGAGCTACGGATTTAGCCGCACGTGCGCGCACGCCAGCCCTCGGTACTGCCAAAGCCCGCACAACGCGCCGACTCCGTAAGTCTTTTTAGATATTTGCGGCAGTCACTTACTGTACCGACGGCGCACTTGGCACGTGCGTGCTGCGCACGGGATAAATGCGTGGCCCACGGTTGCTCATTTCAACTGTTGATTGAGCACGCAGAACTCGCGTGGATCGTACGGACTAAGCAAGTGCTCCGCACTTACAACGCGCGTTGTGCGCACTGATTTCTACTGAGCCGACGTACGTTTCGTATTCAATATATAAAAAATATACTAGTATGTATATAAAATATAATTATGATAATATGTGTGTGTATGTACATGTTTGTATATATGTCTCAGTATTGCTTAGAATCTCCTCACCTGTCAAAAAGTATTGCAGCATTGCATTTTTTTAAATTTATATATATATATATTTTTTTATGAGTCTTTATGATATTACATGTCATTGATGGCCTGAATATTGTCGACTATTTTTGTATGCCCTGAAATAAGAACATCTTTAAATATGAGAACAGTAGATGACTTGAACAAGTCATTTCTTAAAAAGAACAAATGCCCCCCAAATTAAAATTATGGGAGATGGGCATTATCAATAAATGAAAACTTAAAACATGTTTCATACTTCTCCCCCAAAAAAATGTTTACAAAAGAGATAGCATATACGGCAGACAGCATCACTAACAGATAAAATTTAATTTTTAACGTTGACAAAGACAAATTTAGTCCTGTATTGCAAATACTGTTTGATGCAACTTTATTCCACCAAATCATAGTCAATCTATTAACATAATTAAATTGTAGTTTACAACAAGAATCTATTTTTTTTTTTTTTTTGTAAAGTTTTTATTATATTTTGCTGGATAATGACTAATAACTGCCTGTCATTTTGGCACGTATCATCCGAGTACCATCGCATAAAGATGTTCCCCCTTGGTGACCTCCTTTTTTATTTGAATTTGATAATGATGACGATGATCCACAGCATCGTAAAAACAAAGTTAACTTATTTCCAATATTAATTTGCAAAAAGCGAAACATTTCAACAGCATTCGAATAAACGTAAACAAATATTCATTTTACGATTATTATTACTTTTTACTGATAAATTCCATCTCCAAAAGTTTCTTTCTTGTTTTTTTCATGTACCATGAAACTGTCAAAGTAAAAAGAAACAAACACAACAACAACAACACTCAAAGAAGATAAATTTGTTTCTAGCGTTGCTTAAATTGAGTCTTATATTGCAAAAACAGGTTTAATGCAATTTCATTAGGTTTTGCTGTATAATCAATCATTTTGATGCACATCTTCCATGGCAACGGCGTAAAAGAATCTTTCTTCTCTATAGAGAAGGTGTTCGTTTTTTACTATGCCATTTGAAAAAGACAAAACTTTTATTTCATAATTCACCAAACAAAATGTAGAAATTGTTTGTAAAAAAAGAAAAAAGCATGTATGTCAGCTATGATGCAATACTTGTGATGGTATAGGTTTGTATCAGTTTATTACACATTTTATGTATACTGATTATGATATCATAATATGATAATATAATAAATTAATCTAAATGAATAAATATAAATAAATAAAAAAATATATACATTATCCACCACAAATATCGAGATCAAAAACTTACGTTCATCGCACTTGCACGCACTTACAACATGCGCGTGAGTACTGACACCGTACGTGAGGTGCACTTGTAAGCACGGCCTCCGTACGATAACGATTCAAACGCACGGAGATCGTACGTTACAAGCACGTACAGCTCACTTACAACGTGCGCAACGTACGATGCACACAACCGCCCATTACCATAAATGGTGTACCGGCCACGTACTTACACCTTGCGCAGTCCGTGCGTTGACGTACTCGCACCGTGCGCTTGCCACTTCCCTCCACGTTTTCAGAAAAACGTAGCGACCGTAGCCACCCAAAAAAAAACGTACGGCCAAAAAAACGTACGGCGGCTTGTGACCAAGGCATAATGCATATTTACAGTCCCGGCATCATCTGCAGCATTAAAACTCTGATCTACTTCTATTTATCCTCTTATTTTTTTCTTACGTGTTTTGTTTTTTTTCTTTCACTCTCTTCCCCTTCTCCTTCGTTTTCCCCTTCTTTTTTTCCTCTTTTTCTTCTCCTTTCCCCCAATTTTTTGGCGCCGCAATGGGAGTGGGGGGGGGGGGGAGGGCGGCTCCCCTGAATCCGCCACTGGAACATTCGCGAATTGGGACTGTGATATTCCTTTCGTACTATTTTTGATTATGACATGTTAGGCCCTTTAAAAACAAACGAACATTTCTTGATTCACCGGTTTATAACTCACCACACTGATAAATAAAACACAAAGACCTTGTCGATCTTTTACGAGTTTATTCTCGAGGGCGATGTAGTATTGCCAAATTGTTTTCTAAGAATGAAAATTATATCGATGTACAAGGACACATATCGATATACGTCCTGACAACATCTGACTTTCTTTCTTGATTCGTGATTAAATCATTTACAAGCTTGATATTTTTGCACAGGTGGGTATTATGAGTATGTTTTTTCTGTTTATATATTTTCTTGGCTAACTCTGGTGAAAATGTCACGATCCTGGCACATAGCTTTCCATATTTTTATTCAGATCTCAGAAATAGTCTACAAAGGTAACTGAGCTGATCTAAAATCATGCATTTTTATTACTCACCGCACCACCTTTCGAAATGAAACAAAAAAGTGCTTTTTACATTTGTGTTTTTGTATTAAGTTTTTGTGTTTTATCAGATAAATTTTTGAACAAAAGAGGTTGCTACGCCTTGGCTATACCTATTGTTTGTTTGTATAGGTTATAATTTTCCCGTGTGTTACCTGACATATTTTTTAAAACTTGACCTTGCCAGTATGTCCTTACAATTTTATCACATGTTTAAGAGGGTAAGACTATGCGAGTTTAGATCTACTTTTTAAATTCAGAGTTATATGTAAACAAAGTCTAAAATTTAAAACACCATTTTTCTGGTCCCGTTTGTAACCGTCGGATAAATGACCATAAATTAATTATGAATTAAGTTATTTCAACTATTTTTCATGATTTTGTTGAAGATTCTAAGTACCTTCAATAATTTACGTAAGGATTGAGATTTCATTTAAGATCTTTCAAACAAGCCCTATTTTTGGCTCTGAATGTCCCGTTTGTTACCGCGCAAAATAGCTTGGACTTACCCTTAATTAGATAATTATCCTCTTGAGCACAGCACCAAAAGTGCTTAAAATGCACTGTTTCAAATTGTAATTTGAAATTTCAAATTGTAATTTATTTTAAAAAATTGCTCGCATTGTTTAATATATATTAAGATATATATTTTCTTTATAAGCTTTAAAAACGCTTAAAAACACTGTTTTCAGGTTGATATAATTATCTAAAATTTTCAGATCGCGCTTCGCGCTCGCATTGTTAAATGAAATAATTGTCCTTATATATAAACATAGCATAAAAACGCTTTAAAATTGCACTGTTTTCAGGTTCACATAATCTTAAAATGGGGAAGCATTGTGAGATATGAAACGGCTTTCATCAACGAGGCCCTGCTAGGCCACCTAACAAACAGTTTGTAACGTATTAATTCAGGACTATAAGCTAAGATAACGACTTCAAACTTTTTTCTTTTTTTTTTTAACCACGCAACACACACAAGAAAAAAAATATAAAGAGAGAGAGAGAGAGAGAGAAAGAGAGATATCTATGTTTGAATGCGATACTAACTCGTAACACATTTATACCCACCTGCAAGAACAAAAGGAAGAAATGTTCATTTGTTTTTAAAGGGCCTAACGTGTCATAATCAAGAATAGTACGAGAGGAATATCACAGTCCCAATTCGCAAATATGTTCGAGTGGCGGATTAAGGCGAGCCGCCCCCCCCCCTATGATAGGCGCTAAAAAAAAACAAGCCAGGGTATTAAAGAAGAGAAAAAGAAGAGAACAAGAAGGGGAAAACGGAAGGAGAAGGGGGAAAAAGAGAGTGAAAGAAGTTTAAAAAATTAAAACACACTGTTAAAGAACAGAAGATTTTACAGAGAGAAAAATACAAAACCGTTCTGTATTATGTATGATAAATATAATTCTGTATACTTTTATAACGGGAAATTTTCTGAAATTTTACAGAACAGGTCTGTTTTTAAAAAGGAAAAAAAGCTTTTTATTACAGGAAATTTGTAAATTTACATACCCCATTTACTATCCTTCTGTAATTGTACTGTTATTTTACTATAAATTGTGTTACCTATTGTGCAGTAAGATTACTGGTGTTCTCGAGACTCTGCCGCATTAACTTTTTCTGTTTTTTTAGGAGAAAAAAATACAGAATCATTCTGTATATGTATGACAGATTCATTCTATATATTTTTAAAACGGGAAATTTTCTGCAAATTAACAGAAAAGGTCTGTTTGAAAAAAGAAAATTTGTAAATTTTCATTCCTCATATACAAATTTTCTGTAATTTCACTGCAAATTTGTGCAGTAAGATTACTGGTGTTCTCGAGACTCTGCTGCAGGAATTTTCCTGTTTTTTAAGAAGAAATTTTCTAACAGTGCAGTAAGAAAAAATAAAGAGGAAAATGAAAGTAGGTCAGAGTTTTTGGCTCGCGCTTCGCGCTCGCATTACCTGATTAAATCCTATTTATGAGGATTACGAAAAGTGCTTACAATTTAAGCTGTCCCTCTTCGTTCGGATTGCTTTGTTTAGTAAATCAAGTAGGCCTATCCATACCAACCCCAAGGAAAACAAACAAACTACGGAAGTAACAACAAAAACAAAAGCACATGGAGTGTTCCATAGAATTTTCAACTTGCTCTTTCGCTCGACATATCTATTTGATGAAGTAATAATATTTATTCTGTTTAGGAGCACAAAGCGCTTAGAATGTAAAGGTCTGTGGTCAATAGCCTATATCAAAGTATTTCAGCTTGCGCTTTGCGCTTACATTATTTGTTTAATGAGATAAGTGTCCTTTTTAATGAGCAGAGCACCAAAAAAAAAAAAAAAAAATAAATAAATAAATACAAAAAAAATAAATAAAATAATGAACTGTTTTCAATTTAATATACCAACAATGTTCAGATCGCGCTTCGCGCTCGATTTATTTTTCAATAAGATATGCCTATAATGATTTCCAATCGGATGACAAAAAGAAAGAATAATGTCTTGTTTTCAGGTTTAACATAATAGGCCTAAAAGAATGCTTGTGCTTCGCGCTCATTATGTTTAATTAGATAATTATCCTCTTGTGCACAGCACAAAAAGTGTTTAAAATGTATCTTCTTTATAAGCATTAAAAACGCTTAAAAGCACTGTTTTCATGTTGATATAATTATCAAAAATTTTCATATCGCGCTTAATTTTTCTTATGAACATAGCATAAAACGCTTTGAAAAATGCACCGTTTTTCAGGTTGACATAATCTTAAAATGATGGAGCATTGTGAGATATAAAACGACTTTCATCGACGATGCCCTTCTAGGCCACCTGACAACAGTTTGTAATGTATTAATTCAGGACTATTTACATAATCGACGATATAAACCATACATACTAGATAACCTAAGATAATGACTTCAAATTGTTTTTCTTTTTTTTTTTAAACCACGCAACACACACAAGAAAAAAAAATGTAAAGAGAGAGAGAGAGAGGGAGAAAGAAAGAGAAAGAGAGATATTTATGTTTGAATGCGATACTATAAACTCATAACACATTTATACCCATCTGCAAGACATTATCAAACTTGTAAATGGTTTAATCATAAATCAAGAAACTCAGACTTCGATGTTGACAGGACTACAACATCGATGTGTTTTTTGTATATCGAAAACTTTGATTTGGCAATACTACATCGCCCTCAAGAAAAAACTCGTAAAAGATCGACAAGGTCTTTGTGTTTTATTTATCAGTGTGGTAAGTTATAAACCAGTGAAGGAAGAAATGTTCATTTGTTTTTAAAGGGCCTTACATGTCATAATCAAGAATAGTACGAGAGGAATATCACAGTCTCAATTCGCGAATGTTCCAGTTGCTGATTTAGGAGAGCCCCCCCCCCTATTGGCGGCGCAAAAGAGAAAAAGAGGATAAAAAGAAGGGGAAACGGAAGAAAAAAAGGGGGAGAGAATGAAAGAAGATGACAAATCAAAACAGTAAGAAAAAAAATAAAGAGGAAATGAAAGTAGATCAGAGTTTTAATGCTGCAGATGATGCCGGGACTGTAAATATGCATTACGTTTCCAATCGTTTTGGAACACTCTTTCAAGATAAAATTGGAGTATGTGATTGCAGACTAGAATGCTTTTGAGACCACACAACAGAGAGAGAATAGTTTAATGACCTCTGCTTACTCGCCCTCATCACTCCAATAACATCCCACGTTCTCAAGTCAGTTTGATCATAAATCAAGGTACATCGATGTTGACATGTTGTACATCGATACAATAGATGGGTAAAAACACTATTGGTCTACAACCTATTGGTCCACTAGCCAATAGGTCTACCTCCATTCAGTCTAAACCCTAATGGTCCACTAACCATTTGGTCTACACCCGATTGGTCCACTAACACATTGGTCTACCATCCAATTGGTCCACTCACCAGTTGGTCTACATCCAATTGTCCACTCACGATTGGTCTACATCCAATTGTCCACTCACCAGTTGTCTACATCCAATTGTCCACTCACCATTGGTCTATGCAGTCACAATCCAATTGTCCACTCACCAGTTGGTCTACACCATTGGTCCACTCACCAGTTGGTCTACATCCAATGTCCACTCACCAGTTGGTTACATCCAATTGGTCCACTCACCGTTGTATCAATTGGTCACACACCAGTTGGTCTACATCCAATTGGTCCACTCACCAGTTGGTCTACATCCAATTGGTCCACATATACATCCAATTGGTCCACTACAGTCTACATCCAATTGTCCACCACAATTGCTACATCAATTGGTCACTCACAATTGTCTATAACTTATCCTACATGTGTTGTATCAATTCTGCAATAGGGAGTGCAGACATAATATTTTATCGATCATTAAATTTTAAAGTGGGGCTACGTGAGGGAGTTGGTGCAAATTTTTTTCGGAACTTGATACAGCCCGGTCAATCTATAAAAAATACTTTTATATTCTTTAGGTTTTGCTGATTGGCAACCATTTGGCGCCTTATATGTTTATTACAGTTTTACCTCTAATAATAAATTTGCATATCATAGTACAGTAAAAGGAGGCGGGCGTTTTTTAATCGATTAACTGAAACGGTGCATTTTTAAAGCGAGTGAGAGCGAACACTCTCATTGACTGTGTGTTATAAATACTAGTCTTAAGTATACCTTTTGAGAAAACTCTTAACAAAACGTGTAAAATTAACTACAATTTTATTTGTATTGAGAATCTACAATTTTTGAGGGAAAGTAGGTGTTTTGATACTGGCAACATAATTATATCATGGTTTGAATTCATTGAGTAGTGAAAAGGTGTGTTTTATTCAAATGGGCCTGAATTAAAGACTACACTATTCAGGATGTTGCATTATGGGTTGAATCAAGCAGAATCAAGTAGTTGAGGACTTCAGGTGGTGGTATAAGGCTGCTAGTTCATACCTTGGAGGAGTCTTCCTCCAACTTCATACTGGCTTTAAAGAAAAATAAGCGCGAAGCACGAGCAAATTTTTTATGATTTAGTCGAAACGAAACATTTTAGTGTTTTTGTTGTTTTTTTCTTCATCTCATTAAATGAAATAAATTTTCATAAGCAGAAAATATTAGTGCTTAGGCAAAGCCGAAACTGTCAAATAATCCACGTGAAAACAGTCCTTTCGTGACTTAACACGTGATCCTTGTTAGTCCCTCAAGGTCGTAAGGTCCTATCACTCATCCAAATTCGTTCGAAGTCGAAGTATCATTATTATAATTACCATCACATCGTTATTATTATTTGTGATAATATTATTATACGTTAAACATTATTAAAATTTCTCTTGACCCATTTTTCAACTCTATTTCTCTTCATTGTTTGCAAGCTCTCTTTATATTCAGTTGTTCCATTTCATAATTCCGTTTACCTCTCTTTCCGCCGCCCCCCTACCCCCCTATTGGAGAATGCGGGATCCGCCCTGTACCCATACGGCTGATTTATGAGCTCGTGTTGGCCGAAGGCTGGAAAATTTTTAAAACTTACCCCCCCCCCCCCCCCCGCTTATCGCTCGTCCAACAGACGCTCCAAAATAATTTTCAAATGGAAACATGAAAAAAGGGCTAATATGATTTAAGCTGAATACCATGACTAATGGTTGGCCGAAATTCAACCCCCCCCGGAAGGTCACCATATTAGAGCAATAGGGGTATATAGGGTGAGTCGCTCGATCGCAATTACTAGTCCAATTCAATTCAAATTCAAATTCAAATTCAAATTTATTGATATACAATCACAAATTGGATTATCATCACAGAAAAAAACAATGAATATCTTACAAATCATAATCGATTAATTCATGATTAGAAGACAAGGATGCGTAGTACATGCATCTAAGTGGATGTGGACCAAACGCCTAGTAGACCATTGGTTGTGGACCAAATGCCTAGTGACCAATTGGATGTGGACCAAATGCCTAGTAGACAATTGGATGTGACCAATCGCCTAGTAGACCAATTGGATGTGGACCAAACGCCTAGTAGCCAATTGGATGTGGACCAATCGCCTAGTAGACCAATTGGATGTGGACCAATCGCTAGTAGACCAATTGGATGTGGACCAAACGCCTAGTAGACCAATTGGATGTGGACCAAATGCCTAGTAAGACCAATTGGATGTGGACCAAACGCCTAGTAGACAATTGGATGTGGACCAATCGCCTAGTACCAATTGGATGTGGACCAATCGCCTAGTAGACCTATTGGATGTGGACCAATCGCCTAGTAGACCTATTGGTCAATGGACCAAATGGTTAGTGACGCTATTGGTCAAAGGACCAAATGGCTGTAGACCAAATGGAAGTAGACCAACTAGTAGTAGACCAATAGGTTGTAGACCAATGGGTTACAAACCTTGGGTACTAGAAAAACATACATCGATAAAGATAAGAGAACATATATCGAAACACTTCAGTTAAGAGATTGACCCCAGTTAAAGACAAGACTTGTATCTTAAACCATGAAGTGTCCATCGTAACTAATAATGACTTAATGGCACACCTATGAAATAGTACTTCGATCCATCCATTTAAAGAGAAACGTAGCTTGAATATCGATGTTTTAGGATTGATGTCTGGACTGGCATTTGTCGCGTTCTGATTGGACGAGAGCGTACATCGATGTGAATTTCACGTACATAGATACATGTTATCGATGTTTTATATATCGAAAGATTATGATATCAAAGGCACGCCATAAGCTCACCGCACTGGCAGTACGAACGTGACGTAGTGGGAAGGCGGAAGCAGGATGTAGGCCTACAGGTTTTCGCAGTAAAGATGAATGACTTGAACAGAGTGAGACTCACGTTGGTCATGGTATACGACAAACACAATGGTGCGAATTGTAAATTATGACTGAACGCCCCAAAAAAATAAATAAATAAAAAAATATATATATATAATAATCATGTTTGCCGCAACAATGGATTGAGCCTGCACGGCTGATCAGTGCGCCATCACCGGTGACAGGGACGCACCCAGACTGTCAGAAAAGGAATTGACTTGAATTGAATGTTAGTCTCAATTTAAATAAAATGAACCTGGGTCTGAACATACAGTGGTGGCCAAAATTATTAGAACACCAAGCATAATTAAATGATTTTAGTTATTTCCATTCAGTTGACCATCTATACCTATAAAATGGTTGGAATGTCTCAGAAAGTCATTGTTATGCTTTAAAAACTATATAACATAGCCATGCGTTGGAAACTCGCCCCCAAGTCGCCCTTTTTTGTGTTACGCAACCCATTGAAAAATCTACAAATCTTGCCCCTATATCAGGATCAAAGTTTCATAACATTACTTATTTTAAGCCTCTTCCTACAAAAGTGTTTATTTTCTGAAAGGAGATTTCCTTTGGATGTCAAAAATGGCTTTCATATTAAAGTAGGGCAAAGTTGTAACATCTTATGTGGGGATTTTAAAACTATTTTTGAGGGGCCCCAATTAAAAAAAAAAGGGGGGGGGCTAGTGCAAAATTGGTAGAAATTTTGTCTTCTACCTTTGGATTATAACTTAAACAACGTTTATTGCAAGAAATATGTTTCCACTCAAACAAACATGCAAAGAAAAGGGGAAAATTCAATGATTGTTTGATGCCTGCAATGCATTGTCTATGTGGGTTCGTGCATGAAGTGTGCTTTAATTGATTAACTAATTTATTGATTGACTCATTTTTTTAAAATGTACTTTTTTATTGTTTACTGTTTCATTTATTTAAAACCAGGTAAATTAAAAAAATAATAATAATGATATTTCACTTAACTTATAAGACCAATTGGATGCAAAAATATAACGCAACAAAGAATAAAAGAGTAACAAAAATGGGAATTCCCTATACGGGCTGAAGAAACAGAGAACATCCCTCTTGTCGACCGTTTATTTCACTCATGATCGGATAAACATATAAAGACCTTATATAATTCAAATTATCTGACATTGATCTATTTGAAGATGTCTTTGTTTCACCTTATAAGGAAAAGAATTTCTTGCAAGCATGCTTGACAAATACGATTCATTCTGCTATGTAAAAAAGTTCTCAGTATACAACGGGTTAACACGTGCCTCCACCGTAAGATCTTCCACCGTAGGATCCTCCATCCCTAGGGCGTGTCCCACAAGAGGCAATCGTTGTGGCGACAACCTATGCATGTGAGAACCTGCAAGAATCGTGTCAAAATCGTAGGTGACCGAAGATCATGTACGTATCTACGACTCTGTCTACGATGGGCTACGACAAAGACTTGCTTCCACGCAAACAATAGGCTAACAATAGCTTGTATCCGATAATACAATAGCCTCGACCTTCGCGCATCTCGCGGCTCGACTTCTCTCGCCGCAGCTTAAAATAAACCAAAATATGAACTTGCGCACTGTGGCGATCCTTGCGACTGACACAGGCGAACGAGTGTTTTCTGCCTGATGGCGGCCTTTATGTTCCTGATAGTCCTGATAGTCCTTTCAGTCGCGCATTATAATTTGGGTCGTGAGTAATTTTTGAAAATTTCAAAAAACAGCGGCGACTGTACAGTATCTGAATGGGAGGCCGATCTTGATTTTGGTGAATGTAGGTGGCGACAAAGGCCGTAGCGGCTTAAATTTCACTGGCCTTTCGGTTCAGCGATGCGTGCAACGTATGCTGGAGCGCGGCAACCTACAACTGGCCGCCGTTCCGCTTTGCTAAACATGTTATATCTGGCGACAATCTACGATAGCACCTTGTCGCGACAAGAGAAGACAGGCTACGGTCTTTTACGTCAACCGAACTGACGCCGGCTATTGTTTAACTTGTTGAGAAACCAGCGGCGAACAGAATTTTGCTACTTATTTGTTGGCGACAGACGCGATAATTCACGATCTTATAGTTGATTGGACCTGCGCATGGTGGCGATGGGTACTGAAAAGTAGCTCGCAGGTTGTCGCCACAACGATCGCCTTCTGTGGGACAGGCCCTTACCCTACTCTTCTCCACTGTCTCGACCCAAAATAATTTGCTTTTATAAGAAGCAGAAGAATTAGAAAAACAGATTAAAAACAGTTTGAAGAAAATGGGACTGTAATCAGAAAGTTAGGAATATCTTTATAAAGCCTATAACATCACAGGTGTTGCCAATTTCGTACAGCGATCAATTTTTGTGCATTGTAAAGATTTTCATAACTTTCTTATTATTAGTCCAATTTTCTTCAAACGTTTTTTTCTGTTTTTCTAGTTTCTCTGCTTTATATAAAAGCAACATATTTTGGGTCCAGACCTTCCCTTTAAATGATATTGATATTAAAATCATGAGCAGGACATATATAGCTGAAACTTCACAGACATGTAGCCGAATAAATTATTATCTACAAGATGAGACGTTGCACGGCTCATGATTGTACATTATTTTCAAGCTATCTTTAAAAATGTGATAATTTTCCCTCCAAAGTGTAACGCCTCCACCCTTTTACAATTATGCCTCAGGGCAAGTCCACGCTATTTTGCGATGTAACAAACGGGACATTCAGAGACAAAAATAGGCTTTTTTGATGAATCTTAAATTGAAATCCCAATCCTTAGGTATATGAAGGTACTAACACTGAAAACCTAAACGGGTAGACCGTCACGACGGACTAGCTTTCCTTCAACACAACCTGGTTATTATGGACTAGCTTTAAAACTCGTCCGTCTCTACGGACTAGCTTGAAAGCTAGTCCGTCCAGTTAGTCCGTCAAGACGGACTAGTTTTAATGCTCGTCGGTCACGACGGACTAGCTTTCCAAAAAGCTAGTCAGTCATGACAGACTAGCTTTAAAGCTAGTCGGTCACGACAGACTAATTTTAAAGCTCGTCCGTCGTAACCGACTAGTTTGACGGATTAGCTAAAAGCTAGTCGTAGTGATGCCCAGACTGACAAGCTTTTGAGCAGGACTAGCTTTATAGCTAGTAGGTCATGGTGTAAAAGCTAGTCCGTCTCGCTTTTCTGCCGAGATATTCTTGTTCCTGTCTTGACAGACTAGCATGACGGACGAGGTAAATATGGCTTTACCAGCTTGTCAGGGACGTCAAATCTGAAATATTAGACATGTTAGAAGACATTTTAAAGATACGATTAAAAACATGCATTTTGTCACAAGAACTTGAGCAAAAAAAATAAATTATTATGATGATATAAATCAGAAGACAGGAATTAATAAAGGAGGCACAATTAGTTAACATTATGGCAAGTATCAAATAATGGGGGCAAGGGGCCCAGGGGTCGCCGCCATGGCTTGCATCATCATGACTTTTTGTTGTAGGCCTACCTGCTTTTGCATTTTCGGCGTATACACTTGTCCTTGAGAGCCACTTCAGAATCACAAGTTGTGTCTCTAATCCAATATTCTTTTATTTCAGATACAAGTAATCTAAAAGAAAAGTGGCGCATATATTTATTATTAGAATTTAATTTCAATTTTCATAATTTAATGTGATTGTTACTATCGTTGTAAATACACACAATTTATAAATTGATTTGGCAAGACATAACTTTTCGCGTTGGTGATTATAGCATTAATCTATGTGAAAAAATAACTCTATCTGTGAACTGACACATAAGGAATCAAAAAAGAGTACTCACACAGTCATGTCACACGAAGGAGATCGCCATTATAATCAAAATCTTAAGCTTTACGGGATATATCGAGTGTGCGTCTGTACAGTTTGCTCATTAAATGGAATTCACATACAGATAACGCAACTAATAGTGATGTCCTTTTCGCAATGCGCATGTTATTCAATCAATTGTACCACTTTCTATTCACTGCTGTTGCTAAGCCGGGCATTCACCAGCAATATATAAGAATAGACGGTTCATGGGTTCTATAGTAACGAAGCATTCAATTAGCCTGTAAATTAAAGAATGGAAAAAATATTTCTAACCTACTCGTGAATGGTATACTTGTCACGATTGATGTTATTTCGGCTATCGTATTGCTCTCAGATTGTCAAGCCAAAACAACCTTTGTTTGAAAATGTTGATTGTATCCAACTTCTATTCACTTTTGTTGCGAAGCCGGGCATTCACCCGCAATCTGTAAGAAAATACCGGGTTCTTGAGTTCTATAGTAACAAGGTATTCAATTAGCCTGTAATTGAAGAATGGAGAACAATATTTCGAATCTACCGGTACTCGTGAATTGCATTCTTGTCATGGTAGATGTTATGTCTCGTTAGCTTTCAGATTGTCAAGCCAAAACAACCTTTGTTTAAGAATGCATCAACTAGATTATGCTCGGAAACAGAATAAATAGAGAAGGTAGGCCTACATTGAAACGACATTGGAACTATATGTATCAAAACCTGGTCAGTCATTTTAATGGGTAAACTGGGTCCACCCAGCTACTTTTATCGACCTAGTCGGTCGCGTCGACGGGCTAGCATCAAGCTTGACGGACGAGCTTTAAAGCTCGTCCGTCAAGTTGAGAGATGTAGATTCAGTTGTATGCTAGTCCGTATCGACGGACTAACACGACAGACTAGATTTAAAACTAGTCCGTCTTGACCGACTAGCTTTAAAGATAGTCGGTCCATTGACGGACGAGGTTAGGTTTTCAGTGAAGAACCTTCAACAAAATCATAAACAATAATTGAAATAACTCAATTCATATTTAATTTATGATAATTTATTCGTTCGTAACACATGGGACCAGAAAAAAAAATGGAGTTTTGAAATTTTGAATTTGTTCACATGATACTAGGAATTTAAAAAGCAGATAAATGTTTTAATGTCAATACAGCCTCACGTTTTCTGGCAAGGCCAAGTTTTATAAAATATGACATGTAACACATTGGACACGTAACACATTGGACAATTATTCCATGAAATATTTTCCATCAGATATTTGGTGCAGCCAAGGCGTAGTAATATGTTGTGTAAAAAAAATCCCACTGATAAAATAAAAGAACCATAATATAACACATTACTGTAAAAAAGTAAATATTTTGTTTCATTACTTGAGGTTGGAGGGCGATTAATAAAACCATATTATTTTACATCAGCTCAGTAACTTTTGTGAGACTACTACCGAGACGGCTACAGCCCGATAGTCCGCGGGTCCGATAGTCCGCGGGTCCTATAGGCCGCGGGTCCTTTAGTCCGCGGGTTCGGTGGTCCGAGGGGGCTGTTCGTTATTCAAAAGGTTCGCTATTCCGAAAATAGAATGAGGTTCGTTATTCCGAAGGTTCACTTTTCCAAAAATAGAAAAGGGTTTGTTATTCCGAAAATAGAAAAAGGTTCAATATTCCGAAAATAGTATGAGGTTCGTTATTCCGAAAAATAGAAAAAGGTTCGTTATTCCGAAAATAGTATGAGGTTCGTTATTCCGAAAAATAGAAAAAAGTTCGTTATTCCGAAAATGAAATAAGGTTCGTTATTCCAAAAATAGTATGAGGTTCGTTATTCCGGAAAAATAGAAAAAGGTTCGTTATTCCGAATCTTGGCTTATGTATTGACTCTTGCTTTACACTCTCATCTCATGTCAGTAATACCGTACGTACTTGTAATTTCCATCTCAAGAACCTGTGGCGAATCAGAAGATTCATCAATGAAAAAACTTGCCATCATGCAGTTAGGGCACTTATACTTTCTCGACTTGACTACTGTAACAGTCTCTTCTCTGTTCTTAGTGTTAAAGATCAGAAAAAGCTTCAGAGTATTCAGAATCGTGCCGCACGCTTAGTGTTTTCAGTTGGTCGCAGAGTACACACATCTCCTTTGATTAGGGAACTCCATTGGCTCCCTTTTTCTCAACGTGTCAGGTTCAAACTCTGTCTCTACATTTACAAATTGATTAACAATACTGGTCCTTCTTATCTTGCTAATACAATTGCTTATTACACTCCTGCTCGTAATCTGCGTTCCATGAATGACACCACCAAACTTGTTATACCTAGAACAAACCTTTCCATAGCAGAAAAGCGTTTTAGCATAGCCGGATCTAAACTTTGGAATACACTCCCTTCTACCATCCGAACAACATCAACCATATCCTCTTTCAAACGACAACTGAAGTCATATCTCTTTCCAATTACCTAGTATACAGTGTGTTATTTTCTATTGTTTTATTAATTGTTATCACTATTTGTTCTGACCGGCTAACCCAACTGGGGCCTGGTGGCCTCAAGTGCTATACTAGAGCTTCTGTGAATAATGTGCTGACCGGGCTTGTCCCTTAAATTGTTGGTGAACGAAGCAGCAAGCAAGAGGCCACCAGGCCTCACCTGGCGCTGCTGAGAAAACTAATAGTTTAGGCAATTTGTTTTCTTTTTAATTCATATTTTTTTTGTAACTTAAGATTTACGCGTTGTATCTTTATACGTTGTATTTTTACGATGATATTGTAAGCGCTGTGATACTTTTTCGTGTATAGCGCAATTATAAATGACCATTATTATTATTATTATTATTATTATTAAATAAGGCTAGTTTTTCCGAAAATGAACTAAACCTATTTTAGTAACAAAATAATAGGATATTATGCAATTATATTCTAGGTGGAGGACGGTCACCTGTGAATAACCTCCAAATAATGGGGAATTTTTTGGGGAGGGGTGTCATTATTTTTCAGCTAATACATGTAATAATGTTTAGTTTTGATTTTCGGAGAATTTATTTCACAACTTTATCGACGGTGACTTCTTCCAAAAAAAATAAAAGAATATGTTTCGGACTAAACCAAGGTCTTTACCACACCAAAACTGAATAATTATTTCCGCAATTGTTTTCGTGCCTTCTTTATTTCGTAAAGAAATTGTTTCGAAACATTATCAGCGGCGATTTCTTTCGTGAAAGAATAAGTTTCGTTTCTAAAATTGGGCCCTTATCACTCAATAACTAACTAATGAATTCCGCAATTTTATTCGTTCCGTATTTATTTATGAAAGAAACTATTTAAAAGCATTATCAGCAGAAATTAATATTTATCAGAAGATTGAGAAGTCGCCGCCAATAATGTTTCAAAATCACATCTTCTTGAAATAAAGACAGAGTGGATATAATTGCGAAATTAATTATTTAGTTAGGGTGAAAACGGCCCGTTTAGAAGCGAATTTCTTCTTTATCGGAAGAACTCGTCGTCGATACTTTTTCGAAATAACTTCTTCATGAAATAAGACGGGCGGATATAATTGAGGAATCAACAATATACATGTATTGAACAGCATGATGGTGATTCTATCCTCCCCTCTACCACGACTGTCCTTTCCATTTTCCCGGCTTCGCCACAGATTATTTCAGTTTCGGACTAACGAACCTTATTTCATTTTCGGAATAACGAACCTTATATCATTTTCGGAATAACGAACCTTATTCCATTTTCGGAATAACGAATCTTTTCTATTATGGGAATAACGTACTTTTTCCATTTTCGGAATAACTATTTCTGAAACGGAACCCACTAAACCAAGTCACAGGAAATCGCACCCCAGGTCGATAATTGTGAAGCTTACCAGCTACCGAAAAAGGAAACAAATCCTGGAAAACAAAAAGAAATTAAAAAACTCTGGTGTATCCATTGTTGAGGACTTAACATCTAAGAATCAAAAGCTCCTCGCGTCAACTCGCAACACCGACGGAGTTTTGGCTGCATGGTCGTCAGATGGTCGCATCATTGCGTTGATCCCTGCAAGTGGAGGAAAGAACACAACTAAACTCATCACCAACAGGATCCTCATAATATCACAAGCTCCAGGTCTGTCGTTAGTCGCCCTGAACTTGCCATTGAAAACAATACGTGATAATAATATGGATTTCCATCTACCTGCGGACTTTTTACCATACATTCATTTTATATGATATTTCAGTAAGTGACTGTGTATTGAATTTTTTTAACATATGTATTTTTTATGTTTTTTGTATTTTTCTCTCTCTTCAGGCTACCTGTCCCTCTACACGATCAAACCAAACATGTAAATGGATGATGTTGTAACTGCATCTCAGATATATAATGAATTTGAAAATATGTACTTTGATATAAATGCATTTAATAAGAAATATTGCGATGCAACATACTCCTGTCAATCTATATTACACCTCAATTGCAGAAGCCTGTCAAAATTTTTTGAAAATCTTGACATGATGTTAAATAGCATAAAACACAGATTTAAAATAATTGGTGTTACTGAAACATGGTTGTGTGAGAATTCACCAATAAATATATATGAACTAGATAATCATGATTTTTTATATAATAATGGCCTACATAAACGTGGCGGTGGTACTGCTTTGTATATTGATAAATCTTTGCAATATAAGGAGATAAATGAATTAACACGTGTTACTGAAACAATTGAAAGTCTTTTTGTTGAAGTAAATGGAAGACGAAAGAAACATACATTTTTTTGAGTTATATATCGTCCACCCGGACAACCATCAAATTTATTTATAAAGGAATTCAATACTATTTTGGATAAAATCAAAGCAAGCTCTCATAACTGTTTTATCATGGGCGACTTTAACTTAGATTTATTAAAAATAAGATTAAATACACAAGTAGACAAATTCTTTGATCTATTGAACAGTTATTCATTTTATTCAGTTATAGAAAGCCCAACACGTATTACATCATCAAGTGCATCGCTTATTGATAATATATTTACCAATTATGGAAATCATTTGAGTTCTGGTATTTTGATAAGTGATATTAGTTATCACTTGCCAATATTTACTATCTTAACCTTTTCTTTTATACAAGACAGTGAAAAACAAGATAATACACTTAAGAAGCATTGCATAAATGACCTGAGCCTGCATTTATTTTGTACCAAGTTATGTGAATTTCAAATGGAAGGATATTTATGAACCCCTGATTGTGATGATGTTAACAAGCCATATAGTAATTTTATTAAAAAATGTATACATGTATAAAAAGCATCCCTCTTAAGACTATTCAAACAAAAATGTGCAATAGGAAACAATGGGTTTCTCAAAACTTGTTGACATTATGTCAAAAAAGAACAAAGTTGTACTAGAAATACATAAAAAAAAACCCTTTTAGTGCCAGTGAAAGAAAATACAAACAGTATCGTAATTATGTCACTTCAAGATTACGTCAAGCAAAGAGAGACTTTTATTATAAAAAATGCATAGAGGTAATAATTCTAAATCCACATGGAACTTGATAAATATTATGTTGAAAAAGAAAAAGAAGAAAACCATTATTGATACGATATGTGTAGAAGATCGTACCTTCACAAAATCAGAAGATATACATATCAATTCTACTCCACGTGAAATGTAAATCTAACGTATGACATTAAATCTTAACATAAAGACGCGTCCATTATTTGAGGAGGGGAAACGCAACATTACATTCATGAGTTTAGTGGAAATACATGCAGCTGAGCGGCGCAGAAAATAATGCGGCTCTACATTAATGTCAACAAAACCCGCGCTAACGGCGGGAAGCGACCGATTGACAACTGCATGCAATTATTACTTAGCGTACAAAAACTCGCCTAAGAAAACTTCCCCGTCGGTAAAATGGTATTGTCAGTCGATCCGTTCGAGGAAATTAGTCATGGACATGAAATAAATAATTGAATTTTTATCATAGTTTTCGTAGGTAGATGCTTCAGACCAGATTGGGGGAAAAGACATTTTGGCAAGCCTATAACACCATTGTGCTGAAGTTGTAATCAGAATCTTTATTTCACATAGATTGATGTTCCTAACGATTACTGAATGATATAAATAGTGATCTTGTCACATCTTGCGAAGACGCCGTCCACATGCGATATGCATGTGATATGCGGAAATATTGACCCATCGAGTAAAGATTCGTTTGTGATAATGTTCAAAGTGACAGGACTTTTTTTTTAACCAATCGAAATGAATGTACCATATTTGGAAAGCTGAGAATTCAAGCTTTTAAAAACTGCTTGATCATTAAGGTGTAATATAATTATGCGTAATCGAGGAAGATGACTATGCAGCGTATGAGCTATTTTGAGAGCAAAATTGGCCATATTGTACAGGAATTTGATCTTACTAGGATTTCGAATTGACACAAGTGACAGGACTTTTTTTCCCTTTGCAATAAGTTATTCCTTTTTTTGAAAAATTCCGACTCTTAGCCTACTTATTCAAGTTGATCATTTCCTTGAAAAGGTAGTTGCTCGCCATAATCAAGAAAACAAAGTGAAAAAACTGTGCAAAATACAAAAAGTCTATGGCCGCGTTCGTTTTGCGTAGAGTGATAGCGCCCTCTTCCCCTTAAGTTTACAACTAGATTTGATATGATTAAATGCTTTTAATATATTTTTTTGTGCATATTGGTGTGAAATTTTTAGAGAAAAACACAATGACTTCCAAAAGTTCATTTGATTCCTATTTAAAAACTCCAAACAATCAAACAGTTTTTTTTTTAACCAATCACTTGTTCAGAAATAATTAAAATAGTGAAGGGTATGAAAAATGAAACAAGTGCAGGAATTGATTCTATAAATATAAGAGTAATTAAACAAGTTATTTTTACAATTGTTCAACCTCTTTGTAATATATTCAATAAAAGTCTCTCAACTGGAACTTTTCCAGAAGACATGAAAATAGCTAGAATAACTCCTTTTATAAAAAAGGCAGGTCAGATGATCTGAATAATTATCGACCGGTTTCAGTTCTAAATATATTTTCCAAAATATTAGAAAAGTGTATATATAATCGATTAATAAATTTTGTAAATAAGAATGATATATTGTTTCATAATCAGGTTGGGTTTAGAGAGGGACACTCCACATCTACCGCAATTTTAGAACTCATACGTAATATAAACCAAGCAATTGACAAAGGAGAATTTTTTTAGCAACACTCATGAATATAGCCTGTTGTCAAGAGGCCCCTTAGTGGATACAGTCTTCCTCCTCGCCAGAGTTCCCACTCGAAATCGAATTCAGACTTCAAAAGCACAGGAGGCGATATTTTTTTAGGGATTGATTTCGTATGCCCGGTCACACAAAAAAAGCCACAGTATGTGATTTTGCAATCTTCTAAACATCGTCTGTAATTCATTCATGCATGCATAAATCTAAATTAAAATGGTATCCAAAAATGATCCACGAAGGATAATTTACGAAGTTAATCGAAAAATCGATGATTAAATGGTCATACGTTAAACAAAACATCTTTATAAAACTCGGCATGCTCGGTCCTTTTCCTGATTCACTATTTAAAATTGGTCCTGAAAATGATACGAAGCATATCAATTTAAATTTCAATTTCAATTTATTGACTCATACAAATTCATAAACTACACAATTTATACAAAGAGTCAAATTAAAAAAAAGAAAAAAAAACATCAACAACTAAATATTCAAAGGGAAAACATAAGTTATAAACATTTAAAAATTTCTTTCAAACTTGCACATAATTTACATTTGGATTGTCATTGTTGCAAGACCAAATGACCATTTGCAAGGATCTCAATAAACAATTAATACTATTATCTTTGATTATTCGAAGTGGTTTTTCTACATCTTGTTGAGCTTGGTTATCTCTCCAACTGATGGAATATACAGGTCAATGATCGCTGATGTCAGTTATGAATATTCCTAATTCAACTTTCTCTATATCGTTAGTGATTATATTTTCACTTTATCACACATATCACAAATACACTTTCGATATAACTATCGCTCTGTTCCAACTCGGGACGTCTTACATATTGCACATTACTATTTACACAAAATTCTCACTCCTCCCCTTGACAAGCGGCTAATTATAACCATCTATATTACACAATGGGTGTATAGTGTGCTCCTGGAACCAGGATTCCGTGAAATAAAGTACTGTAGGCTTAAGTTTCACACTGTTTAAAAAAAAAAATATTATCAAAATTATTTAGAAAACTTCTTGAATTCAAATGGATACATAAAATTGGATTTGCAGATTTTATTCTTATTTTACTCGCAACATATGTGTTAAACTCATCAGGTATGAACTATTTCTTACAAGGAAGAAATTCAAAATTATCAAGCGACAGAAATTCATGCAAGGTCTTCAAGTCATGGTTGCAATTGTTTAGGCATTCTCTCAAATGGTTACAAGTAAACATTTAACAACAATATATAAAAAAAAAAAGGACATCAATATACCAGAGTGTTCAGAGAAACACATGTACATGCATACATAATAGATAAAAGACATCAAGTTTATTGTAAGTACATTTCGAAAGAAGTAAAAATATTGTAATTATAAACGATCATATGCATTCTTGAAAATTAACAAAATATTAATCCCTAATCAATATACGATATGACAAAATTACTAAGTGACTACTCTATTTTACAATAACGTGACAAATTAAGTGTTTTAATTTCTAAACTGTCGGGGTTTTGTGTAGTTATGGAAGGCATTCGATACACTTAATCATCATACATTCATTTGCAAGTTACAGAAATGTGGAGTCAGAGCGTTTGTTCTCTCTTCATTTGAAGATTATTTATATTATGGTACCAATTGATGATACATCGTCCTTTATTCCAAACATGAAAAGCGGAGTACCACAAAGCTCGATTTTAGCTCAGCTACTCCATCTGATTGTGAATGAGATATGAAAATGCACCACCATTCTTAAAGCAATCGTTTAACTATACACAACAAAAAAGTAAGTCCCCCCCCCCCCTAATCAAAATGATATAACTTTTGAACGGGATTGTTTTGAGCAAAATAATTGGGAGTGGGGTTTCTACACTTATTGAGTACCTTCTGTGAAAAAATGACATCGATCCCCTGAGACATGCATGAGTGATCAACGTTTAAAGCAAAGATGGACATTTCCAAAAGTCACAAGGGTAATTTTTTGGTCTATAAAAATAACAATTTTCTAAAATTTTCTTTTTACCTTGTGTTGAATTGTTTGGGTGGTTTTATCATCCAAAATTTGACCATCCAACACCAATCCCGATACATTGCAGTATTTTTCATGGATGAGTGAGCACAATTTTAAGAATTTTGTTTAGACCTCTAAAAATGGTAAAATCCAACAATTTTATTTAAAGAATTGCCATCAGATATTATCATCAACATGATCGACACATTTTGTGAGAACATGAGCACTATTCGTTGCGTCATGGACGAGCGAGCACACTTTAAAGGTGAGTTTTGTGACTTATTTTTATGACAAATGTGCCTTTAATGTGTGTTTATTCATGCATTACGCTACAATTTTATATCATATTCGCACATCTCTTAGTCGATGAGTTTATAAACATAACTGCCAAATGTTATTGCTCAACACCTTTTTGTTAAAAAGTTCCAGGATGTTGATTCAGGGTTTGTTTTTGCCTCGAAATTGTACACAATGTCAATGGAGAGAAAATCAAAATGTCAACAAAATTGAAATTCGGCTTAATTTCATTGATAATTTTTGTTAATTATACTGAGAGTTTTTTCACGAAACTTGGCACACAACTTCATGGTGATACTAAGTAACAGGAACAAACGCTAAATTGAGAATCTGATAAGGCATGGGGTAGGGCTAAAGCTCTGAAATTTCTTCTTATTTCCATATTTTTTTAATATCTTCTGCTCACTGAAGCATAAAACACTGAAATTTTCGTGAAACTCAAATCGAATGAAATATCCAAGAAGGTCTGTGACAATTATCCAAAGTAAGCAATTGAATTTTAGTCCATAAACGTCAAAATGGCTTTTCACGTATCACGTGTTCATTGAAGCGTGAATTTCTGAAAAAATGCCATAGCATGATTTGAAAAAATTTATTTGACATACATGTAACATAACATTGTTGATAAAATGATTTTCACCACACAAAAGGGAACAATACTTACCTAACAAATTTAAAAATATTCTTTTTTGTTTTATTAGGTGTTCATTCAACCGTGAATTGATTGATATTGCTTGAAACACTCTTCCAGATTGCAAATTCCGTCATAATCAATAATTTTTCAAAGTAAAAATGTGTAAAAAATGCAGTTTTTGCAAATTTTACCTCATGCTCATCCAACCGTGAAATTTAATCCAAAAGTCATTTGATGCGTTAGAAATTAAGTACAACAAGCCTTCTGAACACATCTTTTGTTGAAAAGTTTGGATTTGTTCAGATATTATTGAATTAAAGTTATGAAACTAACCTTGTGACTTTTGAAAAGTGACATTTTTGCCTTTTGACTGTGCTCATTGAAGCATGACTTAACGAATTTCAGTAATATTCTCTAGAATGGAAGCTGATAAAATTACCTAGAAGCACATGTAATAAAATTCGTAAAATTCTTCTTGGTTATACCAATTTGATTAAGGGGGGACTTTCTTTTTTTGTTGTGTATATATTCAGGATCTCAGAAATAAATTACTCTTCCAGATAATGCTGTAATCATAATTACAAATCCTTAGCAGGTTTAGGTCAATCAAGAATCGTTTGAAAATTTTAAGCCAATCGATCGTCGAGATTTTCATGAATGAATATCAACATTTCATCGTACCATGTGTCTTTAAAAATAGCACTGCAGTCTATGGACAAAAAAAATAAAAATCTGGTATTTCCTGTCACTAGCACTTTTTTATTTATTGTGAAGCTTCGAGGCTATGAAAATGAAATTTTCAGTTTTTTATCCTGTCACATTATGACACGCACTGACAGCTCAAAATTGAACAAATCTCTACGAATTTATAAATATCCTTTAAAACAATTTTCTTTGCAAATTACACTAATATAACTTATATTCACTTAAAAGTCTAAAAATCCTTATTACAAACCTCAATTTAAGTATACAGATGTATGATTGGGGTCAAATCCATCAAACTCTCTTGATACTAGCAAAACAAACTTTATGTATTTTAAACAAACATGACATATACATGCTAAGCATGAATTACATTTTTTAATGAATTATATGCCCATTATTGGAAAGCGAGAAACCTTATCTTTTTATTTAAAAGAAAAAATAATTCTAGTATTTTTTTTAATTGAAATGTCATTTGTAACAGGATAAACATGTTAGGCTTCAGAGGCAAAGGCATTTTATATAAATTGAAATATCTTTTTTTCAGAAACGTCTTTCTCTGAAATCAATCATCTCATAGCTATATAGGCTTTGTAGTAAGACAGATAGTGTACAAGTTTATTGTGCGTCTCCAAAACAAAGTTCTTCGTTAATTTACTCCTTAATATTACATAGCCCATGACTAAAAAAAAACAACTTTGTAATTCATTTACACATTTTTTTAAATAATTCAATCACTAGTGTACCAATTTTTTTTCAAAATATTTTAGTGCACAATAAGAATTTCGATCATCATTTAACTAATCCCTAAGTAATTATTGTCCATAAATCGATAAAATACCATTCACCGGATTTTTTTTTTTTTTGGCTTTGTTTTGTTTTTGTATCTGACGCATGCGCACGGTAGCTGATTCTTTTGTAGCGCTTAAATTGCTTATTAAAAAAAAAAATAAATAAATAAAAACAAAAACAAAAACAAAAGACATGATGCCAACAAACTTCACAGGTCAATCGCTGACACTTTTTCTTTCATTCTCCTTTCTTTCAATCAATTATAAATTACAAAACAGTAGCCATTTTTGTTCGTATTTGTCCTTATTAAAAATCTTTTACGTCACCATTCATTTGTTAGCAGAAAACATCGCTCCATTCTCCTACTTAAATTCGCCGCCCTCTAAATTAGCAAACATCACAAAATAGATTAGGAGTTTTGATATAGCTACGCATATTTTTTTTATGATTCTTATTTATTTACATTATGAATTATAAAAGGATCTAAAAATTATTTCTTTATAATTGTTTTCTCTGTTACTTTTGAACAAAATATTTTATGTTACATACTGATGTTGTTAATTTGATTATTTATTCTGTTAACTTTTGAAAACATGAAAGAAAATCAATAAAGTAATCTTGAATCTTGAATCTTGAATATATCCGATCGTATTATCCTCATTAAATATGTTTGAATAGATAAATGAAGGATATATACATGTCTATAAATAACTAAATCTCACTGAGAATTCTGACTAATTACCCCAAATCTCAAAATGATTTCACACATTTTCTTTTATTCTCCTTTCTGTCATTAAAATCTTGTAATTTCAGTTTATATATCTTCTAAAAGGTATTAAAAACCCCATTGCATCAGTCCTTGAACTAGCATGACTAGGCTGTTCCAAATTCTGGTCCTCAGTCCTCTTTCATTACAAAAAAGAAATCATTTCCTTTCATGACGTCATCGTAAGATGGGGGCGGAGCTATCCCCTCTTCCTCTGAAGTATTTTGGGGGTAAGGCAGGGGTGGAGCTGTTGGGTTTGCAGGGGTTGGGTAATGCGTAGCTCCATCAGGATTTGAGGGAACATAGACAGTAACAGGAGCTGTTGCTAAAGACATATACAATGAAACAAGAAATGGAGGTGCAATTAATATTCATTGAGGTTAAATCAGTGGAGAAACGTCGCCAGGGGGGGGGGGCGTTATGAAAGGACTTGTCGGACAAATTTGCTCTCAGCCAATTCAGATACAAGCATTTCAGAGGCTTATACAGTCAATAATGACAGTTGTCAGTGAGAATCAGTGATATGTTCCCTGGACTTCGTGTGGTCCTGTTCTTCCATCTAGTATTTCTACATTTCATTTGAATATATATACACTGTCCTTCATAAGGTGATTTTTTTTTTGGCCGCTCTAGCAACGTGATTTTGCAACCGTGAGCTTTAATTTCTTGAATATAATTGTCACTGTTGTACTTTCGGGACCTGGCTATATCTTGAACAATCCATAACCCTTCACGGGCATTTTCTTCAAAAAAAGTTAGTCAACCCCCATAATGCCCATTTTTGTCATTTTTTCCTCATTTTGGGCCCATTTTTGTTTACTTGGCCGATTCCTACCCGAGGAAATGCGTCTGAGTGTATTGTTTATATGTGTCTTAAGTCAAAGGACAGGTTCAGGTCTTTGTCTAGGGGAGGGATTGAATTAACAGGGTGATTGGTGAAATTCGGAATATTTTATTCCACTTTTATGCTGAAAACAAAAGAACATAAAAACAACCTAACCTTTGATTATCATCATTTGCCCCTATTTTTTTGTTAAAGCTTTGATAAAGGTTTAAATGGTAACTATAGTTAATATTTTTTTGATTTAGGTTCGGCTGGTTTTTATTATACAATTTGGGAAGACAGAAATTTTTCATGCTGTAAAAATGAATTAAAATCAATGTTGAACCCCAATCAAAATAAATTTTGACTCCTCCTAAACAGAAGAGTACAATAGTAGCTCTACACACAACAGCCGTTTTCCTTTGGATAGGCATTAGGGGGCTTGGTGGGTCGTAAACAAAAAAGGCCCAAATGAAACAAAATTACAAATGGGCATCATGGGGTTGACAAACCTTTTTGGAAAAAAATCCCGTGAGGGATTGAGGGATTGTTCAAAATTTAGGCCGGTCCCGAAAAGTAAAAACGGGGGCAACCCATTCAAGAAATTAAAGCCGGAGCAAAATGTCGCTCACGGAGCCAGAAAAATATATCCACCTTTATGACGAACAGTATTATGTAGCGTGAACTTTAAACCTTTTAATCAATCGAGCTTATCATCTTATGTTATATTTAAAATTATCATACATAGTCATTTAATGTCATTTTTCATAATATTCTGGCAAAAGAGTTAAACTTACTTGGGTGTAGGCTGTCGATGAGTCTCCTCGGGATGGTGTTGGAAAACCCCTGTATTGGTATGTTCTCACTGACAGAAAACGGCCTAGTGGTGGCTACCTGACTGCCCATGGTTTGCAGGAAAGTTGGATGCTACCCCTTTCGCTTGTAATATTTGTTCATGTAGCAGAAAATTGGATAAAGGACGAGGCTGACAATGCCAATGTAAAAAGGACCACACTTACAGATATCAACGTTGACTTGTTTAAATCCTCGTTTTCACCCGCTTGCAAGAACCGAAAATCATCATCTAATGATAAGACTAATTAGAGGGAACAAGAAGATGCGTTATTCCGTTTGGCATATGCTTACATATCAAGCTCATTGTCCGATTGGATATATGACTCCGATTGCGATGATGGCCCGCCATCTTGGATCTGTAAAAAATCTTAAAAAGGAAGAGGAAAAAAGTGCTACAATTCGATTCCCATGTCTACGATGCCTTTACGATGCACATGTCTATCCTTAAAACAAAATAAGTTCAATTTTGTTCAAAAGAGGATTGTGCACCTTTTAAAATCAAGCGATCGCGGAAAATAAACAAAATTAGTCAGAAGATCTATTGAAACGCAATGGGTCGAATCGAATTTTTTCCTATTTGTTCTAATTTTAACCGGTCGCTTTTCCTCAATGAAACCAAAGCCAATTCTCCTTGACACAATTGTATAATTATTGCAGATAATTTGGAATTTTTGATTGATATTCCATTGGTTTTAATTTAGATTTTCATTGGATATACCTAGTATCAATACATGGACTTCAAAGTAATTATATACTCACAATATTGAGAAAGAGCTATTATTTACTCCGTCTCCAAAACTATGTCCTATAGCTGCAGCATTTATAGAACGTTTTGGGTATACATGCGACGCTCGTATAGCTGATACGAGTACACGGTATGTGTATTTTCCGGATTTCCGTGTGACCCACAACGTTTACACATATCAATTCTAGTTGTGAACTTAAAGGAAACCAATACCCAAGGAAATAATCACTTTCATAGGAAAGAGCATAATGAGAGGAGCAATTTAAAAAAAATTTTTATCAATATCGGTTATAAAATAAGAGAGTTATGGAAGTTTGAAAAGTCTCGTTTTACCTTCTATGGGGATCCTCAAATTGGCAACATCAGCTTCAAAATGGCTGATTTTATGGACAACTCTCCATTTGTTTTGTACACAAATTTTCAGATTTTCCCCGTTTTCTTTCAAAATACGTCTTATACTTCTGAGCTCAAAAAAAGTCATGGGAAAATATATTTCACACAACATATGTTGAGCTCAGAAGGAGGCAAGACATATTTTGAAAGAAAATTGGGAAAATCTTAAAATTTGTGTACAAAACCAATAGAGAGTTGTCAATAAAATCGGACATTTTGAAGCCAATATTGCCAGTTTGAGGATCCCCATAGAAGGTAAAACAAGACTTTTCAAACTTCCATAACTTTCTTATTTGATAACCGATTTTGATGTAACTTTTTTTAAATTGCTCCTCTCATTATGCTCTTTCCTATGAAAGTGATTATTTCCTTGGGTATTGGTCCCCTTTAAGGGAAAGAGGGCGCTATCACTCTACGCAAAGCGAACGCGGCCATAGACATTTTGTATTTTGCACAGTTTTTTTTTTTTCACTTTGTTTTCTTGATTATGGCGAGCAACAAATTTTTCAAATAAATGTTCGCTCTGATTAAGTAAGCTAAGATTCTAAATTTTTTAATAACAGGAATAACAAATTGGGAAAGATAAGAAAAAGTTCTGTCACTTGTGTCAATTCGAAAGCCATGTCAGATCAAATTCCTGTACAATATGGCAAATTTTGCTCTCAAAATAGCTCATACGCTGCATAGTCATCTTCCTGGATAACGCATAACTATATTACAGCTTACTGTTCGAGCAGTTTTTAAAAGCTTGAATTCTCAGCTTTCCAAAGATGGTACATTCAGTTCGATTGGTTAAGAAAAAGTCCTGTCACTTTGAACATTATCACAAAAGAATCTTTACTCGATGGGTCAATATTTCCGCATATCACATGCATATCGCATGTGGACGGCGTCTTTGCAAGAAGTTACAAGATCACTATTTATATCAATAATCGTTTGGAACATCAATCTATGTGAAATAAAGATTCTGATTACAACTTCCCCAATCAAGTCTGAAGCATCTACCTACGAAAACTATGATAAAAGTTTAATTATTTCTTTCATGTCCACTAGTAATTTGCTCAAACAGATCGACGGACAATACCATTCCACCACAGGGAAGTTTTCTTAGGCGAGTTTTTGTACGCTAATTGCATGCAGTTGTCAACTGTTTGCTTCCCGTCGTCAGCGCGGGTTTCGTTGACATTAATCATGGAGATACTAAATCGCCATGCATTAATGTAGAGCCGTATAATTTTCTGCGCCGCTCAGCTGTATTTCCACTTAACTCATGAATGCAATGTTGCGTTTCCCCTCCTCAAATAATGGATGCGTCTTTATGTGAAGATTTAATGCCATACGTTAGATTTACATTTCACGTGGAGTAGAATAGATATGCAATGAATCGGTAAATCATACTCACCTCCATAAAGTATGTCTATTCATGATATGTTTTTAATTTTTCCATTTACTATCGATTCCGGGTTCAATCGTGACGTCATCATGACGTCATCATGCAGCTATTCAGGTCACATTAGCCTAATTATGATAAAACCAAACGCAGATTCAATACTATGACAAATTGAACGCGATTTGAAGACAAAATTAATCATTATAGCAAGTTGTGATACAAATTAGTCATTTAAAAAATAGATTATGTGAGATCTGATTAAGAACAAAATAAATTTTAATTTTAAAACTTATAAATGACATTTTAAGAATCTGCAATCTTTATCAAGTAATACTTTGTTGTTATCAGCGATTTTACCAGGTTGCTACTTTCAGATGGTTTTTGCCGAGACGTTTTTGTGACCCTCGCGTTGCATTTCGGGATAGTCACAAGCCGCCCAAAGTCTAGCTCAGCTGTTCGCTGTGCTCAACTTGTACTGGTCGAGTAGCCAGCGCGTATAGCTTGCTTGCTAAAGGCGGGGTGCAGCTAAGACGCTTTGACCACTGGCTCAGTTGATGTGCTGTCCTTGCCATTAGCTTTATTTTTGTTTTTTTAATACAAAAATGTATCTTTATTTTCATATTTTTTTTCACATTAAATAATATATGGTGGTAGTTTAAATATATTGCTACATAAAATAGGATTGGATATAATATCAAATAAGAAGATTATATTTACAAAAATCTGTTTCTGTTTGTCGTTGGCAAATCTACAAATTTCGGTAAAAGCCGCCCAAACTTTTTTCTCGGTAACAAAATATCAGCGCAGTTGTCCTTCCTTAGAGCAACTGGCGAAGCTGTTGACGCCCTCAACGTTCGTTGGTCCAAGCGTTGCGAATGCATTGCAAACAATCGAACAGTCAATGTGAGGGGCAACCACTTTTGTTCGCAGGTTGTGCGCTGTGCCTGCGCGGGTCATTCGTGTAGACGGCCAGAGCAAGCTGTGTATTCTGCCGCGATCACAGTACCGTTTCGGGGCCCGTACGGCGTGTAAAATTGACATTTTTGACCATTTCGGTCACTTTCGTAAGGTTCCTGGCCGGGTCCCTTACGATCCTACGGGTACCGGTGTATTTTTACAGATCGCGCGGGCCCCTAGATTATTGCTTTCATGTTCTCGATTCTCCCGGCGTTTTTATCAAATCGATAAACGGTCTACAGCCCTTGGAAAGCCCGTGGAGTCACTAAAGGGGACCGATCGGCCTCCTATCGGTGGCCGAGTAGGCTCCGCACGTTTTTTCTGTCAATTCTTGTAACAAGCCGGGAGGGTGTCGGGCGGTGCAACATGCACCGCAAGGACGTCAGGAGGTACCCGGTCGTGGTCCGCACACGCACGGCGCCTGACCGATTCCCACTGGGTTCCATGTGGTCTTTCGCACAAGTTTTTCCAAATCATATTGTATACATATTTTTAGTATTTGTCAAATTTCTCTTTCGAGATTGTCAGCATGAATTATTATCGGGCCAGTGCTATAATAGCTGAAGATCATGAGCATTCTGAATACATTAATACATTATTTATTGGGAGCATTTTCCAAAGTGTATAGTTATTTGAGACGGTGCTCTATATTGGCTCAGATTTTCAAAATATTAAAAAGTCCCACATAAATGTTTTTAATATATATATGCTTTGAGTAATACCGTCGATGGTTTTCAAACTTCATATAGAATAATTTGTCTTTTGATTAAAACCGCCTTATTTAAATTTATATTTTACAGTATTCTATGTCGTATTTGTGGTTTGAAACGTAAATAATTTAAATGCAATTATACTCAAAAGAGCTTAAGACAAAACTTTACAACAGGAGCCTGGCAGGGTGCCGCAGGATAGCCGCAGGGGAAACCTTAAACATAAATAAAATTTAAGCTGGATCTGACTATGAGACCAAACCAGGCATATACTAAATTTCTATGGGGTGGTCAACACTGAGTGGACTATTCCTATGGCCCGGTCACAGCTACACGACGCACGGCCAGCGCACAAAAAAGATAGAAAATAAGCTCTGTGCGTTGTTGTGCGTCGAACATTCTGATGATTTTGGAGAAGGTAATGCGTTTGAAGGGCGCTCCCACAGCGCTCCCACACCGCCCCCACAGCGCTCCCACAGCGCTCCCACAGCGCATATACTGCGCACATATTAAAGCATCCAACTAATACACAGCTTGCTCTGGCTGTCTACACGAATGACCAGCGCAGGCACAGCGCACAACCTGCGATCAAAAAGTGGTTACCCCTCACATTTACGGTTCGATTTTTGCAATGCATTCGCAACGACCTACGCACATATCACGAATGCTTAACGCGTGGTCTGCGTGTGTCTGGCGCTGGCGCTGCGCACTCTGCGAATGTCTGGCGCTGGTGCTGCGCCCTCTGCGCATATCTGGCGCTCTGCCGGCGTTTACATCCATGCGTCGAGCTCGACGCAGATATTTGAGCATGCTCAAAATTTTCAGACGCACAACTGCGCACAACGACGAATCAAAAAGCGTTCATCTAGCGCGCTCGACGAGTGAGCGACGAGTGTCAGCTACAAGCCAGCGCAAGACAACGCATTGCTCAAAACTGCTACTTTTTTGTGCGCTGGCCGTGCGTCGTGTAGCTGTGACCGGGCCATCACATTGACGTTTCGATTGTTTGCAATGCATTCGCAACGCTTGGACCTACGCACATGTCACGATTGCTTAACGCGTGATCTGCGTGTGTCTGGCACTGGCGCTGCGCGCTCTGCGAATGTCTGGCGCTGGTGCTGCGCCCTCTGCGCATATCTGGCGCTCTGCCGGCGTTTACATCCATGCGTCGAGTTCGACGCAGATATTTGAGCATGCTCAGAATTTTCAGACGCACAACTGCGCACAACGACGAATCAAAAAGCGTTCATTTAGCGCGCTCGACGAGTGAGCGTCGAGTGTCAGCTACAAGCCAGCGCAAGACGTGCGTCGTGTAGCCGTGACCGGGCCAGTAGGAGCGACCCTTGTAAGCGTGTAGCGCTAACATAAATCTGCTCTTTAACAACCTGATAGCAGTGCAATTATGGATAATTATTTCGCCTCTTATTTTATTTTTAAAATCTTTCTGAAACTAATGATATCATATATTTTAAATATCAGTTAAACAAGAATAAAGCGCGATAGGAAACAAAAACCTATCAAATGTCCTTAAAAATCATCTTTTATCATATCCATTATAGATTTTTTTTTTATTCATTTGTTTATTCTATAATGAGAGCACAACGCGCTAATGACCTGTACAGGCCACACAGAACCGTTGTTAGCGCTAACAGAAAACAGTACGCTCAGTCATATTATTTCGAATGGTGAAAGGTTGATGCCAGATGTAAATAATGCGTTGTTGTGACATATCACTGCAACATTAACGGTTGTAACAGGGCTCCAAAATTATCTTTAACACACACAGCTGCCAAAAGTTTTTATTGGTATATCGGCAATGCAAATAGACTACCAATGAAATGACACAGGTTGGAGACTAACAGCTATTTATAAATCTATTTATTTATTGATCTATTCAAACATAAATTTATTAACAGGATAAAAAAAGATCATATCTAACACGGTAAAGCTGTTTTACCCTTGGTCCTGGTAATAAAAAACAACATGATTGCACATTACTATAATACATGTACATACACTGGCGTAGATACTCCTACAAAAGAAAATGCGTCCCGCTCTACCAATTTTGAATCGTTCATACCCCCACTTACAAAAGAAAGTAATGCGTGTCTACGCCCGTGTGTAGGGGAGACCGGGGACAAATGTAACACGGGGCAATTGTAACAGAGGCTCCCATTCCTAGCAGAAACACGCTATAAACTTAAAAT
>CALNVZ010003430.1:7378880-7433594 GCA_940671915.1 Paracentrotus lividus
TTAGTTTTAAGCAAGTATTTAGCTTCAATAAAGCTGATAGGTCAAATTTGGAAAAAACTGTTACAATTGCCCCAGGTCTCCCCTACATATAATTTACAAAATACTTCTAATTATCATTTTTGTTTCTTAATGTTATAGAACATTGGTGTTTATTTTGTAGGTTTATGTTTACAAGACATGCAAGAGGGGATAGGGGTAAGTGTAAAGGGAAATGTAGGGTATAACAAAGTAAGGGACTAAACTGTGTTAAAAATAAATTCGCGAGCCGCAAGTCTGATTCAGGTTTCGGCCTGACACCAGTCGATGACCCTAGGGAAACTGTTCTTCCTCAGGGCATTGCTAGTAGTGGGGCCACCAATCGTCATAATAAGGGCTTCGTTTGCAAGTCATGTTAATGTTTGGCAACATCTATAAATATGTTCTACTTGATCACACGAATCAGAAAATATATGTCTCCAATTTTTTAATTCACCTTTTGTGAACCAAAATGGAGGTCAAAGGTCAGGCTTCATTAACATAAACATCATTGTCTTCAAATTGTGTCAAATTTGGTAACACATTGTAGATAATTCTATAACTAGCAATTAAGTCTATTAACATTTTTTCACCCGAACAGCCAGTTCTGAGCAATATGCAAATTAGTCTATTTATGCATGATTAAATGCATTTAATTGTGTCAAGCTTAACTATAATCAGACAAAACATATCCATAGAAAATATCAATAGCAACTAATCAAGAATACAACATAGGTCATACTAGCCTGACATTGCTGCCACATTCTGGTGACCCTTTTGACCTTAAAATTATGGCAAAGTTCAATTTATATGATGATTAACAACCTGGAAATAACATCATTTTAGCAAAAACCTCAGTTTCTATGAACTTTGACCTTATTTCTAGGTCGATTGTATCAACTAAAAATATGACAACATATATTTTTTGGTTGATTGCATCAATTTAAATATATATTAATGCTAGTTACCAACATAGATAAGCTTATACAACGAATAGGTCAAAGGTCAAAATAAAAGAAAGAGGTTTTGGCCAAAGTGTTTTGTTGTGACCTCAGTCTTATTGGGCCGCATTACTTGGAATATTTCATTTAACGTGTTCTACTTGATCCCACGAACCAGGAAATGTTCGTTTTCATTGACGTACGACTTGTAAATGAGGTGAAAATTCAACAAAAAATTTTATTAGGTTTGGCTATTTCCACGTTTTTTAGCAGCATGTTATTTGAACTTTGGCCTTATCTTGAGGTCATACGTACCAACAACAAAAATAAATAAATAAATAAATGAAAATGAAAAAATGGTAAGGTTGGTATTCTGAATTCAAGGGGTCAAGTAGAACAAAAGTAATTATGGTTGTCAAAATCAATAAGCTATAATATTGCCCAATAGGACAAAGGTGAAGACACACATAGAAAGTTAAGGGAATACGTAAGGGCCAAAGATTTCTGTCTTGGTCATAGACCTGTTTGGCATTATAGCTCAATCATTTAGATAGCCACAGTTCATTTTGTTCTACTTGACACAATGAATCAGAAAAATCTACCTTGCTACTTTACATTGACACGTATGACCACAAGATAAGATAAAAATTCAAATAACATGACGCTAAAAAACCCGGAAATAATTATAAAAAAACTATAATAGACTTTTCACCATAGTTAAAGGTCACAGGTCAATGAAATCGAACATTTCCTGGTTCGTGGGATCAGGTAGAACACGTTAACAGTGTTAAATGAAATATTCCAAGTAATGCGGCCCAATAAGACTAAGGTCACAACCAAACACTTTGGCCAAAGCCTCTTTCTCTTATTTCAACCTTTGACCTATTCGTTGTATTAAGCATATCTATGTTGGTAACTAACATGAATATATCTAACTTGATGCCATCAACCAAAAATATATGTTGTCATATTTTTAGTTGACACAATCGACCTACAAATAAGGTCAAAGTTCACAGAAACTGAGGTTTTTGCTAAAATGATGCCATTTCCAGGTTGTTAATCATATAAATTGACATTTGCCCTAATTTTAAGGTCATAAGGGTCACCAGAATGTGGCAGCAATGTCAGGCTAGTATGACCTATGTTGTATTCTTGATTAGTTGCTATGGATATTGTCTATGGATATGTTATGTCTGATTATAGTGAAGCCTGACACAATTATGCATTCAATTATGCATGAATAGACTAATTTGCATATTGCTCAGAACTGGCTCGTCGGGTGAATAAATGTTAATAGATTTAATTGCTAGTTATAAAATTACCTACAATTTGATACCGAATTTGACACAATTTAAAGATAATTATGTTTATGTTAATGAAGCCTGACCTTTGACCTCCATTTTGGGTCACAAAAGGTCAATTAAAAAATTGTCAACATATATTTTCTGATTCGTGTGATCAAGTAGAACATATTTATAGATGTTGCCAAACATTAACATGACTTGCAAGCGAAACTACATTGATGGCCCGACTATAGGAGTTATGATTTATTTTTCCTTTACCAACAACTCCCAAGCTACTAATTGTCTATGTTTCTCCAAATCCGAATGGAGCTACGCATTACCCAACCCCTGCAAACCCGACGGCTGCATAAGCATCGGGCTATTTTGGAGTACTACAGACTGTTTAAAAAAGAATGGAACAATGGGGGAAAATAATTAAGGTACGACATCTTCTGAAATAATGTCTGTATTTGGTACCACATTGAAAAAATGTGAGCGAAGAGGAGCTGATCGATATTACACACATTTATTGTTCCAGAGCGATGAATTCGTGGCCACTATGCGCAGATGCACAAAACCTAAATATAGGCCATGGAAAAGCATACGCAAAATAGATTTTCTTGATTATAGAAAAGTGATCATATCTTAGGATCTACAACACCAAATGAGATTAAAAAAAAAAAAGAAGCAAACTTAATGCTAAAGAATGCCTGATGTTCCTCCTTTATAGAAATATTGAAGACTATTAGATTGTGATTAATTTTCATAATTACAACAACAACAAAAATAATAAAAAAATCCGACTGTACCATTTTATTTGATACAGCCTGTATAATTAGCAATCTTAAAACCACCATGACCATCGGTGGAGTTTTTTCAGGCTTCGGTAGCAACTTCCGATGCATTGGCAAAATCTTTGGCAGCCAGAAATAAGACTTCCGAAGGTTCACTTCGTTTGAGCATCGCAGCATCGCACATTGTTGCCTTACAAAGGCAATGCGAGGGAAACACGAACCCGCCCGATGGTCTGTTGAAGGCAGCACGACTTCGTGACGCCTTCTCAATGCCATCATGTAGCCATCGTAGTATAGTATGATGACACAGAATTGTCTTGTGGAATTCCTCTTGGAAGAAGAATTTAGTGTTCCTCTCTGTATTCTTTGCTTCACCTAGTATATCATTGCATTATTACGTCAAATTCTCGTTTATATTTGTATGGTTTGATTTTTAAAGTGTCATCTTTCCAACCTCATTTCTTTCAAGACCTGTAATGAAAATGAAATGTAAATATGTAATGTCAATATCCATTCTGTCGAAGCTGAAGGCAAAATAATTTTCTTCCCAGAAAAGGCTTCATTTCATCCATCTTTGAGACTTTAACGTTAACTTGATCATAACAACGTGATTATGACAATCATAATTATTCATAATCATACTGATGATGGTGTTGGGCAGTGATGGTCATGATGGTAATGGCAGTTGTGAGATATGTTGGTGATTGCGGTGATAAAGATAACAATTATGATCTTAGTGGAGGATAGGGATAAGTATGAAATTGGTAGGGGTTGATAGATTTGCTGATTTAAATGCTCCATGCTCCAAATTTTATTGTCCGAAACAAAGATGACCGGATAATTGTTTTGCCCCTTTTCTCGTGGGCCTGGCGGCCGCTGGGCAGCCCCACAAGGACATTGCTCTATCCCCCTCTTGTTGAACGCCAAACAGGGAAGTCTTCGCGTGTGATTCATAGTGCCATCGTGTAACCTAAACTTTGCGCGAACCCTAAAAATGACCCCTTCGTATAGACATCGCAGCTGCACATCGGGGACAGTGTGACGCCAGCTCATGCGAATACCGGCCGATGTCCTAGGTGATCGGTGCTGGGGGTCCGCTACACCAACCGCCAGGATATTTACCCGCCGAACCTGCCGTTCGAATCAGATGTGTCCGGTGATATAACCGCATATGTTTTTATTTTTTAAATCAATTGCATTGTTCAACGAACTCGCACTAAATCGGGTAACTATCCAGGCGATTGGTTCCAAAGGAGCGCTTGACCAGAACCGTTCGCCTATGACAGGCCTGAAACATATTTCAGTCCAGGGACGCCGTAAGTGCGTGTACGAACATGGGCAAATAGTTTTTGTACTTGCCTTCCGGCCGGGTCCTGGAGTGATATGAGATTCAGGGGTAAAGCCTCAATCACATTTGAAGTTAAGAGTTGAAATATGATATAGCTACGCACATTTTCCCTTATTTTGTTCCATTCATCACTAAAAAGTCATCAGTTATTGATTGTATTTGCCCATGATAAATAGGAATTTTGATAAAGCTGGCCATAATTCTATTCTATTATTCTCATTTTCTGCAACTATAATTTACAAAAGGGTTGTCATTATTGTTTGTATCTGTCCATGAACACTCACTTATAATTGTGACTGAAACAGAAAATCTACAATTGGAGTCATTAGTGAAAAATTCTAGTAGCATAATACATATTCTCTTATTCTCATTTTTGTAAAATGTCATTAAATAAATATATATATATATATATATATATATATATATATATATATATATATATATATATATAAATCGTCTGAAAAGTAAGTCATTTGACCGTTGTTCCACTTAATAGTCCACAGTCCTCTTTCATAAAATGTCACTCTCCTTTCATGACGCTATCATACGAAGGTGGCGGGGCCACGGCCTTCTCCTCCTCAATGGGAATGTCAGTCTTTTGTGGGTAAGGCATGGGTGCAGCCGTCGGGTTTACAGGGGTTGAGTAATGCGTAGCTCCATTCGGATTTGGAGAAACACAGACAGTAGCTTGGGAGCTGTTGGTAAAGACAAAAATGAAAAAAATAATAATAATAAAACAATACAAAAAACGAAATGAATTTAAAGGGATAAGGTAACTTCGTGGAGGCTTGCAAAAATTTGTCAGTGCACGTAAAAATGTGTCGAGAGGAACTCCTAAAAATGATATATCCTAAGCATCATTACATGTGCTTCAAAGAGACTAAAGAAGTTATAATTTGTCCCTCCATAGACTGTAGTGTTAAGCGAACCCAGGTACGTTTCAAAGTCTTATTAGGCGATTCCTGTCCAAATGGATTGCAATTATGATAAAGCATTAGCTAAAAGGGTAATTTATCGTTTTAGATACTGAACGAACTAGAACGACCCCTTTAATTCATAACCAGTGGCAGAGCGTTGGACTTGTGTTTCTTCATTATTCTACTCTTCTTACTTCCATCTCGTACTCCTTTGATTCATATATTTTATAAATAGTGTACAATCGATCGCGCAATATACTGGATTATAAGTACGACAAATACTAAATTATCCCGAGTGCAGATTTGTTTCTCCGAGGCCGTAGGCCGAGGTGAAATCGAACTGCACGAGGGATCATTTAGTATTTGGAGTTCATATAGTCCAGTAATGTTGCAAGATGGAGCGTTCACTATTTATTATAGTAGTCCTTGTAACGCTTTTTTGGTGCCCCTCTGTCGAGGTGGCCAGTGGAAAGTTCGCCATATAGTACAATCTTGGGCAGGCGGTGATTGTCCATTCTAGAGACGTGCCCTGCCCAGCGTAGCTGTGATTTCAGTAGCATGGCCTCGACACTGGTGATCTCCGCCTGTTCAAGGACTTCAACGTTTGTGACATAGTCACTCCAATGGATATTAAGGATGATGCGGAGACAGCGCTGGTGGAAACGCTCTAGAAGTCGCAGGTGATGACGGTATGTCACCCACGATTCAGAGCCATACAATAGGGTAGTGAGTACGACAGCTCTGTATACGCTGATCTTGGTCGATTTCTTGAGTTGCTTGTTTTTCCAGACTCTCTTGTACAGTCTACCGAAAGCACTGTTTGACTTGGCCAGTCTGTTGTCTATTTCCTTGTCTATCTTGGCGTCAGATGTAATTGTACACCCAAGATAGGTGAACTAGTGAACGGTCTTCAGCACGGTATCGCCGATAGTGATGTGAGGAACGCGGTACTCTTCCCGGGGTGCAGGCTGGAGGAGGACCTCAGTCTTTTTCAAGCTGACCTCAAGTCCGAAGAGTTGAGCAGCTTCTGCGAAGCAGGATGTCAGACGCTGCAAGGCTCTTTCTGTATGGGCAACAAGGGCAGCATCATCGGCAAAGAGGAGGTCTCGAAACAGCTGCTCGAGAGTCTTTGTGTTGGCCTGCAGTCTCCTAAGGTTAAAGAGACTGCCATCGAGGCGATAGCGAATGTAGACAGCGTCGTCACCATCAAGGCCTTCCATGGCCTGCTTGATGCCATTGATGATGGGGAAGGGTTCTGAGAGGTCGCTGTTTAACATAACTTGGCCGTACTGGTCTTGATGCAGTTGGATGACCATACTGAGGAACTTTGGGGGGCAGCCGAGGCGCTCCATAATTTGCCAAAAACCCTTTCTGCTCACCGTGTCGAACGCCTTGGTTAGGTCGACAAACGTTACATACAGTCCTTTGTTCTGTTCCCGGCACTTCTCTTGGAGCTGCCTGAGGACGAAGACCATGTCTGTGGTGCCCCGATTTGCTCTGAAGCCACACTGGGTTTCCGGGAGGTGATCTTCTGCGATGATAGGTACTAGCCTGTTCAGGAGCACTCGAGCAAAGATGTTCCCTGCGATGGAGAGCAGAGTGATCCCCCGGTAGTTTGAGCAGTCAGACTTTTCCCCCTTGTTCTTGTATAAGGTAATGATGACTGCATCGCGAAGGTCTCTTGGCAGTTTGCTCTGCTCCCAACAACAGACGAAGAGTTCATGAAGCTTGCTATGCAACGCTGGGCCTCCAGCTTTCAAAAACTCAGGCGGAATTCCATCAACTCCTGCTGCCTTGCCACTCTTCATCTGCTCTACGGCTTTAGTAAGTTCTTGCAAAGATGGCGGGTCGTCTAGTTCCACTTTGACTGGCAGCTGAGGGATGTGGAGGAACGCAGAGTCTTGGACAACTCGATCAGCACTGAAGAGCACCTGGAAGTGCTCAGACCAACGGCTCAGGATAGATGTCTTGTCTTTGAGAAGTGTCTGTCCATCCGCACTACGCAAGGGACTCTGGGCCTGGTGTGTGGGGCCATACACCGCCTTGAGGGCTTCATAGAAGCCTCTGAAGTCACCAGCATCTGCGCACTGCTGAGTTCTCACTGCAAGGTTTGTCCACCATTTGTTTTGCATCACTCGAAGCTTGAGCTGGAGGTTCTTGCAGATATGACGAAAGGCGGCTTTCTTCAAGGGACAGGACGGGTGAGCCAGGTGGGCCTGGTGGGCTGATCTCTTCTTCGCCAGCAATTCCTGAATCTCTTTGTTGTTTTCGTCAAACCAGTCCTTGTTTCTTTTAGTAGTAAACCCAAGGACTTCTTCAGATGTCTGCAGGATGGTTGTTTTCAGTTCCTCCCAGAGTGTTTCGGGAGAGGGATCTTCCAGGCAGCTGTTGATTTCTAGCTTGTCTTGTAATCCTGCCTGGAAGTCAGCTTTCACTTCAGCTGACTGTAGCTTGTTGAGCTTGAACTTTTTCTTCGGGGGCCCCTCCCTTCCTTGGCTTAGGTTTGAAGTGCAATCCGAGTTTGCTGCGCACCAAGCGATGATCAGTATGACATTCAGCGCTGGGCATCACTCTGGTGTGCAGGATGTCTTTGAGGTCTCTTTGGCGCACTAAAACATAATCGATGAGGTGCCAATGTTTAGACCGAGGAGGCATCCAGGTTGTCTTTTTGCTGGAAGATGGTGTTGGTGATGACAAGTTTTTGCTCTGTGCAGAACTCCAGCAGCAAGCGCCCATTGTCGTTGCAATTGCCAACGCCGTGTTTGCCAAGTACTCCTTTCCAGGCGACTGCGTATTTGGCCCACTCTAGCATTGAAGTCACCAAAATTAACAGCTTGTCGTTTGCAGGGATGCTTTGGAGAAGGGTGCGGAGTTCTGAGTAGAAGTCTCTTTTTTCTGCAGCTCGGCTTGTAGAGTCGGCATACACACTAAAGAGAGTTGCATACTCTTGTTCTTCAGAGGTAGGCGCATGGACATGATGCGGTCCGAATGACCGCTTGGCAGGTTTTCCAGCTTGGAGGCGATGGAGGTTCTGAGCATGAAGCCAACTCCGGCAAGACATCCTCTTGTTGCAGGTTTCCCAGACCAGAACAGTGTGTAACCGGCGCCATGCTCCTGTAGGCTGCCTTCTTCTGGGAAGCGAACTTCACTGAGGGCGGCAATATCGATATCAAGCCTGGATAGTTCATGCGCAACCAAAGCAAGCGACGTTCAGGTCGGTTGTTGTCAGTTCGGTCAAGCATGGTTCTGATGTTCCAGCATGCTAGTTTCAGTGTTTTTGCACCCTTACAGGTGGGTGCGTACCTTCCTTTCTTTGTTATTTTTTGACCGCATGAGAAGATGCCCGTTGGCCGCGGCGAGCCAACTGGGAGATAAGAGACGAGCTTTGGTTAGGCCACCTTTTCTAGGCCCTCTCCATGTGGAGCAAGCAGTGCTGTCCCTAGATAAGGCGCTTGGTCGTTCAGGGTGCTGCCGAATGATGTGTCGTCTCCGGGTCAACATCAGGCGACCAATATCCTGAACCGCCTGCATGCAGGATTGGAACTGCGGCTTCCAGTGACATCTTCCACTGCCGAATTCGCCCCTTTCCTGTCGCTACAGGGCTTGGTAAGGTTGGTGGCGTCTAGACGTGGACATGTTCCTTCGAGCCTGCGCAATGGAGTTTTAAGGTGAAGTGCAGTGTGCGCGGTCCTGACCCCACCCTTTAAACCGGGTTTCATCTGCCATGGCTAGCAACTGGGACGGTGACAGCGAGGTCCTCGAGTCGTAGGTTTTACATCAGACTGTCCTTGTCCTAGATGGATGGCCTGCCAAGGCTAACGAGTTCCATCTACCCTGGTTTGGTTTTGCTGGATGGCCGCAATTGGCTCTCCTGAGCCAGCGCCCTTGGAGATGAATCTTGTTTTTCATTACATCAGGGTGTCCAGCCACCCTCCACACCAAACTCCAGAAGGAGATGGTGGGGGGAGACGGTTTAGTCGCCGTCGACCCCCACCCTGAAACAGGTAGTACTGGCTTACAGGTTACCAGTAGCAGGGACTTGCTAACCTCCTGGCTAGCAAGCCTCCTGACCTGACCTGGAGTACATATGTACAATATAACAAATTGAAGGTAGGTCACGTGGACGTACTGATCTATCCAGTCCCAATGCGTATTTTCCACCACTATTTACTATATATATACAGTGGTGGCCAAAATTATTAGAACACCTGAACCTACACAAAGTCTATGGGATTATCAATGCCCTAGTTCATTTGCCGAAATCAGATTAAAGATATATTTTGTGTGCCATGGGCTTTCATGACATTTTAGCATATGGTCTTACGTATATGTAGACACCAAATTTATTTAGTTTTGACCATCTGGTGATGCGGAGCATTAAAAACAGTTGCGCTATGCGCTTTTGGTTTCCTCATAGACTTGTGTATAAAACATGTAGTCCAAATGCAAAAAAAGTAAAATGCCAATTACATATGCCGATTGTTCAAAAAGTATTTGAGGTTGAAGTGTGAAACTTAGCAGGCGTATTTATTCTAATATACCTCAAATACATGCTAAGTTTTAGAAAATTTGGTCAAATGGGGAGGGTGGATTCGCTTCATCCTTGGTGGTCAGATGACCAAAATCAACATGCCCATTGAATGTTAAGACTATTTTTTTTTTTCATTTAATAAAGACACTCCTTGTAAATGTATATTTTTTTAAAGGATATTTCATGAGCAATTCAAATATGTTGAAATATTAAGGGTCATTGAAGTGAGGGACTTAAAAAGGGGCTCTGAATTAAAAATTTGGGGCCCTTCAAAAATAATTTTAAAACCTCACATAAGATGTTACTAATTTACACTGTGTTGTTATGAATGCCATTTTTGACATCCTCAGGACATTTCCTTTCAGAATATATATACTTTTGTACGGAGAAGCTTAAAATGTTTAACGTTATGACACTTTGATCCTGAAGGGGGCAAGATTTTTTAGATTTTTCAATCGGTGGTGTAACATTAAAATGGGCGACTTGGGGGCAAGTTCCCAACGCTTGGCTTTGTTATTTAGTTTTAAAGCATAATGATGATATTCGGAGACATTCCAATCATTTTATAGGTATTTAAATGTTCAACTGAATAAAAATTACTAAAATCATTTAAATATGCTTGGTGTTCTGATAATTTTGGCCACCATTGTATATATACAGTGCGTTTCAGAAAAAAGGTAATCCATTTTTAGAGGGCCCGTATTCCAAGTTAATTTGTTTTTACTGTTCATATGTTACAAATGATTGAAAATGAACTCTCCACCTTTCCAATGGTACCTTTCTTGAATCATGAATGTAAAGCCTAACTGAGTAAATTGCAAATGAAAATGACGGTACCGAATCAATTTTTTTCCCAGTTTTAAGGAAATGAAAGAAGACTGAGTGAATGCTGACCCTGCTTCCCAGAGCACTGAATAGGATTGCGTGTGGTGATGTGTGACTCCTTTAAAAGCATCCATCTGTCTTCTTTCATTTCCTTAAAACTTGGAAAAATTTGATTCTGTACCGTAATTTTCATTTGCAATGTACTCAGTTATGCTTTATGTTTATGATTCAAGAAAGGTACCATTGGAAAGGTGGAGAGTTCATGTTCAATTATATGTAACATATGAACAGCAAACACAAATGAGCTTGGAATATGTGCTCTCTAAAAATGGATCACCTTTTTTCTGAAACGCACTGTATAAGTGTGATGAGGCTCAACTTCGTTAACATGGTGGCGTTTGTCCAGAAAATATAAATATGTGAGGATAAAGTGTCTAGGACAGGTAGATGTAGCTTGCACTTGAAATATTGAAATTTGATCGAGCTTTCGGATTTCGCCATCTTCAAGATTTCTGAAGTAAAAATCATAACAAGAACAAAAACCAGATATTAAATATTTGGTGCCTGATTTTGTTTGTATGATTTACTTATATATATATTATGGGAGGGTTTCTTCTTTTTATGAGTTTTTTCTTCAGAAATCTCGAGGAAGACGAAAGCCGAAAGCTCGATCACATTAAAGATTTACAGTTCAAGCTACGTCTACCTGTCCGAGACTCTTTCTTCTCACTTTATATAAACATTTATATATACATGTATTTATATATATCCATATTTTTTCGTCATTTCTCCTTGTATTGCTGGTAGTGTTACGCTATTCAATATCAAATCCATTTCATAATTCGATTGTAAATAGTGCCACCTTTATACTATAAGGTGGTTATCTGGGGTGGTTGTCCAAGGGGTAAGTGTTGTGATACGCATAATACCATATGCAACTTGAAGCTATGCTGGAGGGGAAATGCTTTAAGTTGTATTGCACGAAACAAAGGTGAACGAAATAATATGACCACATGATTTTATTCTGATTATTTTATTTTATTTTAGTTCCCCCTTTCTTTTTTAAAGAGTTTGCGAATGAATCTCAACTTACTTGGTTGTAGGATGTGGATACGCCTCCACGGGCCGAACATGATGACTTGGCAAGCCTTGCATGTGTATGGTCTCACCTACTGAAGTAGGCCTAATGGTGCAAAGGTTGGACTCTACCATGTTTGGGTTCACGGTACCAGCGTCAACCACCCACACTGGCCTTGGATTTGGGTTGTTATTCTTGTCCTTGTAATAGATGTTCAGGTAGCAGATGATGACAGGGATAAGGATGGTAAAGAGAGTGCCGACGATTAGGAAGGCCTCAGCTACTTTATCCAAAGCAGTGCTAGACTTGAAACCTCCGTTGATACCCACTAGGTTTATACCGAACATCATAAGCCCAACCATGAGGCATAGCATGCAGACCAAGCACATGCGTAAAGACGTGGGAATATGCTTACACATATTCACAGGCTGACGGTATTGGTCCATCTTGGATACTAAAAAGATATAACATTATATGAAATATATAACATAAAACTACAAATATACTTAAAGATAATCCTTGACCATGAGTGATTTCACGTATTCACGTGTTGGTATTGGTCATGGGCGGCGGAGACGGGGGGGGGCGGCAGGGGGCCGGCCATCCCCCCCCCACACTTTTTTGCCAGAATGTTTTATTTTCTAAGGGGAAAAGGAAAAGAAAGAAAAGGAAGAAGAGCGGAAAGAAGAGGCAAAATGCAGCCCCTTTTAAACTGCCATACACGGAACGACCTCCGGAGGACACCTCAGATCCTCTCTGGAACGTACACGGAGTGTGATTCTTATCAAAACACGGGGTAAGATAATGCCACCCTTTCAGTTCACAACTCAAAGCTAGGTTGCACTCTGTGTGTGTGTACGCAGGGAGGCAATTGAGATTGCCCCCAAAACAAGGTAAACAGTGGACGAACACAGAATGTCACTCCAGGACGTGCTAGACCTTCTAGCGTGAATCTTACCTCGTGTTCATGCTGTGTTCGTGCCGAGTACACACGGGTGTCTTTTTCTGGTTACTTTCAGATTAGAGGCAACAAGGGGTGAACAAAGGGTAACCTCCGGAGGACATCCCTTGTTTGAGTGCCAATCTGAAAGACTCTTGCGTTTGAAATACCACCTTCAGGTCGCAAGGTTCTCTCGTGAAGGTACATTGATTGACCCCTAGTGGTGTCCCATATACCGTTGTCCGCAAAATTGTTCATACCCCTGACATTTTTTAAGTTTTTTTAATTTGCTTTTAAGTAAATGAGTTTCGTCAAACTTTTTGATGATCAGTATGTTACCAACATCTGGACTATTAGGAAAGTTTGACATTTTGAGTCATTTAGTATTCCAGTGGTACTTTATTGACAGATTTACGAAAATCGCCATGTTCATAATTATTCATACCCTATAGGGGTGCCAAATCTAATTCATTATCTTATCATCTTGGTTATAATTATTTATTTAAATTTCCACATAAAGTAGTTCTTGCGAACATAAAGAACCATCATTCATGTCTTCCATGGGTTTTGACAAATGCGTTCTCTGGAAAACGTTCAGGCTGTGTAAGGTTGCATGGTCTTTGAGCCATTTTGTGAGTCTTCAACTTCCTAGACACATTTCCTAAGGGATTCTTGTCATGTCATCGAATATTACTTTCAAGATTATTCATTATGATTGTCCTTGAACTGCTACATGACTAACCTGGCCGTATGCTTCTGAATTTCGTCTTGCTGACAGGTCCAATGCTGTCCCAGGTAACATTTACAAGCATTCTTCTGCAAGTTTTCATCCAGGATCTTTATAAAAATGTATACACCGGGATGCCTCCTATTCTGAACAGATTTTCAGTGCTACCCGCAATGATAATCCCCCATAGCAGTTCTATTAAAGTAACATGTGCCAAAATCAGGACACTGTTCTTTACATTGAAGGATTCATCTTTCTTTTGCCAAATTGAAGAAGGTCCATATCACCCGTAAATTCTACCTTTCTCTCATCAACTTATATAATTTTGGTCCAAAAGTTAAAATTCTGGTTTAAATGAGCTCAAGAACTGTCCACAGGCCTCCCGGTGGTTCTGACTGCAAAACTGGAGCCCGTATTGGGAAGTGTCTGTATATGTATCCTCTATGTAGTATTCGCTCTTTGGCACCTTCGTCTCTGGCTGGTCATTGGTATCCATTCCTACCTTGATTGTAATCTGTGGGTTGTTGTAGGCCTTTCAGTATACTTACTTGGCAATTCAAGGAGGCACCTTGCACTTTTAGTCGTGCCCATGGTAGCTTTATCCCAAGTATCTTACATCTGGTGCTCACAAAAGAAGTACTTGGGTGTTGACTCAGGGACTAAAAAGTGTGGGTAGAGCGGTTATTTTATTTCAATAACATTGAAATGAATGTTCCTGAGTGAGAAATTCAAAGTCCTGACAAGAAACCAATAATAAAAGGTTTGGGAAGCTGAAGACTCCCAGGATGGCTCAATATGCAACCTGACTCAGCCTGGAGGTTTTCCACAGGACACATGGGGCAGACCCCACAGAAGCCGTGAAGAAATACTATAGACTCTTGCAAGAACTATTTCAGATGTTTATTGAAGTAAATAATATGTGCCCCTGGTTATTTGATAAGAAATTGGACTGGGTACCTCTAGGGTATGAATAATTATGAACATGGTGTTTTTCGTAAATCTGTCAATAAAATACCCCTGGAATACCAAATAACCCAAAATGTCAAACTTTCCTAATAGTCCAGATGTTGGTAACATACTGATTACCAAAAAGTTTAACGAAACTCATTTATTTAAAAGAAAAATTCAAAAAACTTAAAAAATGTCAGGGGTATGAACAATTTTGCGGACAACTGTAAGTAAAGTTATGAATGTGTAAATTTTTTTCCTCGCGCTTCGCACTCACTATTCATTTTTGTTAAAATGGAGGTGATCGTTACCTAGTAAAAGATTTAAACAAAAAGACATACACTCCCTTAGCACTGGTATTGCAACATTGCTAAATGTGTGTATTTTTTCATATTTAAAGGTCTTTTATATGTTGAGATAATGGCCAGAGATTTGTCGAATATTTTTGTATATTCTGAATGACAGACTTCGCCGTTTTCATTCCTGAGAACAGTACATACGCAGACAGGGGCACTTTTTAAACAAAGGGGCAACAAATGAACAAAGGCCGCAGTATGGAATTTTAAGATCTGGGGATTATCAGTAAATAAAATTATTAAGGAGGGGTCAAATTTCTCTCTGAAAGGACTTCATTTTAACCTCGTGCTTTGCGCTCGCAAAGTTTTCTCAAGAAGATCAATTGACTGATCCCTGGCGTCCCAAATAAGTAATGTTATGAAAAATGTTCTGCTCGCGCTTCACGCTCGCAAATTATTTTTGTTAAAATGGAGATGATCGTTACTTGGTATAATTTTTAAAAAAAAAAGACATAAGAGGGGAAATATGCGTAAAACATATGGCCATTGCATCATTGTAAGCTAAAATTTTCAGCTCACGCTTCGCGCTCGCAAATTTCTCTCAGATCGACTGATTCCTGACGTCCCAAAGTGAAGCGATGCGATGTCAATTTTCAAAATGTGCCTAGAATACATTACTTTAATACAGGTCATGATTATAAGCCAAAATTTTCAGGTCGCGCTTCGCGCTCGCAACTTTCTCACAAAAAGGCACATTGACTGATCCCTGGAGTCCCAAATAAGTAAAGTTATCAATTTCTAGATCTGTTACTTTTTCTGCTCACGATTCGCGAGCAGAAAAATTATTTTTCTTAAAATGGAAGTGAACGTTATGTAGTAAAAGATTGAAACAAAAAGACATAAGAGGGAAAATGTGCGTAAAATATACGACCTTTACGTCATTATAAGCAACAATTTTCAGCTCGCGCTTCGCGCTCTCAAATATCTCTCTGAAAGTACTATTGAGTGATTCCTGAAGTCCAAAATTGGAGAGACGTGATGTAAAGGTGTTTAGAATACACTACTTTCAGGTCATCATAAGCCAAATTTTTCGGCTCGAGCTTCGCGCTCGCAAATTTCTATCAAAAAGGTGGTGCACGTATTATGAAACGCGAGAATTGAAAACATCCCTACTGAGATCAATGGAGACACATTTACATCAATTGAATTTCAAGTTCAAGTTTAAGTCCAAGTAACATTTATTTCCTTTTCGAAATACATAATTTATATAATCTTATAATATAAATCATGTGAAAGGAGGCGAGAATCTCTATAAGCACGAGGCTTGACATGCTTGAGTCGAGGTCGCCATGACATTATATAGGGTAGATGTAGGGAATACCGGACAGTAGGGAATATCGGACGGTCACCACATATCCAGCCCTAGCTGCCAACATATTAAGATCAACTGAGTTGAAATACCGGCATCTATTGGTCAGGTGGTCTGTCTGGGAAGGTTGAATGCTGTATTCGACAACAACAAGTGAGAAATCTCCGAGAAAACTACCACAATCTGTCAAGGTAGGAAAATTTGCTGCCTGAAAAATGGCCTGATGTAAAAATTGACATTTTAGAGATTGTGATGGTATAACAATAGAATTGGGGCATGAACTCTATTTCATGCATTATGGACATGTGTGGAGGGTGGGCCAAACGTGTATGGAGTGTTTGCACTGTACAAAGCCTGTGTATTGGGGTGGCAGTGTGTTGAAAAGTGCTAGTCAGTCATTTTTTTGTGTAGGGAATACCGGACACCACATGGACGGTTGTTTGTTTTACTTCCGGGTTGAGTTGCTAAGCATGTAGATCAAATAGTAAGTTGCATATATAATGTATTATATTTATTTATTAAATTGTTTGACAATTTTGAAATGTCTATTTCTCTTTATTATTATTGTGATATGTCATGATCTACATGAGATATAAAGTTATTCTGAGTGTTTTGAAATTTTGTAGTAAAATGCATATAATCTTCTAAAAATGAATAATGTTATAAAAAATCAATACAAACATGTTAAGTTGATGGTTTACATTCAAATCAGTGCTTCCAGACAGATCTTTATACAAAAAAGGTAAAAACATACTGTCCGGTATTTCCTACACTGTAGGGAACAATTTACGATGACGTCATTATTTGCATATAACTGCCTCAACAAATATTTGATTACCTCAATTTTTTTGGAAAATAAAGTTGAATGATGTAGCTAAGCATTGAGAATCTTTTTCTGTTGTGATTTTATTGTTTGCATGTGCTAATTAAGCAAATGAGCTTAAGTGGCCGGTATTCCCTACATCTACCCTATTCACACAAATATGATTTCATAACAATATCATAGTATAACATTATCATAACAGAAATTAAGGAAAGGGGGGGGGAAGACAAGACAAGAATTAAAAAAAGAAGAGAAAATTGAAATGTAAAGAAAAATGAAATAATAGTTAAGGAAAGAAAAGAATTGTTATTCAAATGGTTTCAGCGGGATTTTTTTTTGTGTATAACAATAATAGTTAATATACAAAACACGGGTTTGAAAATAATAATATACTCACAATGTTATGAAAGTACGTAATAATGATTACCTCGTCTTCATAAATTACATCCAGCAGCATTAATGACCCAGTTGTTTTATGCCAGACAGTCACGTGCAATATGTAGAGTTCGGTATGCATATTTTGCGGGCATCCTTGAATTTTGTCTGCAACTTGTACGCAATAGGCGAAATCACACCTATACTATCATGCTTTTATCTATGCTCCAGTTCATACATCATGCCTATTTCTGTCTCGTATACTGTATAAAGTGGTCAAAAAAAAAAAAAAAAAAAAAAAAGTTGTTTTCCCATCATCCTTTATTATTTACACATGCGATAATTATTATCTTTTTTTATTTTTTATTATTCTTAATATATATTTACATAATGAATTATAAAGTAACTCATAAATATATCACATCATGTTATCTTGATTAAATGTTCGAATAGATAAATAAATAGATAAATAAATTATATATATATATATTTATATAAATAACTAAATCCCACTTAGAATTCTGACTAAATTACCCCAAATCTCAAATAAGGTTAAAAAAGAGACAATTACATATTTATTTATTTATTTATTCCTCATATTTATACGGATTAGCCTGTCCAGCATGAAACACAGAGAAATATTTACAAAGATGCTTATGAAGTATGTACAATTAAAAACAGTTATGATAAACTGGTCTTCCACAGGGCTCTGTCGGTAGATATGACAGTAATAGTAAGACATAAATATATCAACCATGCAAAGAATAAATAAACTAAAATTACGAGAGTAAGGCTTAACACCGATTTGATAATAAAGTGGGGTGGATTATAAATACAAAATAATATTAACAAATATAATATTACAAAATACAAATAACTGGCAATACGAATAACATAATATATAAAGTTCAAAGGATACAGAGTAAAATGGATGATCGGCTATAAATTAGATGTCAGTTAGAGTGAGAATCAAGAAAATATCGAGTCTTGCCGTTTGGGAATGAATTACTTGATTCTGTATGATCATTTATGTATAACATTCATTTAGTTTTGTTTTGAAAGCACGTATTTTGGTTAAAGTTCAGGGTCCGTATTCCATTTAATGTTGGACTTAAGCATGAAACTTAAGAATTTGTTTGCTAAAATAAATTTTGGTTTCAATTAAGAGTATTTTACTTAGCCTATTGTTGACAGTTGAGCATAAATTCTTTGATTTGGGCAAAGTCACGGGCGTAGACACGAATTCCTTTCTTTTGTAAGTGGGGGGGTGGAGCATTTCTAATCGGTCGAGTCGAGCGGACGGATTTTTTTTGTTAGTGGGGGGGGGATCGCTTAGGCAGTGGGCTAAGTAAAACGTCTTAAATTGAGTTGCTCCTACAAATACGCTCCTTAAAAAAGCGAATTTTATCCTAACTTTAAGCCTAACTACCCAGTGGCTTAACATGGATGTTGATTATATGGCAAGCTCATTTGAGGCCACAAATTAAACATGACAATATTTATAGAATTAAGACTTTTGCTTAACGCTTTCTGAGCTGAGACAAAATGCTTTACGTGTTTGGGATAAAAGTTAAGAATTTTTTTCCTGGACAAAATCTTAGAAAAGATACTTAGACTTAAGCAAAATTGCTTAAGTATAGTTTATGGAATACGGGCCCTGGCAGGTCATTCCAGAAGATGAAATATGAAATATATATAGATGGGACTAAAATTGAACAAGTTAAGTCAATACGGTATTTAGGTATTGAAATACAAGAAAACCTTAAATGGGATATCCATGTTAATAAGTTATGCAAGTCAATCGCTTATAAGGTTCGCTCACTTGGAAAATTAAGAAAGTTTTTAAATCATACTTTATTAAATACTTTTTATAAGTTTATGATTCAACCATGTATAGACTATGGTATTTCTATCTGAGGTAACACTGCCGAGAAACACAAAACAAAGCTGCAAAGATTACAAAAACGAGCTGCAAGATATATTATTGGCAATTTCGAGCCGTACGTGTCTTTTAAAACCTTTCGGGATGACTTAAAATGGAATACAATTGATGAAAGAAGGGATTATTTTTTTGCAACACAAATGTTTAAATGTATACATGGATTAGCCCCTCCACGTCTTTGTAACGACGTTGAGATGTTTTGCGATAGACATACCTATCTGACAAGAAATGCTGATAGTCTTAAAGTAATTTTACCCCAAGTAAATCTTACAATATCCAAACAAGCCTTCAAATTCGCAGGTGCTAAAAGATGGAATAGCATACCAAATTTCATACAAAATGCCAAAACAGTCGATTCTTTTAAATCACTTTATAAGAAGTCATATTTTAAATTTTAGATAGATTACATTGTTCTTTCTCTTCTTCTTCTTCTTCTTCTTCTTCTTCTTTCTCCCATTTCTTCTCCCTTTTCTTCTTCTTCCACTTCTCTCTCTTTCTCTTGTTAATTACACTATAGCTTTACTGTTTATTTGTTTTTTGTAATAATTGACTTTGTATTCTACTCAACCTAAAGCTATTTTTTAATATTATGTTTATCTATTGATTTATTAGTAATTGATCACGTGTTGTTAATTTTGTTATTCATGTTTTTAAATATGTCAACAGGACCTTGTTGAAAAATAGTATATTCTGAACTTGTAATCCTGTGTAAATATGTTTTAATAAATAAATAAATAAATAAATAAATAAATTTCGTCGATGCATGGTATAGGAACGAATTCTGGTAAAATTGTGTTTGACATTTTAATTTTCGAATAATTTTCTTTTGACAGCTTCTGGTTTGTCGCTGGGAAATACTTGAGCGCTACATAATTGGCCGCTCAGCTATGACCGGGGTAATAATGTGTAAAATAATTCGTTGTAAAGCGCCATGAGCATCATGCATGACGAACTTTGAGCGCTATAATTATAAGAAGCAACAATTATTATTATTATTATTATTATATTCTTTTTGATAATGGAGGAGGAACTAGATCATTAATGCATTTAAACATCATAATACAAGACGTTTTCAAAAAAATCTTGTCTAGGATGGGCCAGTATAATTTTCTGAAAACTCCGGTAGATGGGGTTTCCCATGTCAGTCTAGAAACCATATATGCGGCTCTCTTGTGGAGACGGTTAAGGATATTGTAATGCATTTCTCTACAGCCAAACCAGACATTACAGCAATATGTAAAATGTGGAACAACATATCCCCAATAAAGTTGTGTTAGCTGTTAAGATATAAATTTGTGCCGTAATCTTCGTATAACGCCAAGTTTCTGTTTTACAGTTTTTGTTACATTTTCTGTGTGCTTTTTAAAATCAAGTTGAGAATTAATCGTTACACCTAGGCATTTAAATTCGGATATACACATTCTATACTTTTCCCTTTTAAATCAACATCTGGTATCCTGTTTGTCAGCGTGAATAATTTCTGTCTTGATCCAAGTATCATTGCCTTAAAGTTTGTTTTATCTACATTGATTGTTAGCTTGTTTGTTACAATCCGTTCATAAGTGTTTTGTAACTCTTTTTAGATTATTTTCTCATTCTTGAGTAGATTCTCCAGACACTCATATTGTGGTGTCATCCCCGTACATAAAGACCGATGCATAATGAACACCCTGAGGGAGGTCGTATATAAAGACGGAGAAAAGAAGTGGGGCTAGAATCGACCCTTGGGGCAGACCAATACCCACATGTTAAAAACTCGATTTCATACCTTCAATATTTACAAACTGTTGACGGTTTGCCAAGAAGGAGGATACCCATTCTACGCTTTCGTTTGAGCAATCAAAATGCTTTAATTTTCTGAGTAAGATCGGATGATCGACTGTATCAAGTGCGCGTTTTAAATCTAAAAAGATTAGACCATTTATTTTCCCAGAGACATTTCGTGACCATTCATCTACCATACAACAAGATACAAAGAAGTGTTGTTTCACATCAGTGGCTCGGTCTAAAGCCGAATTGGTTTTTGCATAATATTTCATTACTGTTTAGAAAGGTCATTAACTTAACATGCACTGCCTTTTCAATTATCGTCGATATAAGAGGGAGTATCGAGATCGGCCTATAGTTTTTTGGATTAATTCATCCCCTGACTTAAAAATGGGTTTAACGCGTGCTATATTCCATGCTTCAGGAAATTTACAAGTATCAACATGATCAAGAGAAAGGTTCAGAATGTAAACAAGAGACTCAACTAGAGTTGGGATCTTACATATGATTTTTTTTATTTATTATTATTTTTTTTTTTTGACGTTCATCGTGACCACCAGCTTTTTTATTGGATAGATTAATTATCGCAGTAATCACAAATTTACGTGTAATAGTGGGGAGGGTGAAGTTTACATCTGATGTTTGGTTGTTACATTCAGAGCCTTGGTCAATTTCATTAAGAGTGTCCCGGGCCCCGTAACACAAAGGTTTGCGATCAATTGCAAATTTGAAAAAGCTATTCTGATTGGTTGCTGGTCTGTCTGTTGAACAAAATGCGCGTGTAACAAAGATCTTGATTGGCTATTGCCATTTAGAGATTGATTGCAAACCTTTGTGTTACGGGGCCCAGATGCGATTCAGCTTGTCTGGCTAATTCTTCTACTGAGTCTATGAAATAACCATTTAAGAATTCTGACACATCCTCTGGCCCATTAATATGACTATCGTCAACTTCTAGACATATTTTGTTTTACCAGTAATTCTACGCAGCACAGACCAAAGTGCATCGCAGTTATCTTTTGATTTTCCATGAGAATCCTGAATATATTCATCCTTTGCCCTTTTTATAGACGTTCTTTTATATTCTTTCCAGGGAACAATGATATACTCTGATTTAACACAATATTCCCCTTACACTGAAAACCTAACCTCGTCCGTTAGTGGACGGACTAGCTTTAAAGCTAGTCAGTCAAGACGGACTAGTTTTAAAGCTAGTGTGTCATGTTAGTCCGTCGAGACGGACTAGCTTATAACTGAATCCAAATCTCTCAACTTGATGGACGAGCTTTAAAGCTAGTCCGTCACACTTGATGTTAGTCCGTCGATGCGACGGACGAGCTCTATAAAATTAGATAGGTAGCCTCAGTTTACCCATTAGAATGACCGACTAGGATTTGATACACATAGCTGAAATGTCGCTTACAATTGAAATGACTGACTAGCTTTTGAAATACACACAGATGCAATGTCAATTATTATCTCCATTGTGAATTTAGAGCGGCATGTTTCCGAACATAATCAAGTGAATACATTCTTCTCAAACAAAGGTTGTTTTGACCTGACAATCTTAAAGCTTACGATACATAACATCAATCACGACAAGAATGCAATTCACGAGTAGGCTCAAAATATTGTTCTCCATTCTTTAATTACAGGCTTATTTAATACCTCGTTATACTATAGAAGCCAAGAATCTGGTCTATTCTTATAGATTACTGGTGAATGCCCGGCTAAGCAACAGCAGTGAATACAAGGTGAATACCATCGAGTAAATAACATGCGCATTGCGAAAAGGACATCATCTATTATTTTTATTATCTGTATGTGAATTCTATTTAATGAGCAAACTGTAAGGAAGCAGATCCGATATACCCCGTAAAACTGAAGATTTTGATGATAATGGCGATCTCCTTCATGTGATATGTGTGAGTACTCTTTTTGAATTCCTTATTTTTCAGTTCATAGATATTGTTATTTTTTCACATGGATTAATACTAAAATCACCAACGCGAAACAAATTCTGTCTTGCCAAATTAATTGATAAATTGCGTGTGTGTTACTGACAACGATAATAGCAACATTAAATAATGAATTCAATTCTAACTCTAAGAATTATATATGCCACTATTTCTTTTAGATTACTATCTGAAAGAACAGAATATTGGATTAGAGGCGCGATTGCGGGATTTCTGATATGCGTAGAAAATGCAAAAAATAGGCAGGCCTACAACAAACAAGACAATGATGATGCAAGCCATTGGCGGGGAAGCCCGGGGAGACAGTGGGGACCGTTTCACCCTCGATTTTTTTTTTCCGGGAGGATCGTCCCCCTTGATTTTTAAAGTGATCAGCTAGTGAAGCGAATAAAGAGGCAAAATGTATGTTGAATTTAATGCTAAATGATATTTTAAGCCCCCCCCCCCAGTCGTGACATCAAATCGCCGCACTGCCCTGATAGCAGACTGACGTCTTAAAGACGTCTTAAACTGGTCAAAACTGGTCAACTCGTCATACCGTCGTAAACACGACATCTTTACGATGTCTTAACGACGTCTTCCAACGATTAATAGAATCTGATATTTAAATATCTTTACATGTTTCTATGCGATGTGATTATGTCTTCTTGGTAATGACTTTCAAAGACGTTAATTTTCTATTTTTGGAGCAAAAATTATGACAGTAATATGACGTCTTTATGATGTCTTTACGACGTCTATAAGACCACTTTTCTTGTCATTTTTTTGACCAAAATACGACATCTTTAAGACGTCTTTAAAACGTCTAATAAAACAACTTTTTGATGTCTTTACGACGTCTATAAGACCACTTTTCTTGTCATTTTTTGACCAATACGACATCTTTAAGACGTCTTTAAAACGTTATAAGGCAACTTTTTTGTCTATTTTTCTACCCAAAATATGATATCTTTAAGACGTCTTTACGACGTTTTAATAGATCACTTTCCTAGTCATTTTTGACCAAAATACGACATCTTTAAGACGTCTTTAAAACGTCTATAAGACAACTTTTTGATGTCTTTAGGACGTCTATAGGACCACTTTTCTTGTCATTTTTTGACAACAAATACGACATCTTTAAGACGTCTTAAAAACGTCTATAGACAACTTTTTGCTTTAAATTTGGACCAAAATACAATGTTTCTGTTGGTCATGAATATTCATAAGCAGTATTCTGAGATTTGAAGAAAGGGGGAAAATGAATAGAAATATACAATTTTAAGCCATGTAACCGGCATTCGGTTTATTGACATAATCAAAATTGTTTTAAATTATTATCATTTTATGTATAACACAATTTTCAAGGTGCTTCATGATGACAATTCTTCATATTTATTAACAAAATTGTAATTTAATATAAGTAACTGTCTTTCTTCAAACATTTGTCTGTAGCACTTTATATAGCAGGACCGGACAAACTGCCAGTATAGTAGGGCCTTTGTGTAGGACAGCATAGGTTATAATATTAGGATAGGTTAGGATAGGATAGGATAGGACTCAGTATTAATGTCAACATCCTGATAGCACAGTGACGTCTTTAAACACGTCAGAAAAAAAAATTATGACGTAAATTGCACCCGCGTTTGACGTCTTAAAGACGTCGTATTTTTACGTCATAAAGATGTCTTTTTTTAGACGTAATAATGACGTCAAATAACGATGTCTTTAAGACGTCAAACGTGGGTGCAAATTTACGTCATAAAGATGGGTTCTTTTCATAAAGATGTCTTTTCCTGACGTCTTTAAGATGTCTGACGTGATGTCTTTAAGACGTCTTTAAGACGTCACTCTGCTATCAGGGTGGAAGCAAGCATATAAGTATAGATTCAAAATGCATATTATTAGCGTTATGGATTGCATCTAACTTGTTTGTTCGGCCGGGCTTCAGTGTAATTATTTCACATTTGATTTTCCAAATTAAATCTCAACATCACATTATTTGATAATTGCCATAATGTTAAGTAATTGTGCCTCCTGTATTAATTCCTGTATTCTGATATCATCGTAATACAATGATTTTGGCTTGAATTCTTGAATTTTTGTGAAAAAAATTAATCGTATCTTTAAAATGTTTTCTCATATTTCAGATTTGACGTCTCTGACAAGCTGATGAAGCCATATTAAGCTATTTCGTAATGCTAGTCGGTCAAGGCAGAAGTAAGAACATCGCGACTGACTAGTTTTGACGGACTAGCTGTAAAGCTAGTCCTGCTCAAAAGCTCGTCAGTCTGGGCATCACTACGACTAGCTTTTATGCTAGTCCATCAAACTAGTCGGTCAAAACGGACTAGCTTTAAAACTAGTCTGTCATGACCGACTAGCATTAAAACTAGTCCGTCGTGACCGACTAACTTGACGGACTAGCTTTCAAGCTAGTCCGTAGAGACGGACGAGCTTTAAAGCTAGTCCGTAATAACCGGATTGTGTTGAAGGAAAACTAGTCCGTCGTGACTGACTAGCTTTAAAGCTAGTCAGTCTGGGCATCACTACGACTAGCTTTAAAGCTAGTCGGTCTACCCGTTTAGGTTTTCAGTGTACCGTCATTAAAATCAGGTAATATTAGATTTTATATCGCCTAAAAGGTATTTTTTTTTAAATGCATCAGGCATTGAACTAGCATGACTAGGCTGTTCGAAATCCTCAGTCCTCAGTCCTCTTTCATGAAAAAAACAATCACTTTCCTTTCATGACGTCATCGTAAGATGGGGGTGGAGTTATCACCTTTTCCTCTGAAGTATTTTCGGGGTAAGGCAGGGGTGGAGCTGTCGGGTTTGCAGGGGGTGGGTAATGCGTAGCTCCATTAGGATTTGGAGGAACATAAACAGTAGCCAGGGAGCTGTTGGTAAATACATAAAAACGAAACAAGAAAAAAAATAGGTGCATTTAAAAGAATATTTTAACATTGTTAAGGGGAAAAAATGAAAAATTATCAATTGAATGAATTAAAAGAAATATTCTTCCAGTTAAGGATGCAATAACAATTTGAAAACCTTTAGGTCAGATATGAATCGTCTAAGTTATTTTTAATGTGTGATCAGCGGTGGAGCTTTGGCCTAGTAATTTTCATTTTTTTTTTTTTTCCTCCTTTTTTGTACTTTAATTCATAATAATTAAGCTGTATTATTATTGCATATTTGACAGCGTAAACATTAAAAATTCGTTTCATAATTGATATTTCGTTTAACATTTATATATTTCTTCCTCTTCCATCATAGGACGTCTCACATTGATATATTTGCTTTTCCTTTAAATATGTATAAAATGTTTTCTTTCAAATAGTAGAGCAATATTACACTTGAGTATTAAATTCTTCTTTTTTGTTTCCTTTTTGTTTGTTTTGTTTGTTGTAGTTTGTTTGTTTCTATCTTTCATTCTTTTGTTTTGTTTTTTTTTGCATTTGTTAGGATATTGCTAAAGCATTTCAACTTACTTGCGTGTAGGATGTGGATAAGGCTCCGCGGGGCGAGGAGGGTGGCCGGGCAACTTTCGAATGTGTACGGTCCTACCTACTGTAGGCCTAGTCCTGCCAGTGGCCCCGGGGTCATGTACGGTGGCGGGTGCTGCCAAGTTTGGGCTCACGGTACCCGCTTCTACCGGGCCTCTAGTTGAGTTGCTGTTCTTGTCCTTGTAATATCTGTTCACGTAGCAGCAGATTGCAAGGAAGATGATGAAAAGGAAAACGCTGACGATTATAAGGAACACACCTACGGTATCAATGCCTGTGTTGGTACCTAATCGTGTAAAACCGAACGCCATAATACCAGCGTCGAGACCTAAGATAATGATCATGCAACAACTTACTTCCCTGGGAATATGCTTACACATCACAGGATCACTCGGCCCATTATTGTTGAAGCCGCGGGGGCCCGGCATCTGGGATACAAAAAAGTATATTAAATAATAAGGTAAAAAAAAAAAGTAAAAAGAAAAACATGATTTTTACAAAACATACAATTTTGTAGTATTATTCCACATATTTCTCCCATTAATTTAATTTTCTTCAAGATTGTTTGTAATTGCTTTAGCTGAAACACTTTTTAAAACAAAATGGATGGGAGGTGAAGGGTATAGCATAAGACAAATGTTAACATGCTTATTCTTTTTTTTTTTTTTTTTTTTTTTTTTTTTTTTTTTTTTTTTTTTTTTTTTTTTTTTTTTTCTTTTCTTTTCTTTCATTGAATAGGCAATTAACACACAGGTGCTCTTTCACATAGTAACATATTAATTCAATTTATAACCTTTTAATAAGGAATCGTATCCGAGACATTCTAATTTGTTTGTGGATTCTCAACCGTGTGGGTGTGCACGTGTGTGTGTGTGTGTGTGTGTGAAGACCTGAATATATACAGTGGTGGCCAAAATTATTAGAACACCTGAACCTACACAAAGTGTATGGGGTTATCAATGCCCTAGTTCATTTGCGGAAATCAGATTAGAAATATCTTTTGTGTGCCATGAGCTTTCATGACTTTTTAGCATAGGGTCTTACGTATATGTAGACACCAAATTTATATAGTTTCGACCATCTGGTCATGCGCAGCATTAAAAACGGTTGCGCTATGCGCTTTTGGTTTCTCCATTGACTTATGTATTAAACATGTAGTCCAAATTCAAAAAAGAAAAATGCCAATCACATATGCCGATTGCTCAAAAAGTATTTGAGGTAGAAGTATGAAACTTAGCAGGCTTACGTGTGTCTAAAAAAAACCGTAACACTTTTGAAATGGTTGCCAAATTGAGCATATATAATTTTATGAAAAAATGTCGATATGTATGGAAAGCTAAAGGACCAACCTTTCATATGATAGTGAAAATTGAAAAAAAAAATCATGCTTCGATGAACAGTGTTCATATTAAGTTAGAGGTATGAAAATGCGCCTGCGCAGGATTTTTCTTCCAATTTTGACAGGTAAATTACTTGTAGCTTACAAAATAAGGTCGATATGAGATATTCATGATCGATGGATCAAAAGGATATTTTGAATACCTTGAATACCATTCCCTTTTCTGTGTTATTCATCAATCCCGAAACACCACCGCCACCCCCCCCCACACCACACACACACACAACTTCCACTCCCATCTTGTTGCATCATTGATCTGGTAGATGTGAACGGGATTAAGGAAGAATGTGAATTGGCTAAATTGAAATATTCCAAATCATAATTGACATTACGCAACCCACTGTCCTCCCCCCCTCCACACACCAACACCCACACACACACACACACACACAAACCTTCTTCCCATCCTCTCACCTACTCCTTGCTTTTTTATCAGTTTTCTTCCGAAAGTTTGGTGGATCACTTTTTCCATTAATAATCAAATATTAACCAGTCATTCATTTTGATCATTGATCATTGAAATCAATCGATAAATCACAGAAACATTAATTCCATCAAGCAATTGCTCAAATTGATTGATGATCCACAAAACCTACGGAAGAAAACTGATAAAGAAAAGGCAAGGGTAGGTGATGGGATGGGAAAATTTTGTGGGGGGGAGGAGAGTGGGTTGCATAATGTCAATTATGATTTTGAATACGGTATTTCAATTTAACATTTTCCCATTCTTCCTTCATCCTGATCACATCTACCAGATCAATGATACAATAAGATGGGAGTGGAAGTTGGTGTGTGTGTGTGTGGTGTGTGTGTGTGTGTGTGTGTGTGGGCAGGAGTGGTGTTTGGGGATTGATAAATGACAGAGAGAAAGGACTGGTATTCAAAACATCCTTTTAACCTCTAAAGGGATTAAGTAGCTTTCAAAAACAAGAGCAATTATATCAAGATTAATAAAATTATATTGTTCCAACAGTAAAAACAAACTACTGAAAGTTTCAGATCAAATGGAAGTCATTTACTACCTTAAAACGGTGTAACAAACAATGCCAAGCATACAGCCGAACACCAGTACCCTCATGCTGAGAGATCACCAGGCCGCTAGAGACGGGGACTTTACAACAGGAAATGGGTGTGCGGAAAAGCACATGGTTTTATAAACCATCCGGTGTTGGTTTATAAATTTTGAGTAATGAAATCATTGATATCTCAAAGGTAAAGCAAGCAATTAGCTTGCAATTTTGAAGAGATACCAGACTGACCTAAGTGTTTATAACTGTGTTGGCAAAATAAGCTAAATCGAATAAATGTGATTTGAATATCATTCAATGTTACTGCATCCCTTTAATCCATTGATCATGAATATGTCATATCAAACTTATTTTGTAAGCTACAAGTAATTTACCTGTCCAAAATTGGAAGGAAAAATCCTGCGCAGGCGCATTTTCATACCTCTAACTTAAGTGAACACTGTTCATCGAAGCATGATTTTTTTTTCAATTTTTTTCATATCATATGAAAGGCTGGTCCTTTAGCTTTCCATACATATCGACATTTTTTCATAAAATTATATATGCTCAATTTGGCAACCATTTCAAAAGTGTTACGTTTTTTTTTTGAGACACACGGTATACCTCAAATACGTCTTATGTTTAAAAAGAAATTGTTCAAATGGGGAGGGTGGATTCGCCCCCACCCTTGGTGGTGAGATGACCAAAATAACCATGCCCATTGAAGGTTAATACTATTTTTTCATTTAATGCCGACACTCCTTGTAAATGTATATTCCTGAAAAGAGAATTTCATGAGCAATTCAAATATGTTGAAATATTAAGGGTCATTGGAACGGGGGACTTAAATAGGGGCACTGAATTAAAAATTTGGGGCCCTTCAAAAATATTTTATAAATCCCCACATAAGATGTAAATACTTCACCTTGTGTTGTTATGGACGCCATTTGTGACATCCTCAGGAAATTTCCTTTCAGAATATATATACTTTTGTAGGGAGAGGCTTAAAATGTTTAACGTTTTGACACTTTGATCCTGAAAGGGGCAAGATTTTTTAGATTTTTCAATCGATGGTGTAACATAAAAAAGGGCGACTAGGGGGCGAGTTATTTAGTTTTTAAAGCATAATAATGATATTCGGAGACATTCCAACCATTTTATAGGTATTTAAATGTTCAACTGAATGAGAATTACTAAAATCATTTAAATATGCTTGGTGTTCTAATAATTTTGGCCACCACTGTATATCTTTTAATAAAGCAGCCATGTCCGATTTAAAATTGAGTTATTCATGGGAAAATTTTGATTAGGCCTATGCATGAGTCCATCGTGTGCATAAACAGTTAAAATGAATGATAACCCAGAAGCTCCCGCGAAAGTACCTAAAATGCATCAAATACGTTAAAAGTCCTGGACTTTTCAGACTGTGTACATATTACACACTGTTAAAAAATAATTTGCTCCTTTGCAATTATTCCTTCATTTTCTTACGTAGATTTAACTTTTTTTTTTTAAAGACAACATTAAAATTAAACAAAAAAAATCAAATTAAGTCGCACTAACTCAAAAATTAAGAATCATTGAATTTACTAAATTTTTTAGGCACAATTTACATTTAACCCTAACTTACCTGGGCTATTTTGCGAGCTCAAAGTCCTGGGGGGGGGGCATTATTGCCTCCCCCCCCCCTAAGATCTCGGCCGCGGATTGCTCGATCACGACGAAAATTTGCATGAAGGTAGAGAATGACATAATCTACGCGGTTGTATAGGTAAATTACACTGAATTGATATATTTTATTTTATATGAATTAATTATGCTAATTTATTCATGAAATCATACTTTTTGCTCTAATTCACTAAATAAAGCTCCTAGAAAGCTACTTCTTTGTGAAAATCTTCTTAATATCATTCCTAAGAATTGTACAAGAAAAAAATTCCTGTACAAAAATCGATTTCTTATGTATTTTATTGTTTTTTAAATTTCTTATGTATTTCTTTGTTTTTTGACGCTTTTATTTTTATTGTTTTTTCGACACAATTCGTCCGTGACATTATTTCGGCCATAAATAGCATCAAATTAAATGACTCTTGTCAATAAAATTAAAAATAATCACTCATTTATGAATTCTAGCTGAAAACACATTTTGTATTGACTTTGTACAAGAAATCACGTTTTTGAGCCATTTTTGGTCTGACGAAAATGTTTCAAAATCGTAGAAAGTCGTAACGGTACGCCCGATTTCCGCAAAAAAAGTTCTAAAAGATGCGCAGGACTTGAAAGTAAAAAGTCAGCGAGCGACGCGATCAAAAAATTTCGCACTGCGGATTTATCGTGAAAAATGTCGAGGGGGGGGGGGCATAATGCCCCCCCCCCCAAGGTAAGTTAGGGTTAAGAAAGTTCAAGTAATTCTAACTTGCTTTGACTAACTAAATTTACCTTTAATAAGCAAATTTATTTAAAATACTTATTATTTAAAAAAAAAAATCGAGTTGAATGTACTTATATTTTTTAATCAATGCCCTATTTACATAATAATGCGTGATTCTGACATTAGATCATTTGGTCGTTGGATTGCTGATTACAATTGGTCAGAGGTCAATGAAGCTATCACAGCGTCAGAAAAATGTGATGCATTTTATACATCTCTCCTTTCTGGCATGAATACTTTCTTTCCAACTAAAAGGGTCAAAATCCATGACAAAGATAAGCCATGGATCACTCCAGAAATTAAGTCAATGATCATTAAGCGTCAGCGTCTCTTCGTCAGTTGTCCAGAAAGTGATTGGAAAGCCTGTAGGAACAGAGTTAAGAGATCAATTGAGAAAGCAAAACGAAGGTTCTAGAATGACCGTATCGTCCAACTGAAGTCTGAAGATCCTGCTTCATGGTACCGACATATCAAAGTCATGACGTCCAGACGTCAATCCAGTCAGACAATTCATGTTCCAGGAGCCGAGCATCTCCAAGCCAAAGAAGTCGCTGAAGCCATCAACAAGGTTTTCACCGAAGTTGCTCAAGACATACCACCTTTAGAACTTTCCAAACTTTCTAGCTTTCTTCCCTCCCCTAGGGTACCCCTGTAGTTCACCCTTGGACAGTATACCAGGAACTAAAAAAAATAAACATGGGTACGTCTTCTGGTCCTGACGGTGTTCCAGCCAGACTTATCAAAACATTTGCTTGTGAACTCAGCGCCCCACTTAGCATCATTCTGAATAGTTCATTTTCCGAAGGTGTAGTCCCTACTAGATGGAAGCAAGCCTTGGTAGTACTAGTTCCTAAGGAAACCCCAGCAAGAATAGATAGGTTAAGGCCCATAGCTCTTACAGATCATTTTGCGAAAATAGCGAAACTATTTGTTACGAAATGGTTGATGTCCGACATCACACCGAAGCTTGATGTTAATCAGTATGGAAGTAGACCTGGAAGATCAACAACACACTGTTTAGTTAACATTGTAAACTTCTTAGCCAAAAATACTGACAAAGTATCCACTACTATTTCTCTCATTACCACTGATTTTTCCAAGGCCTTTGATAGGGTAGATCAAACAATTGTTATATCCAAACTTGTAGATCTTGGTTGTCGAACATGTATAATACCATGGATCATGGACTTTCTTACTGACCGTGCTCAGTGTGTTCGCTATAAAGGCGCATTGTCAGAGATGGTACATGTCAGTGCGGGCGTCCCACAAGGGACACGTTTGGGCCCAGTCCTGTTTTTAGTACTCATTAACGACGCACTAACAGCATCCAGCTTAGAAAAGTGGAAATATGTAGATGACATGACTCTGGCTGAAGCGAAAACACGGGACGCGGTCAGTGAAGTTCAAAATACCCTCCATGATCTCAATACCTGGTGTAACGTGAACAACATGATGCTTCATGCCAGCAAGTGTCACGTAATGAGAATATACTTTGGTAAAACTTAGCTTCCTCCCCTCCATGTTGAGTTGGGTAGCCAGATTCTTGAAGAGGTAAATGCCGTAAAAATACTTGGCATATTCTTGCAGTCTGATCTCAAATGGAATACGCACATTACTAACATGCTTGTGAAAGCCAATAGACGAATGTACATGCTAAGACAGCTCAAACCCTTTCAACTTCCTTGAAAGGACCTCCTGACTGTATACACTGGGTATGTCAGGCCACTAGTGGAGTACGCGGTCCCTGTCTGGAACTCGGCCCTCACTGTTGACCAGTGTTCACAAATTGAGCGAGTTCAAAAAAGAGCTCTTAGGATAATCCTAGGTCACCAATATGTGACATACAATAATGCACTAGCTGTGACTGGACTTGTAACGCTCGAATCAAGGCGTCATGATCTGTGCTGTCGCTTTGCTAGATCGTTGCAGAGTTCAGTTTGAATTTAGAAACTGGCTACCCCCTCTCAGACAGGAAGTACAATCTAGATCACTTAGAAGAGTAACCCCCTATGCTCCAGTTAGGTGTAGAACAGAACGATGCAGGCGCAGCCCTCTTCCATTCCTTGTGAGATTGCTGAATGATATGTAACCCTTTAAAATCACCATCGTCTGCAATTTAACGTCCCCGTAGCTCTTTATAAACAGTAGTTTGGTGTTAGTATGATAAAATGATATAACCAGTTTTACCATCCAACTCTTACAGAATGTCATGATTAATTAGCGAATTAGCAAGTGCCATTATAATTGTCAAATCTTTGTTTTACTTGTATTATGCCTCAAATTCTTACACCCGTTTTTAGTATTCTATCTATTAATTAAATAAGCAGACATTGATACCCCAAATTTCAAGTCTAAAGTGGTTAACATACCTTTTTTATTAAATGGACCTTCTCGTATTGAATTATGCATACCAAAATGTAACTGTATTAATATTGAACCATTTCATTGTATCATATAATATTGTATAATTGTTATACTTCGTTTATTTTCTATATATTTTTTCAATACTACCATATCGTGCTCTCTCTTTCAACTGTGTCTTTTCTCTTCACATGCATATCTTTTAAACATTCTCTCCTATTTATCAGCGATTCCTCTGTTACTCTCCCCATCTTTTTCTGTGTAGATGATATACCTTCTAATATGTCAGTAGTCTGTATATTCAAATCTAATACTTAGACTTTCTTTACTTTTTTTAACTGATACATAAATTATCCTCATAAGAGTATCATACCTTCCTTACCTGTTTCTAAAGCCAGTTTTGATTTATGTTATGCTTATTATTTACCATTATATATTGTGTATACAAAACTTTTAAAAAATCATATGCAATTTAGCCATGTGGCTACGATTTTGATTTCTGAATAAATACCATTATTATTATTAGTATTATTATTATTATATGTGAATATCCATTAAAAACAAGTAAATGTTAAAATTTTTAAGTAACTGTCAAATATATTTGTGCTTGAAAAAAGGAAGAACAACATTAAGCATCCACTCAACTGACTCTTTTTTTTTTTATATATACATGTATATAGGTTTTGCGGAAAAGTTCTCACTGTTTTATTTGTTAGGAACCGATGAACTGATGGAGTATGAATATAAATGTCAGTACCTTATCAATTACAGGTAAGTGACAAAATGAAGTATGGTATTTGGTTTAAACATATAGGTTTAAATGATGTCAGTGGATTTTGTGCTTAGAAAGTCCCCTCCCCCATATTTTTTTTTTTCTTTAAATTAAGATGATGTAATTGAAATTACTTTAATAAAATGGCTGCAAAGAAAACAGTTAATTTGTAATTTAGACCGACAGCGTTACAAATACTTAAAACAAAATTGAGGCATTTAAAAAAAATCAAGTTTATGAATTAATTTCAACAAACTAAATTTTTTTACTGTGTACTATCGATGATAATTGGATATCCCATGTCATACAAATGCTGAGTTTAGTAGCATAACTACAAAATGATCCAAATTCTAGGCTTTTGTTAAAACTACTCTTAAATGATGTCTGTCGAGCATGGTGAGTGCGTTGTACAGGGTCACAGTAACAAAGAGATAAAATATTATACTCATGAAAGGACATCATAATTACTTAATTATGTACACATGAACAGCCTGATTTAGCTCGTGAACCCAAAATGGAGCAGCACTGCAACATCTAATACATCATCATAACGGATAGAGACTGGATTACTATATTACATCGTGCTTCTGATAAATTATACTTGAGCTTTCAAAGCCAGGGTCCATACCCTTCGGAGCAGCATAATTATGATTGTTATTGAAATCGCTAAGTTCATACTCTCGTAATTATGAAATTGTATGGCAAAATATCGACTCAAAGACAGTGATGACTTTAAGCATTGCGTGGGGCTGACGTGAACGTGAGCGCCGTTCCCGTGGTGATTGTGCTTTCACACATGCATGGGCGTATAGAGACACTGATGTATACATGTTTATCCATTGCTCAAATCTTCAATCCGGTGGAAAAAGAGTCAAATTCCATTTTGTAGGAGTCTAAGGGCAGAAAAACGGGCAGAAAGAACGTACAGTATATGAGACCTTTGCATATATCGTTACCAATCACAACAGAGGTAGAGTTTCGAATTATTTCGTTTTTGTTTTCTTCATTTATATGAATTCACTTTGATCTTTTCGTTTCACCGCAAGATTGAATTGAATTGAATTGAATTGAATTTATTAGACTTCACCAGTAAAATGTACATGGTATTTTGTCAACATGTTGAACATAATCAAAGTGCACAAAATATTATAATAGTTAATGGATGTAGTATATATATACAAGTATAGTTTTAACATAATCATCATAATCATATTGACATAATTGATTTACAATAATTCATGAATATAGTAATATATACAAATAATTCGGGCTTAATCAAGGTGGAAACAAATAATATATCTATAAACAGTTTTCACTTAATCATCGTAATCATTTTGACATCATTAATTTACAATAATTCATGAATTCATTGATCTTGATGGGTGCTATGCAGAACTCCACTTGGCTCCCTCCTCAAAAACAATATGTTTGATATATTGTTTCATAATTAATTCATTTTCATTTTTTTTTTCTTTTTAAATGTTATTTTACATCATTGTAAATATTTGTTTTATTTGTTCTTATTATTTTATCGTCATGAATTTGGGTCATAAATGGAAAGCAAGAGGCAGTCCTTGTTCCATGTGTAGGGGAGAGCGGGGTTATATGGAACATTTTTCACAAACATGGCCGTAAAACAAAAGCGGATTTAATTCAAGAAACAATAAATGATCAGCTTGAGTGTATATCTTTATGCTACAAATGTATCCCATAAAATTCTTAAACTTAGTGATGGTTCCGGAAAAAATCCATCTTCAACAAGACCATGTCAAGTGTTCCAACTAACCCCATACACGGGGTTAGTTGGAACATGGTATGGGGTAAGTTGAAACATTGTGCATGGAATCTTAAAAATTTTATTTAAACCATCCACAATATTATTGCATGGGTTCAGTTATAACTTGCTTTATTGATTCCAATTAAAATATCAAAGATTGGTGTTCAATTTCTTTTTTTTTAACTTTATGTTTTATTACACTTGATAGCATCCACTCACATACAGATATTCTTAAGTCGTGTGAAGTATCATTCTGCATAAAAATTGTCCAACTTGCACTAATATACATGTATAAGAATATTTTTGAGCACGTCACTGAATTATATGATTTTTATTTTTTTGTTCTGCTGAAACCTAAAGTAAATGTTCCAACTAACCCCGTTCAAAATGTTCCAACTAACCCCAGAGGCATATTTGACATTTGTAAGCTTACAGCACAAAAGAGGGACAACAACATGCGATATATTTAACCTTGTTTTGTAGCTTGGTATAACTGTTTGTTATACTAAAAAATAGGCCAACTGAATTTATGATCTTCTTTGAGATAATAAAACATTTGTAAAAGTGACAAAATTTACTCAGAAGGTGATAAAACAAACATTGCTTTCTAGCTTCACCAAGCTTAAAGCACGTGTGCTGTCTAAAATGTGGTGGATGGCAGTTGCTAATAGCAACAACCTGAGGGTAGATTTGCATAAATATATTTATAGCCGTCAGAGAAAATTACAATGTTTCAACTAACCCCGTGTTCCAACTAACCCCACTCTTCCCTATGTTTCTTCGGTATGTAAAGCCTACTGTACTTGGCCGTCCTCAAATGTTGTGAGATTCATCCTGCAGCGTCTGCAGGTCTGTTGCTGCAAGAGATACAGCACACTAAACAGGGGTCTGAATCTCGCACCCGCCATAAGAAGACTAACTTTTTGGACAACCCATACGGACACGTGTTGTAGAATTCACACTCATTTCAATGGGATTTCTACTTTTAGAAGTTCCATTCGGTTTGCCCGAGTGTCTGTGAGAGGCATCTACAACTACTTTCTTTTATCAATTTGCACACATATTATCTCACATGCAGTACTAACATACCAATTTACTCAACAAATCAAATCAAATACATTTGCTGATTGGACGATGATATCAAATTATGAAATAACTTGTTTTATTCATCTTGTTCCCATTTTCTTTTTTTTTTTTTCTTTTTCTTTTTTTGTACGCTTAGGTTTAATCTACACTGTAAAAATATTTGTATTTTTACAGCAAATCTGCTGTCAGCAGAGTCGCCATAAAAAACGTATTATAAAAAACAGTTTGTTGTAAATTTCTCCTGCAAATAATTACATGAGAAATACAAAATATACATCAGGAGTAACACATTTGTTCCGTTTAACCAACTGTGTAAGCTTTAGAACTCTAATGATTTTTTTCTTCTCTTTCATTAATTATTAGAGGAGCAATTTACAGCAAAACTGTTATTTTAAATTACATTTTTGTATGGCGACTCTGCTGACATCACTTTGCTGTATTATTTTTTTTACAGTGTAGGATTCGACCCTGGAACTTTAATTCCTTCATTATGAGTTATGAACAAAGACTAGTGTTCTACCTATCTTTCCCGGCTCTCTTCGTAACTGGAATGATGATAGCGGATATCGGTGATTTTACGAGAACGACTCTTGGTATCTTTGGTATGGTCTTTTCCATCATCAGCTTCGTTATCAGCATCCCCTTCATGGTCAGATTTGTAAGATGGTGCTACCCAAGATTGACGAGAGGGGTAGAAGCGGATAACACGACGGTCTACACTCTCGATTGTGGGGAAGGAAGAACCCCCATGACACAAATGGCCGATTCGAGGGAAGGAAGAACCACCGTGATACAAGTTGACGAGACATCAAATATGATACAGACAGGTGCCAAACAATCTGGGGGAGTTGCCATGGAAACGCAACGCTTCAAACCGCAACACGTTTATCGAGGGGATGTCGCCAAGCCTTCTTCACAACCTACGCTCAAGTAAGTTTAAAGTCCTTTGCACACTGTAAAAAAATATATATATTGCAGGCGCGATCCAGGGGGACCCGACGGCCCGGGCCCCCAACCCCCCCCCCCCTAGCAAAAAAAAAAAAGGAAAAAAAGGGGGAAAAAAATATATAAATAAAAACGCGAAGTACAAATAGACGAGCGGGCTGATTGACCCCAACCTTACCCTATGGCTGATACATGATGACCTCTTTCATGGCCGAAAGCTCCCCCCCCCCTCCCCCCCAAAAAAAAAAAAAATAATAATAATAAAAAATGAAATAAAAAAAAAAAAATAATAATAATAATAATAATAATAATAGTAATAATAATAACAATAATAATAATAACAATAATATTAATAATAATAATAATATTAATAATAATAATAATGATAAATAAATAAATAAATAAATAAATAAATGAATAAAAAATAATATGAAAAATAAAAAAAAATTGAAAAAAAAAATAACAATAAACATAATATTTACAAGTTTTTTAAATGTTGTCATAGTTTATTAATGGCCAGAGATTTGTCGAATATTTTTGTATATTCTGAAAGAAGAGACTTATCACTTTTCAATTCTGAGATCAGTAAATACCCAAACAAAGGCACCTTGTAAACAAAGGGACGACAAAATGAACACATGCCACTAAAAAATGAAATTTCAAGAATGGAAACATGTAAACAGTTTGCGGAGAAATTTGGCTCCTCCTTTATAATTTGATTTACTGATAATCCCCACCTCTTAAAATATCATTTTTTAGGGGCCTTTGTTCATTTGTCGCCCATTTGTTAAAGAAGTGCCCCTGTCTCGGTATTCACTGATCTCAGGAATGAAAAGGGACAAGTCTCCTCTTTCAGAATATACCTGGAATATGCCTATTCCAGGTGCTAAGGCAGTGCATCCCACAAACGAATTTCAAAGTGATTACAATTCAAATGAGGTAGGTCACCGCACATCTATAAAAGAGCGGGGTTCTTAATAGGTATTCATCTTTTTCAAAGGATCCAAAGTAAAAAATATAGTGAGGTATTATCAGGACAACAATCCAAAAACACTTCTGCGTCACATCAGCATCACCAACATGAATCGATCCATCAAAACAGATCAACATAATAGGATCAATTCTAATCAGCAATTCAACTACAATCAAACAAGCGTAGCATCTTGCACACACACAAAAAATAAATAAATTTCCAGGAAATCATATAAATCAGATTCCCCCAAAATGACAGAATACTGAAAAGTTTGTCAACTTGTCGTCGTGGATCGTTTCGATGAGGGCGCGAAATGCCAATGTACGAGTTGACACCCCAATCCGCGGATTGTACGGGTGCGCTTTATTTTGACATTTCGTATCGTTTTTGGTAGCCTCTCGCCAATTGGTACAAACTTTTCAGATCATTTTTTTTTTCTTTTTTGCAGCGAGGTTTAACAGCCAGTCAATCGAGTTTTATATTACATCATTATAATCCCTAATATAGAAATATTTTCGCTCCGAAGGCATAGGTCTATTTGTTCTCGAGTTAGATCCCCCAGAAGATCACGATGTCCTTCAATAAGGGGCATTTTAGTGTATTTTCGATAGACAACTGAGCAAAAACATCAATGCGTAACTATTTTTCAAAAAAAGGTGCTGTGAATTTATAATTTTTGTTGACAAGTATTTACATTGTCATTATACAAAGTTTTAGCTTTCTAATGATACGCGCCCCATGGCAAACTATGAACAAATACTTAGCTTATGTACTAAAGTGTTTTAAAAAGTCCTAATTCCATAACCAAATTTACGTGTTATAGGAGCCCACGCACGGTCGCGCCCTAATTCGCGGAGGCAAATGTCCACAACTTTTCATTATGGGGTCCAGTTATAGGCCCCACGTGGTTTCAAGATCGGAATTCCATCTGTGTTTGATGTTGATACAACTTGGGGCCCATATCGAACCCAGATAGAACACCGATCTTGATACCACATGGGAGCATTATTGGACACAGATGAAAATGAGATATTGAAACCCTGTGGGGCCAACGTGGGACCCAGATGAAAACCATATGCCCAACACATGTGAAACCCATTCGGGAACCCGGGTGCAAACATAATATGAGACCCATATGGGATATATGGGGTCTATGTGCGACCCATATGGGTAACCCACATGGGACCCATATAGAAACCCAGATGAACCCAGATAAAACCATATGATTTTACTATCTAGGTGACTTTTAATATCCAATCATTCATGTATGTTCATTCTTAAATTTCATGAACATTCATTATATTGTTTAGATCTTAATTTGTAAGTGATTGGTTTTATCATATAGTCGTTCATTCTATCTCTAAGTAAAGTCAAAATATGAAATACTTTTTTTCTAGATTTACCAAAATGTACCGACTGCAAGTGTATCTGATTTAACAGAAATCAAATCAAAATCTTCCTATCCAGTGTGACTCCGGACAAGGATGCAATGGCTGACAAATCTGAAAGGGAAATGCTGAAGTTTTTGACGTGTCCTGTGTGTCATGAAGGATGCTAAAATTATCGGCTGTGGCCACTCTTTCTGCAAGGGATGTCTTGAAGAGTACGATCGGCAGATGGAAACTGATGACATAGTCTGCCCAATTTGCAGGAAATGCACTCTGCTGGATCACCAGGGGATTGCTGGACTGACACCAAACTACCTTGTCAAAGGCCTAGAGCACATCATCCATGTGGATCTACAAAGTCCAGTAGATGACAATTCATCAGATTTCTGTCAACAGCATATCCATATCTACAAAGATATTTTCTGCCATGATTGTCGTGAATTTATCTGCCTTACATGATGCTACATTGATAGTCATAAAGGCCATAAGATTAAGAAGAAGGAAGAATTGGAAAGGGAATTGAAAAGCTGAAGAGACACTTTTGTGTAGAAAGGAAATGTCAGACCAGACAAACCCATATTTAACAGTGTTTGAGTGATGCTGAGCAGTATGCAATGCCACCTGAGTAGTGTGGAGAGGGAAATAAGGTTGATCTATGCCAAGAAGGTTACAGCTTTCATGGAAAATGAGGAAATATTGCTACGATATGTAGATATACTAAGAAAAACTTGGACCAGGAATTGAAATGCTGCATCAGTCACTGTACAGAGGTAAAACATTCTCACATTATTAATTTTACTGGCCTCTGCATGAACATTGGATTACTCAGAAATAATCTACAAAATATCAATTCATGAAATAAAAGTCAACTTTTGGATAAATTATGCCGAGTTGTGAAATCGTGTCCCGTTATTTTCATCTACCTTAATACGGTGCAATAAATAGAATCGAATATGTCCAGAAGCGGGTGACGAAAAAAAAAAATCTTCATTGCATATCCTGACCTGCAATCTAAATGTACAATCTCATTGTTGTCCTTAGGAAATCAATGAATGAGTGAACCGAATTATATTGGCCTTGAAACAAAAGAAGGGCAATTCCATGAATTATTGGACATTTTTCAAAAAAAGAAGTCCGTCTCCTAAGTTAATTATTATCACTAATCTCAGGACATGGGTGTTCATAAATGACAAAGATCTTTCTAATTCAATTGAAAAAATGATAATTTTCGTTGAGATCTTAAAAATCATTAATATTGTACATGTCGGACTGGGGACAATAAATTTCATTAAAATGGAAATAACACAAGGCTCGTTCAATATTTCTTCTTACAATATTCACTAAAAGGGAAAGATGAACATATTTTCATATTTCAGAGGCCATGGGGTATTTAATCGGTTAAAAAGGGTGAAATTACCGCTAGAATTTGACCGGACGAAATGTAACTTAACTAACCATGCTTTTTGTTGTTTCTATTTAGAAAAAATATCAATTTATTAATTAAATATAATATATCAAATGACGTTCCAAGTCATTAGCAATAACATGAGTGTCATAATTTGTTTCAGTTGAACATAGTTTGCGGAAATTAATAGAGACAGAGTCTGTTCTAAAAAACAAAAAAAAAACAAAAAACAAAAAAAAACATGTCCACTTTTGGTAACGTAACAAACCAAAGTTTAAGGTTCCTGTTAAGAAGCCTCACTGTTATGTATGGTGATGTGAAATAGGGTATGTCTGCAAGTATTAACACTACAAAAATTGAAAAATTACATCAAAGCGTCTTTAAGAAGACGCCAAGTGTAAAGTGTAACGAGACTGATCATGGAATTGCCCAGAAGGAGAAATATACAAACATTGTGTCATAAGATTTTACTGGTAATGTATTCATTTCATAAGTTTAAGGGTGGTATCTCACTTCGCGGAGACATGTCCGCGAAGTGAGATACCACGCTGAGTTATTTCCTATTGTTATCTCAATTCTTCGGTGTTTCCCCATCTATTCATAAATTTAGTTACAAACATAATTATGCTACGTAGAAGAGAATTAGGACAATCATGCAGACTTGGACACAATAGATGTGTCGGTTCAATATACCAACATCTGTTCGTAGTTATGGTGCCCTCACACTAGAGCGTGTTGAGGTAACGTGTGTCTAGCGTTTACGATTTTCACTCGAAATTTGACTATGTCCAAAATACGCTCAAGAACGCTCCATTTTCCCTGCCCAAAATGGAATTTTTAATGAGCTCTAAACGACTGAGAAGCGAATAAATAGCGTCAGTGTAACGATGACTGCGCGTGCTTAGCGTCCACCTAACGATTGCCTAGCGTTAGCAACGACTGAACAGCGATGCCCAACTTATGCCTAGCGTTTTTAGACGTGTTAAAGAACGTTAGGAAACGCCAAACATGTGCGTTTTGAGTAACGATTGCCCGACGTTCGTGGAATGTTAATTGCATTTTCGCGAAAGTTCATGAGCGCGGACTGTCGTTCGAAAATCGCTAGGCAAACGTAGGAAAGCGTTTGCTATTCGTTGGTATACGCAAAGAAACGCTGAGGTCAATTTTTGATTTTGAACATGTTCAAAATTTTCTGCGTGTAACAGCGTTCTTATAAAGACGCTGTGAAAGCGCTGGGCAGTCGCTACTTGATCGTTTAGCGCTTTGGGTGAACGTTCCTTCATAGTTCGAAGTGCGTCCAACCAACGCAGAACTTTTGTTTATATGTTTTTTGACTCAATTTCCTCATGTCACCAAATGGGGGCGTATGTTTGTTTACCTCAATATCCTTATGTCACCAAATGGGGGCGCTTTGTGTTATCGAATAAAATGATTAAAGCTTATTCTGTTTTGTGCTCAGTAGTTTTCCCCTCCCTGTTTAAGTGCTACAGTGTATATTTACATGTAAAGTAACTATTCGGTATAATGAAATATAAACATTTTCGACTTGAAATATACATGTAATTGTTTTCTGTGAATACCAAGGTATGAACGTATCTAAACACTTTTAAATGTTAACAAAAATTTGGTATTTCTATATTTTATATATCATTTTGGAGCAATTTATTACCTCAAAAATACGAAGTTCAAAAGAACACCAGCAGAATTTACACTGTTGTTCATTAAGCTTGGATATTATTATTATTTTTTATTATTGTTATTTTTTTATTTATGTATTATTATTATTATTATTATTACTATTGTTTATTTGTTTATTTTTTATATTTTTGCTCTAGCCACATCATTTTGCTCCAGCTTAAATTTCTTGAATTTGTTTGTCCCCTCTCAACTCTCCGGGAACCTGGCAGTGGCGGATCTAAACGGGGCGCAGGAGACCCGCACACTTTCTATGATTAAAAAGAAAATGATTGACTCTATATGTTAAAATTGGAAAAATTTCGCCTGCACCTTCTTTTCCTCAAATTTTCGGGATGTACCACTCGTCTTTCAAAATCCTGGATCCGCTACTGCTATGGTTATTTCTTAGACGAAAAAAAAATGCAGAAATAATAACAATTGATTGTTAAAGGTTTTTTTCTCTCTCTCTGTTTTTACCATAACGGTAGAATATTTTTACTATTTATATTCTTTACCAGTCACGCTTTTTAATTCAACCCCTCACTTAGACAAGAAACCATATTTTTGAAACCTAGATTTAAGAACAATAGCAACCCTACACCTCAAAAGCATTTCATGGGATAGCACCAAGGGGGCTTTTGAGCCAAAAAATGTTGCCAGAATGGTTATTGTGGTGGATGAAGTACTTTTTTTTAATTATTCAATACCCGGTCATGGTTTAGGAAAAATCCAATATAAACTAATAAATAAATAAATAAATAAACATCAAAATTATTTATGTGGCTGGATAATGAAAAATTCCAACCTTTTTGACCAACAGTGTAGTTAAAAATGTAATGTTTTCTATCTCAAGAAAACAATACCATCTTATAACACCCTAATATTGTATTGAGTGTACATGTAGTGTAAAAGAGTATGGTAGGGGACATTTGGCCCCACCCCTTCGTCTTGATTAGGGTTGAGAAATTAAAAAAAGCATATTTCATTTACACTGTCCGTCATAAAGGTGGAATATTTTTTTGCCGTTATAGCGACATGATTTTGCTCTGACTTTAATTTCTTGAATATGTTTGTCCGTACTTTTACTTTTTGGGACCCTGGCTATATCTTGGACATTCTCCCAACCCTTCACGTGGACCTTTGTCAAAAAAGTTTTGTCAACCCCCGTGATGCCCATTTTTGTCATTTTTTTTTCTCATTTTGGGGCCCTTTTTGTTTTCCCGCCAATCAAGCCCCCCCCCCCCATCAGTCCTACCCCGGGAAACGCGACTGAGGTGTACTGTTTTATATTGTTCTTTAAGTTAAATCTATATTTCTGGGGACAGGCTTAGGTCTCTTGTCTAGGGGAGGGTTGAAGTAAAAAACGAGATTCGTGAAAATTCGGAATATTTTATTCCATCTTATGCTGAAAACAAAAGAAATGAAAACCACCTTTAGCCCTTAAATACATCATTTTCCCTTAAATTTTGTTTAGTCTTGATGACAAGGCTGTAAATAGTCATTATTGATAATATTTTATTTTGATTTATGTTTGGTTGAGATTTTACAATACAATTTAGGGAAGATAGAATTTCCATGGTGTAAAAATGATACAAGGAATGTTGAACCCCAATCAAAATAATTTTGACCCCCTAGACAAACGAGTCAAGCCTGTAACCATAAATCTAGATTTAATTTAAAGAACAATAACAAATCTCCACCTCAGACGTGTTTCCTTGGGGTAGAGCTGAGGGGCCTTGGTGGTCGCGTGAACAAAAAGGGCCCCAAAATAAGAAAAATGACGATAATGGCCATCTTCTGGGGTGACAAACTTTGAAGAAAATCCCCGGGAAGGGGCGAGGGAGCGTCCAAGAATATACCAAGGATCCCATAAAGTGAAAGCGGTGACAAACACATCAAGAATTAATAACGGAGCAACATAATGTCGCTTGAGCCAGAAAAAATATTCCCACTTTATGACGAACAGTGTAATTTGAAACAAGCCCGTCCATTTATTTGGTTCATTTGATTTTAAAAAAAGCGCAAGCTGATTTTTTTCACCCATCAATTTATTTGAAATAAATTAAGTGCTCAAAAAAAAAAATCATAATTATGAGGGGGTATAACACTCAGGATCATTAGGGAAAAACAGAACAAAAAGGAAAACAAACTGTTTATGCAGTTATCAGAATGCATTGACTGTTCAACACTTTTAACATGCCTATACAATGAATACTATCAATGAATAAACAATTTTGTGCCCATAAATAAGAGATAAACAAAGCTTCCCACAACCTCTCATCCCCCCCCCTCAAAAAAAAAGGGAAAAAATGTATTGCACAATGTATGTTTGCAAACAACCTTGGGTCTATTATAACAACTTTTTTGAGTTTCAGATCTCAATTTCTCAATAATGTTTTAGTTTCTTTTTCCTATTTTCATCTTCCAGTCTCTCTCCCATTATATTATATTCATTCGTTATCTCTTTCTCCTCTCTTCACCTTTCTCTCTCTGTCTCTCTCTCTTCTGTCTGTTTCTTGTTGGCTGTTTTTTCATTCTCTTTTTACCTCTCTTTCCTTTTTGTCTACCCAGTTCTCCCTATCTGTGTTTCTTTTCCGTTTCCCTTATTCTTTCCCGTGGTCCAAGGCTTTTGGTTTATACCTATTCCTAGATACATCATAATAATTTTTTTTCTTCACCAAAATATGAAGGTTTGTTTCTTAAATCATATAAATACCACTTGACGAAAATCTTTCTAAACATACTTCATGGCATGATAGAGTAATACTAATAATAGTTACATTTATGTATCACTTTATACATGTATCCTACTCGGTGTTTATAAGGGCTTTTAATGTTAACTAACTATTACCAGGCTTAGTGAGGCGACTCTGAAAGGCACTCGCAGCATTCAAGTATTATTGATAATATACCATCATATAATATAACTAATTCCCAAATGAAATAAAGATTAAGAGACCACATTTATATTGAATTACATGTCGATTGATTATCCTATAATCTCTTCTCCGACATAATAGGAATATTTTATATCATTATAATTTTTTTAAAATTTATTCGAGGAGGAAAAAAATCGATGCATTCAAAGATATTGATTAAAAATGAAAAGAATAGGAATAAGCCATAATAATAAAAAAAACTTCCCGAGATAGATTAGACGCGTTTGGACGACCAGAGAACGACGAGGGAACGAATAGAGAACGACAATGGAACGAACATCCAACGCGCATAACGTTCACACTGCTAATGCCCAGCGCATACAGAACCTATTGATAAGTGCGTTGTTACGCGCTAGAAAACGCTCAAAACTGTGAACGTGTAATAAATTATGAATTTATCTCAGCGTACATTCGCGTTCAGACAACGATTAATTGCGTATTGTTAACGAGTAGCAACGTTTTCGAGCGTACACACCAAATTCCAAGAACGCTGGTCAAACGTTAGCTCAACACGCCGTAGTGTGAGGGCACCTTTACAGAGTAGACAAGGACGCTGGCACAAACGGAGACATTACTGATGTGTTACTAGTATCTGAATAGTATTATGTTTTCCCGGTCAATTTTAAACTCTTGGTAATCGAATTCGTTAATTTTAATTCAATTTAAACGATATCTCATGGAGCTGAGCTATTGGTTAATTGAATTAACGTTTAGATTTTTAATCGCGATCACATTTTGGACGAAAGTGCTTGTAAGGAATGTCAAATTAATCAGAGATAGTTTAAACCTGACCGGGAAAACCTAAATTTTATATTTATGGTGTTATGAATATTCAATGTTTTTACAAATATACATGCTTGTTTCATGTTGGACGGGCGGCTTTGTATTCAACTTTAAAGAGGTGCAGACACCCCCGTTGTTTGAGGTTTACTTAATTTGTTTTATTCTATTTATATATTTATTTATTTATCTATTTATTTATTTATTTATTCATTGTAATTCATGCGATTTAAATCGTGGTATATGATAGCATAAACATTTCTACGTGTAGATGTGTCTGAATATTTCGTTACTTTCCAATATCTATTTGTAATTACAGAGTAGATGAAGACATTAACTTCGTCTGGGACATTGTAATAAAAATATTTGCGTAATACTGAAATATCATTTACTATTTATTGTCAATAGTTTTCTTTAAAAAAAGGTTTATTTTCGAAAATAATACTAATAATAATAATAAATGAATAATAATAATGATGATTATAACAATAATAATAACAGCAAAAAAAATATCAATGCACACAGTGTGGGGAAGGGGTACCGCTTCAAATGTTTCATTTCAAAGTAATCGTTTTTTTTTTTTTTAATCTGTGATATTGAAGGCCTACGAACACCGACTTTGAGATGCCCAAGCAAAGATTAAATGCGGGGAAACAAACCACACCTTCCAGCCGGTTGACTAATCTGTATGCTCTTGGGTATTTGGTTACAACTGTTCTGAAGGTTCGTTTGTCCGAAAATAAAATAGGGTTCGTTCCGAACAAACACTCGTCGAAAGTTTGTTCGTTTGAAAATGAAATAGGGTTTATTCGTCCGAAAATGAAAAAGGCTTCAATGGTCCGAAATTTTCGAATGGTCCTTTTTTCATTTGCGAACGAATGATCCTTCGGACATACGAATCTTCAGAATAACGAACCTAGCTTCATTTTCGGACAAACGAACGGATTTCTCTTTTCTGACGAATGAACCTACGGACTAATGGATCAAACAAAATGTCAAATGTTCGGACGAACGAACATTCAAGTATCAAATCAAATCAATTCACATCGATTAACGAGCTCCTATACTACATGTACATGTAAAACGTACAGTTTTTGATGAGTTGTATGAAAATTTATGTAGGCCTAGTAGTATAATGTAATCGATTCATTGCCAATCGGGGTTTCAGCTACTGCATTTCTTAGTACAAAAATTTCCAAATTAATGAATTAATATTGATAATAAGTATTAATATCTCATTTGTATTTCAATTCAAAGGATGAATTTTCAAGGAAAGAAGAAGAAAATGTGAAAAAAATAAAATTATGTGTATACGAATGCAGGAAAAGTTCATTTGAAACCGATTTGGTTTCCCAATTGACATTATTGACACTTAGTGGTGGTAATTTAATTCTTAATTAAATATTTTTTTTTGTATGCAACCAAATTCATCCCAATTTCAATAATAAGTCCCATTGAAGCCCAATTTAATCCAACGGTCTAAATCAAATCCAAATTCAAATTAGTCCAAATTGAAATCAACTTTGAAACAACTTAATCCTTTTTTTTTCCACTCGGCAATTGACAATGATTGACATGATTGAAATCAATTTAATCCCCATTGCGACCGATTTCAATTGGTATTCATTTGGTAGCAATCGGATTTTGCTATGTGTAAATAAATATACGTTTACATACAATAAATGGGTTTATAAATAATAATACTTACGATAATATAGAAGCACGGTAAATGTTTACCTCGTCTCACCGCTACTCATGTTAATCACTCATGTCTTGCAGCATCTATACACCATTTTGTGTATGCGACCTGATACAAATTGTACGGTAAATTAAATGTGTATTTCGCGATGGGCATCCTTGAGTGCAATTATTCTCGGGTTTATAACATCATGTCTATTTTTGTCTCGTTTACTATACAAAGTGAGTCAGAAAAATTGTCTCGTCATTTTGAACTTGCCTTGTTTTAAGTATAAAAATTTAATCTTGGTTTCAAGGTTTGATATCTTCGAGGAGACATCCCCCTGTTTATGGTGCCCCTTTTTGTTTATTTGGATTGTTACATGCATGATTAAAACATATTTTCAATATTTGAAATGGTTTAGTTGCACACAGAAAAATACACGCACTCCCACGCACCACGTAAACAAACACAAACACGCGCGCATATACCCTCAGCACACACGCTCAAATCCTTACGCCTTTACACTCACCCAAACACACCCACATCCACACACACATGCACACCAAAAAAAATACTTATAAGATACTACCACTTAAGATTGGTGATGGTCATGGAAAAAGAATTATGCTAAATTAGAAAAAAAGAGAAATGTCAACACGGTATTATGCATGTGTTTGTGTGGTGTGTAGGCCTATGTGTGTTGGTGTGCTCGTTAGCGAGAGAGAGAGAGGAGGGGAGCAGTACCACAGAAAAAACACACTCATTCACAGTGTGAAAGCACTTCCACACTGTGAAAAGGTGATTTCACAGTGTGGACACCGCCACAATGTGGAAAACCACACATTGTTCACAATGTGAAATTGATTTCACAGTGTGGCCAAACCGTGAAAAAAAATCACACTGTGATAAACAGATTTTCACAGTGTGAATACCTTACGACATATATTTCACAGTGTGAACAGTATTGTTCACAGTGTGGACACAGTATGAATCTCCGGTTATCCACAATGTGACCATGCACAGTGTGGTTCACAGTGTGACCACAATGTGAAAACGCCCCAATTTAACATTGTGGAGCAGACTATGATTCACAATGTGAAACACAGTGTGATTCACACTGTGCTTCACATTGTGAATGAGTGTGTACTTTCCAGCAGTGATAACCCCATCGGTTCTGCGGGAGGGCGCATTTGAACTTTTTTTTATAGTATGACAAAATCGTTATAATTATAAATAATATAAATAATAATTACATTGTTGATAATAATGAGTAAAAGAAGGATTTTGTGCGACAAGTTAAATTCATCATATTGCTCGCGCACTTAAAAAGTAGTCTTCTCACTTAGTGAGTTTTAAAGATTCACTTGAAGTCAGTCTTTCAGCATTCAGAATCATTACAAATTAGTCACAGGTTTGTCTGTACAGCGTGTCCCAAAAAATGTCTTTTTTTTTTTTTTTTTTTTTTTTAAACTCTAATTCATTCAAAAAATGATTACCAACATTACATTAAGTTGTATACTCAATTAAGATTATGCACTAAAAAGCTTCATTCGTTTTGAATACACATGCTATTTTGTAATAGTAGTCATTTTTGGCCCATTCCCAGTTTGGTCTTGGAGAAGTCGCAGCGACGTCTTTTAGGTCTCCAGGGTCTCCAGTTGCACCCCAAAAAAAAGTTTAAAAAGAAAAATTAAAAAAAAATAAAAAATCTATAGTACTTTAAGTTAGAATTTAATTTAGCGCCCAATCAGAGGGACATATTTTGGGGGGACGCGCTAAACGAAACACTTGATTGATCAATTTAGTCACCATGACTCGTCAGAAATATAATTATATGTTTGAGTCCTCATGACTCACTTGGAGTGAGTGATGAAGATACAATTGAGTCTTGAAGTAGTAGTAGTCAGACTCATTTTGGACTCACATTGTCCTTCAAATGTTTCCTTATGCGGACAAACCGTTGACTTCTAAAGAGATTACGCATACTTGTTGCAGCTATTACTATTGCAGTGTACCCAACCTTGCAACATACACTAGTCCACTCTTCAATAAAGAACCAACTACCCAATGACGTTGATTACAGGATGATGAAGGTATTTCATCGGGATCACAAGATGACAATATAGTGATCATCGAGCACGATGTAATGGATAGAAATGGACTTCCTCTCCCCTTTAAAAATTAATTTGTAAACGTTGTTTATTTTGTTTCTTTTAATTTTCTTTGTTAGTAAAAACCTGCCCTGTTGGAAAGAACACAGTGTCGCACAGTGTGTTCACATAGTCGACTATGTTGAAATGCTCTAATTTAACAGTATGTTGATGATTTCACATTGTGATATGGTTTTCCACATTGTGGTGTGCATGATTTTGTTCTTTCCAGCAGGGTAGAAAATGAGTGAGTGCGTTTGAGGGTGTGTTTGTGTTTGAGGGTGTTGGTGTGGCTTTGTGTCCGTATTCGTATTTTATAGCTTAGATTATATTTCTTATATTTCAAACACGAAAACTTCAAAATGATGAGAAATATGGTCTTAATCGCTCTATAGAATTTGTTCCAAAATAAATTCATCATGCAAGACTCGAGCCGTAACAGCATGCATTGGTATTTTACAGGCACAAACCTAGATTATCAAAAAACAACTTTTATTACAATAACAATATGTAGACTAAACAATCGGATTTGTATTTTCATTGGAGGGTCGATAATGAGTAAACATTTTTGTTTAGGGCATGACCCTTGCAAGGACACAGTGCAATTTAGGTACATGTATACACTGTAAACCTAAACGGGTAGACCGACTAGCTTTAAAGCTAGTCGTAGTGATGCCCAGACTGACTAGCTTTAAAGCTAGTCGGTCACGACGGACTAGCTTTCCTTCAACACAACCCGGTTATTACGGACCAGCTTTAAAGCTCGTCCGTCTCTACGGACTAGCTTTAAAGCTAGTCCGTCAAGTTAGTCGGTCAAGACGGATTAGTTTTAATGCTAGTCGGTCACTACCGACTAGCTTTCCAGAAAGTTAGTCGGTCATGACAGACTAGCTTTAAAGCTAGTCGGTCACGACAGACTAATTTTAAAGCTAGTCCGTCGTGACGGACTTATGTTTTGACGGACTAGCATGAAAGCTAGTCGTAGTGATGCCCAGACTGACGAGCTTTTGAGCAGCAGGCGCGTATCCAGGATTTCGCACCCCGGGGGCCCGACGTTATTTTGGGCGCCCCTGTGTACTTTTCAAAAATATGGCCCCCCCCCCCCCCCCACCCCGCCAGGCAAAACATAGGCCTACGGCTTAATGTATGTCAAAGGATTTTGAATAATAATTTATTTTGAAGGGTGTTTTTTTTGTTTTTGTTTTGTTTTTTTTTTTTTTTTGCCAAGGTGTACCCTAGGAGCCAAGGGCCTTTAATCAGCATTGCTGGGGATGGTTTGAAGGTCTGATCTAGAGTAAATTTTGTGCTGATTCCAAAAATGTCACTCTTACTGACCGTACCCATGACACTTCGGCCATTTTGGCCAATTTTGGTCCAAAATGACCATTTTGGTCACTTGTGGTCAAGGGTATTTTATTTCTATATTTTTGCCGATAAGTGGGATTTTTCAAATTAACTGATGTAAAAATGTGCGCTGATTCTAGAAAAGGTAGTTTTATTGACTCTGTGGGTCATTAAAGGGGTCATTTTGGTCAATTTCGGCCAAAACTTGATATTTTTATCATTTTTTAGACCAAAATTAGACCAAAATGACCATCAGAGTCATCAAAGTTATGGCTTTCCCACCTCAAAACCATTTAAAAAAACTTCCTTGGGTCTATAAGAATACTCCCATACCATTTTTCTTAAATATTTGGACAGCCCTGGTCATTTAGGCCAGTTTGACCGAAAGTGACCATTTTGCAGTTTTGCAGGATTTTGCTATTCAGGCCTATGTAATACACATGTTTTAGTGTATAGGCCTACATGTATACATGTAGATGTATTATCCTTTCGTTCAACTCATTTGACTTGAGGTGACGTGAGGTGGAGAAGTGGGAAAAATTAATGCTGATTTCAAAAATAGAAGTCTTATTAAACCTACCCATAAGGTACTGGTCACTTATTGGTCACTTATTGGCCGAAGGTTGACCATTAGCCCAAATGAAATAAAAATGATATATACAATTTATATAGCGCCTAAAACATAGTTGGACTGTTTCTCTAAGCACTTTACAGACATTTTTATCATCCCGGTCATCAGAAACAGATTTTCCCCGCACACAATATGCGCACATTCTCCACTCCCTACTTTAACGCCGGCCATGAACTATTAATTTTCCTTTCCATTTTCCCATATTCCGCACACAATATGTGCACATTCTCCACTCCCTACTTTAATGCCGGCAAAAGAGAGAGATTCTTTCAAATGCAATTTGAAAACAATACGTTTCGTTCAAGCTTGAGCGCACACCAGACGTTTTTGTCCGGGGGCTCAAAAAAAGGTTGCGCACAAAATAGAAAAAATTAGAAATACGATCATCAGACTTCTTGCTACCAGCAGACTTACTTTTAACCTGTTCATTATCTTTGCCATTGCGTTTTCGAAATATGCTTTCAAAATACATTTACAAAGCTACGTTATTTACTTGAATTGCTTTTGTTTTGCTTTGTTGTTGTTTTTTTTCAAGCGTTAACATGTTACTTTAGCACTGAATATTCCCTCAAACTAAGAAACTAAATTAAGAAATGTTATCAACCCAAGAAAGGGATTTGATTGGTTGGTTGGAAGATATATTGATTGATTGACTGCTTTGTTTATTTGATTGATGAATTGTTGATTGATGGATTGATTTAATTAATTGAATCGATGATTGATTGAATGGAAGGATTGATAGAATGACCGTTTTGAATGATTGCATCGTTGATTAAATTCATTGGTTTCTTTAAATGACTGGATTGATTGATCGATTACTTTTTTATTGATTGTTCAAATGATTTGATAATCGTTGGAAGAATCATAGGAAGATCACCTCATTAGACTAACATAATCATTTATCAGTGTAAAGTAACAATCAATTCCGAATGTAGCACCCGATTTGAAATAAATAATACCCCTTTTTTAACCTTAGACAAAAACTTTCCGTGTTCGTTCAAGCATGAACAAAACCAAACAAGCAATCAATCAATCAATCAATCAATCAATTCAATCAATCAATCAATCAAACAATCAAACAATCAATCAGTCAATCAATTAAACAAGCATCGACATCCCCTTCTTGGTTTGACAAAAAAGGGCATTTAAGTTTGAAGGAAAAATTTATTGCAAAAAGATTACATATTAAAAGACAAAGAAAAAAACAAACAACAAAAACAAAAACAATTACAGTCAATAAAAAGCTTTGTAAATGAATTTCAAATCATAATTCGAAAATATTAGGCAAAGAAAAAAGAAAAAGTTTTTAGAAGAAAGACTGCTGATTAGCAAAAAGTTGATGATCATATTTCTCGTTTTTTCCATTTTGTGCGCAAGCCTTTTTTGAAGCCCCGATAAAAATGTTCTGTGTGTACTCAAGCATGAACGAAACTTATATTTAAATTACATTGAAAGATAAGACTTCAGAGCATCTATTAACATAAAAATATAGACTTCATGATTTGAAACAAAATTTTGACAGACTTTTCAAAACTGTCCCGTTTTTATTGATACGCACTGTGTAAAGTGTCTTTTTCCTGAAAAGA
>CALNVZ010003430.1:7436158-7457516 GCA_940671915.1 Paracentrotus lividus
ACCATTAAATAACTAAAAATGTTTTATTTTTGTTTTTCAACAAAAAGGCATGAACAAGTGTGAGAAATCTCAAATTCTGTCGTATTTAATGTGATTTGATCATTGTAATGTCCACCGTGGGGGTTCTTACCATTTTGACCTGCGCTGACCATTCCATATGCAAATGGTCAGTGTGGGACACGGTTAAAAATGAGAACAACCGCCAAAGTGAAATGAAATTATGTGTCCTATCGAGTCCAGTATAACCAACATAACCAAGGTCTTTAATGCCTTTCTATCAGGAAAACATTTCAACTAGGCGGGGAGAAGTCATGTCCTCCTGAATACTTATCGTTCGTTATAAACATGTTGAAGTCTTCTTTTGTAATGTGAAGAGGCAAATGAAAGCTACTAACATTGGTCAAGATCTTGAAGGATGTCGAGTCATCTCCATCTCCTAAAAGAAATGGAAGAAAGTGTCTATAACTCCTTCATGGTTGTCTTTGATTTTCAAGAAAAGACACTAACAGTGCGTATCATAAAAAACGGGACAGTTTTGAAAAGTCTGTCAAAATTTTGTTTCAAATCATGAAGTCTATATTTTTATGTTAATAGATGCTCTGAAGTCTTATCTTTCAATGTAATTTAAATATAAGTTTCGTTCATGCTTGAGTACACCACAGAACATTTTTATCGGGGCTTCAAAAAAGGCTTGCGCACAAAATGGAAAAAACGAGAAATATGATCATCAACTTTTTGCTATACGCAGTCTTCTTCTTCTAAAAACTTTTTTCTTTTCTTTGCCAAATATTTTCGAATTATGATTTGAAATTCATTTACAAAGCTTTTTATTGACTGTAATTGTTTTTGTTTTTGTTGTTTGTTTTTTTTTTTGTCTTTTAATATGTAATCTTTTTGCAATAAATTTTTCCTTCAAACTTAAAAAATGCCCTTTTTTGTCAAACCAAGAAGGGGATGTCGATGCTTGTTTAATGATGTGACTGATTGATTGTTTGATTGTTTGATTGATTGATTGATTGAATTGATTGATTGATTGATTGATTGATTGCTTGTTTGGTTTTGTTCATGCTTGAAGCGAACACGGAAAGTTTTTGTCTAAGGTTAAAAAAGGGGTATTATTTATTTCAAATCGGGTGCTACATTCGGAATTGATTGTTACTTTACACTGATAAATGATTATGTTAGTCTAATGAGGTTATCTTCCTATGATTCTTCCGTCTTTGCAGAAATGGTCAAAGACAACTTGAAGAAGGTGTAGACACTCTTTTTTCATCCTTTCAGGAGATGGAGATGACTCATTAGACATCCTTCAAGATCTTGACCAAATAACTGTGGCTCTCATTTACTCTTAACGTTATAATTAAGAACAGGTCAATTATGTTTGATGCGCGTATTATTTGATCCCCGCCTGGTTGAAATGCTTTCCTGAGAGGAAGGCATTGCTGGAGCCTTGGTTACGGACACTAGACTCGCTCATGACACACGTCAAGCAACCTAAAAACCGGCTGTACTATAATAGACAAGTCATTGAAAGTCGTTGAAAATACATTTTTCATGACATTCTTCTTCAATTTGCGATATTCCAAATCGTCCGTCGGATAAAGGACATGTGTAAATACATGTAGTCATATAAAAAATCACTATATAGAATTCATGTTGCTATGGAAATCATACAATTGGTCATCTGAATTAGTATGATCAGCTTGGAATTTACTCTTTCTGTGTTTTGCTTATAACAGCATGACGATAATATATTGTTATATCTTAGTACATATTATACAATAACGCTTAGTGATTGAAATCTTATTTCTATTTAGAATTTTAAAAATGACATAAAATTAGTGACTTGAATTCTTTTAGTCCGCCATGGACAATAGAATTGAATAATAAAGGCTTGCTGGGGAAGTGAGACCACAAAGCGGCCAAAAATGGCCAGAACTTTTGTAGTGGGGAAAATAATAAGTTTTAACGGGATGAAGCATTCACAAACATTAAGCTCAATAACAAGTATTGCGTTATAGACTAAAATAGTAAATTACTTGTATCCACTTTGGCGGTTGTTACCATTTTGACCCACACTGACCATTCACATAAAGGAATGGTCTGTGTGGGTCAAAATGGTAAGAACCGCAAGTCGGACATTACATCACATTATTCGACTGATTTTTCAGATTTGTCATTTTTGTGCATGCCTTTTGTTATAAAAACAAAAATCAAACATTTTTTGTTCTTTTAATAGTTCATGGCCTGCATTTAAATAGGGAGATGGAGAATGTGCACATATTGTGTGCGGGGAAAATCTGTTTCTGATGACCGGGATGATAAAAAATGTCTGTAAAGTGCTTAGAGACACAGTCTAACTTTGTTTTGGGCACTGTCTAATATTGTAAATTATTATTTTCATTTCATTTGGGCTAATGGTCAACCTTCGGCCAATAAGTGACCAATAAGTGACCAGTACCTTATGGGTAGGTTTTAATAAGACTTCTATTTTTTAAACCATCATCATTTTTCCCACTTTCTCCACCTCAAGTCACCTCAAGTCAAATGAGTTGAACAAAAGGATAATACATCTACATATACATGTTAGGCCTTACACTAAAACATGTGTTTACATAGGCCTGAAATAGCAAAACTGCAAAATGGTCACATTTCGGTCAAACTGGCCTAAATGACCAGGGCTGTCCCAAATATTTAAGAAAAATGGTAATAGGAGTATTCTTTTAGACCCAAGGAAGTTTTTAAAAATGCTTTTGAGAATGGGAAGCCATCACTTGGATGACTCTGATGGTCATTTGGTCTAATTTTGGTCAAAAAATGAAAAATGTCAAATTTTGGCCGAAATTGACAAAATGACCCTTTAATGACCCACAGATCGAAATGAATCAGCAATAGAGGTACGACTTACCATAATATCACATTGTAAACACCTGACTAGATAGCGCACATTTTTATCATCAGATAAGTTGAAAAATCTCCATTTATCAGCAAATTTATAGAAATAAAATATCCTTGACCACAAGTGACCAAAATGCATTTTTTGATCCAAAATTGGCAAAAATGGCCAAAGTGTCATGGGTACGGTCAGTAGAAGTGACACTTTTGGAATCAGCGCAAAATTTACTCTAGATAAGACCTTCAATACTCCCCAGCAAAATGCTGATTAAAGGCCCTTGCTGCTGCCTAGGGTAGTGAGTTCATTGAAAAGAATCTTCTTAGGTACTATGAGGTTTCTGCTATAGATGAAATACGAGAATAATTCTAAATACGAGCGCGAAGCGCGATCAGATTTTTTCCTCTACTTTACGATGGCAGAAAGCCAAAGAATTCTAAGCAATTAGGGTATCAATTTTGTTTAGCTCTTCATCAGAATATCATATGAACGGGAGCTGTAATTTGTCGTTCAAAACGATTTGAAAGCAAGCCATATAAAATCATGTAATTGTCCATCAAGTAATGTGAAGTCAAACAAATGTATATTGATGTTTTTGTTGTTCAGAATCTTCAATAATCTGGTTACAAGAAAGAAAAAATAGGCGAACGTGAATCGCGAGCGGAAATTTGATGTATCGGAATGATCTCTGAAAATGTGACATTTTACGCATTCCTCAGGAACACAATGTAATAACTCTTTGGAAAATGATGCGAGCGCGAAGCGCGAGCGAAAATTTTTCTCTTGTAATAGAGACCTGATGTAAGTTTAGGATCAATTTGGACCTCATAATTTAAAGACCGTATGTTTGCCCAGTAATTTTACATGATTATGAAAGAAAGATGAATATCTATCTATATATCTAGCTGCTTAATCTATCCTTCTGCTTCCCTCCCTAGTTTAAGATAAATTTTGGGCGCCCCTCAGTTTAAGCTCAATTTGGAGCCAACTAAATCATTTGGCGCCCCTAATTAATGTTGGTTTGAATTGGCGCCATACATGTTGTACGATTTAGGTGATTTGATGCCCGTGGGAAATGCAAAAATAAATGTAACGTGTATTCAAATAAATTTAAATGTCTTGATGATTAGTATCCTATATGTAAATTATGGTCAAGGAAAAACGCAGGCGAGAGCGGAATTTTGATGTCTTTGAATGATGAGAAACATGGCATTGCATGCGTTCCTCAGGAACACACATGTAATAACTCATTGGGGAAAAAAATGATGCGAGCGCGTAGCACGAGCCAAAATTTTGTATGTATATACACGACCAGGAGGATTAAAAATTTTAGAGACCATATTTCAAATACCAAGTTGTTGCCCCTTAGTTTCAGGTAAATTCGGCACACCTCCCTAAGTTCAAAATAAAGTTGGAGCCCCTAAGTTTCAGATAAATTTGGCATCCCTAAGTCTCAGGTCAATTTGACGCCCCTACGTTTAAGCTCAATTTGGCGCCCCCTAAGATTAGGTCAATTTGAAATGCAAAATGAATGTAACGTGAAATCAAATAAATTGAAATGTTTTGATGGTTAGAATCCCATAATGTAAATTTTGGTAAGAGGAAAAACACAGGCGAGCGCGAAGCAAGAACGGAATTTTTTGAATGTATTCAAATGCTTAGTAAACAGGATATTTCATGCGTTCCTCCAGGAACACAATGTAATAATTCATTGGGGGAAAAAATGAGGCCGAGCGCGAAGCGCGAGCGAAAATTTTGATATGTATATACCAAGGGTATATACAGACGAGGATGCATGAATTTTGCTCTATCTACATGGAGACCATTTTAAATTTAACCTATTTGTTGCCCCCTTAGTTTCAGGTAAATTCGGTGCCCCTAGTTTCAGATCATTTGGGCGCCCTATAAGTGTAAGCTCAATTTGGCGCCCCTAATTTAAAATCGATTTGACGCTTCTCTTAACTTCAATTCAGTGCCCCCATAAGTTTCAGGTCATCTTGGCGCGCCGTACGTGTAAGCTCAATTTGGCGCCGCTAATATGTTGAACATAAATCTGAAATGCAAAAAAACAAAATAATAAAATAATAAAATAAAAATAATAATAAATAAAAATAAAAAATAAAATGTAACGTGAAAACAAATAAATTTAAATGTTTGACGGTTAGAATCCCATAAGAAAATTCTGGTAAAGAGGACAACATAGGCGTGTGCGAATAGGCAAAGGAAATTTTGATGCATTCGAATGATTAGAAGACGGACATTTTACGCGTTCCTCGAGACAATGTAATAAATCAATGGGAAAAGATGATGCGAGCGAAAACTTTGCTATGTACATACAAACCAGGAGGCATGGAATTTTAAAATTTGCTATTTCTAGATAGAGACCATTTCAAAGACCCCTTCTTCTTCTTCTTTTTTTTTTTTTTTTTTTTTTTCGCGTGTTTTGGGGGGCCCCTTAGTTTCACGTAAAATCGGCACCCCTCCCTAAGTTTAGGATATAGTTGGAGCCACTAAGTTTAAGATAATTTGGCACCCCTTAGTCTCAGGTCGATTCGGCGCCCCTACATTTGAGCTCAATCTGGCGTCCTTTAATTTAAGATCGATTTGGCACCCCCTTAACTTCAGGTTACATCAGCACCCCTAAGTCTCAGGTCAATTCAGCGCCCTTAAGTTTCAGATCATTTTTGCGCCCCTACATTTGATCTAAATTTGGCGCCTTTACGTTTTAGATCATTTTGACGCCGCTCTAGGTTTAAGTTCGATTTGGCGCCCCCTAAATTTAAGTCGATTTTGCGCCCCTAGTTTAAGGTCGATTTGCCCCTCCTAAATCTAAGGTCGATTTGGCGCCCTTAAGTTTAAGGTCGATTTGGCGCCCCCACCTAAGTTCCAGGTCAATTTTGCGCCCCCACGTTAAAGCTCATTTTGGCGCCCTCTAATTTTAAGTTTGATTTGGCGCCCCATAATATTAAGGTCGATTTGGCGTCCACCTATGTTGTAGTCAATTCGGCGCCCTTAGTTTAAGGTCCATTCGGCGCCCCTAAGTTTATTGGCGTTGCTTAGTTTACTGTCGATTTGGCGCCCCCTAAATATTTTTAGGGCGCCTCCTTCCCTTCCACTTTTTAATTTGGCGCCCTACTTCATTCAAGGTCGATTCGGCGCCCCTAAGTTTAAGGTTAATTAGGCGCCCCTCAGCTTCAGGTCAATTTGGCGCCCCCATCTAAGTTTCGGGTTAATTTGGCGCCCCTACGTTTAAGCTCAAGTTGGCTCCCCGTAGTTTAATATCGATTTGGCGCCCCTAAATTTAAGGTCGATTTGGCGCCCCTATAAGTTTAAGGTCAATTTGGCGCCTCTTAGTTTACTGTTGATTTGGCGCCGCTAAATTTAAGGTCGATTTGGCGCCCCTAAGTTTAAGGTCAATTTGGAGCCCCTTAGTTTACTAACGATTTGGCGCCCCCTCTAAATTTAAGGTTCGATTTGGCGCCCCTAAATTTAAGGTCGATTTTACGCCCCTATAAGTTTAAGGTGGATTCGGCGCCCCTAAGTTTAAGGTCAATTTGGCACCCTTAGTTTACTGTCGATTTGGCGCCCCCCCCCAAAAAAAAAAAATTAAAGGTCGATTTGGCGCCCCTAAGTTTAAGGTCAATTTGGCGCCCCCTAATTTAAGGTCGATTGGCGCCCCTCTAAGTTTAAGGTCGATTTGGCGCCCTTTAGTTACTGTCGATTTGGCGCCCCTAAATTTAAGGTCAATTTGGCGCCCCTTAGTTTACTGTCGATTTGACGCCCCCCCCCCCATTTTTTTTAAGTGGCCCCCTCCATTTTTCCCTTCCTCTCTCTCCCTCTCTCTCTTTTTTTTTTTTTTTTTTTTTTTTCCTTTCTTTCTTCCTTCCTCTTTCCCCTTTTTTCCCTTTCTCTTTTTTTTTCCTCCTTTTTTCTTCTTTCTTTTTTCCCCTTCGTTTTCTCCCTTTTCTTCCTCTTTTCGGCGCCCCCCCTGCCGCGCCCCTCGGGGGCCCGGGCCCGTAAAGCCCCCCCCCCCAGAATACGCGCATGAGCAGGACTAGCTTTACAGCTAGTCGGTCATGGTGTAAAAGCTAGTCCGTCTCGCTTTTCCTGCCGCGATGTTCTTGCTTCGGTCTTGACCGACTAGCATGACGGCTAGCTTAATATGGCTTCACCAGCTTGTCAGAGACGTCAAATCTGAAATATTGGAAGACATTTGAAAGATAACGACTAAAAAAAGAATTCGAGCAAAAAAAAAAACAAAAACAAAAACAAAAACAAAAACAACATTTTATTATGATATAAGTCAGAAGACGGGAATAAATATAGGAGGCACAATCAGTTAACATCATTATGTCAATTATCAAATAATGGGGGCAGGGGCCCAGGGGTCGCCGCCAATGGCTTACATCATCATTACTTTTTGTTGTAGGCCTACCTGCTTTTGCATTTTCTGTGTACGCTTATCCTTCTTCAGAGCCACTTAAGAAATCTCAAAGTCATGCCTCTAATCCCATATTCTTTTCTTTCAGATACAAGTAGTAATCTAAAAGAAAAGTGGCGCCTATATTTATTATTTGAATTAAAATTCAATTTCATAGGTTAATGTGATTTTTATTATCGTTGTAAAATTCACAAAATTTATAAATTGATTTAGCAAGACATAATTTTTCGCGTTGGTGAATATAGCATTAATCCATGTGAAAAAATAACGCTATCTGTGAACTGAAACATAAGGAATTCAAAATTAGTACTCACACAATCATGTCACTCACGAAGGAGATCGCCATTATAAATCTTACGCTTTACGGGGTATCGAGACTGCGTCTGTACAGTTTGCTCATTAAATGGAATTTACAAACAGATAATACAACTGATAGTAATGTCCTTTTCGCAATGCCCATGTTATTCCATCTATTGTCCACCTTCTATTAACTGTTGTTGCTAAGCCGGGCATTCACCAGCAATCTGTAATAATAGACGGTTCTTGGGTTCTAAGTAACAAGGTATTCAATTAGCCTGTAATTAATGAATGGACAATATTTTGAACCTACTTGTGAATTGCATACTTTTCGTGATTGATGTTATGTACCTATTGTCAAGCCAAAACAACCTTTGTTTGAGAATGTCGATTGTACTCCTATCCACTTTCTATCCACTGTTGTTGCTAAGCCGGGCATTCACCAGCAATCTGTTCTTGGGTTCTCTAGTAACAGGGTATTCAATTAGCATGTAATTGAAGATTGAAGATTGCCAAGCCAAAACAACCTTTGTTTGAGCAGGAAGTTCCTGGTTTGAGAATGTATCCACTTGATTATGCTCGGAAACAGAATAAATAGAGAAGGTGCATTGAAACAACATTGCATCTATGTGTATCAAAAGCTAGTCGGTCATTCTAGTAGGTAAACTCAGTTCACCTACCTATTTTATTGACCTAGTCCGTCAAGACGACAGACGAGCATCAAGCTTAACGGACTAGCTTTAAAGCTCGCCCGTCAAGTTGAGAGATAGAGATTCAGTTGTATGTTAGTCCGTCTTGACGGACTAACATTACGGACTCTTTAAAACTAGTCCGTCCATTGACGGACGAGGTTAGGTTTTCAGTGTATTTTTGTGCTCTTATTCAATATCGTATGGTGGTATCTCACTTTGCGGAGACGGATTTGGGACTACTTTAAGACGCTTTTGAAACTTGTCGCGGATACGTCTCCAAGACGTCTCCGCGACGGAAAAAAGTATCGAAAACGTCTCCGCGGCGGAAAAAAAGTTCACTGTTGCTCATAAACGTTAGATAGGGGAAGGTGGGGCATAACGGACCACGTAACTTCAAGTGGCTTCTGTGACGTCACAGATAGGAGCAAGACTATAAAAATGATATTTCCTTGACGAGTTCTTATTGAAGTTTGATAAACAATCGATCAATAATTCTCATCTCTTTCATACTTCCGGCAAAATGAAGCTGAAAAAATATCGGAAAAGGTCCGTTTTGCCCCACTAGTGGGGCAAAATTGACTCCGTGCATATTTTGTTGGGGCAAAATGGTACCCTATTATGGGGTACCGTTTTGCCCCGTAAGAAATAATCAACTCCTGGGGACTGATTTGTCAAAATTTGTTCAAGTTGGCAAAATAAATGTACTTTTGGAAGTCTCCAGAAGGGATGCGAGCACACCAAATTCTCCCCAGGGTCAGCCAAATTATGGTCCTTTTTGCCCCACACCATTGGGTTCCATTTTGCCCCAAGCAGAAATACCCTACATCAGAGGGGTACAAATTTTTGAATGGCACCCCCCTCTGTAGGTATTGATTTTTTTCGATGAAACTTCAGTGGTAAATTGGTGCAGCAATGCCTCATTTACTGCAATACATTTTATAGAAAGAAATACTTTTGATGTCAAGCTATGAGAAAGTTCCGTTTTGCCCCTAGGGTCCGTTATGCCCCACCTTCCCCTAACTTTTTTGTGCTCCAACCACATAATTTTGCTCCGGCTTTAATTTCTAGAATTTGTTAGTCCCCGCTTGCCCTAGTACCATGGCTATATCTTTGACGTTCCCCCAGCCACTTCCGAGTGTTGAATTTTTTTTTTTTTTTAAGTTTGTCGACCCCCACAATGCCAATTTTCTGTTCTCATTTTGTGGCCCCTTTTTTGTTTATAATAATAATAATAATAATAGTTACATTTTTATAGCGCTTAATACAAATATCCACCTTGGTGTTTCTAAGCACTTTTAGTGTTAGCTAATTATTACCCGGCTTAGCTAGGCTACCCCGAAAGGTGCTCACAGCATTCAAGGAATTGCTTCCTACGGATACCCATTCACCTCACTTTGGTCGAGTACGGCTAATTTTACCCGGCTGACCGAGGCCCCCTTAGTCCTATCCCTAAGCAACGCGTCTGAGGTAAAGGGTTATTATTGTTCTTTTAGTTAAATGTAGGTTTATGGTCACAAACTCTCTTGTCTAGGGGAAGGGTAAAAGTTTATTTCGATTGGGGTTCATTATTCAGTTTTACAACATGGAAATGACTATCTTCCCAAAAATGTAATGTAGAATCTCAGTCAAACATAAAATCATAATGAAAAAGAAAATTTACAACCTTGCCAGTTAGGCTGAAACAAAACGAATATTGGAAGATGATAATAGTTAAGGGTTTATGGTTGTTTGTTTTTCGGGTATTTTTTCCCCCTTTGTTTTGACCACAACGGTAGAATAAAATATTCAAGTATTTAAACAATCTTTTTATTTCAACCCCGCCCACTAGACAAGAGACCAAGGTCTTTAAACCTTAAACCTTAAGTTAACGTAAAAAACAATTGAAACCCTACACTTTAGACTCGTGTCGCAGGGTAGGACGGAGGAGGCCTTGTTCAGTCGCAAAAAGAGGCCCGAAAAAGACAGGGAAAAAAGACAAAAAATGGGCATTTTTGAGGTTGACAAACGATTTTGTTTTTGTTTTTTCATTCCCACGGAATAGATGGAGGTACGTCAAAGATACAGCCAGGGTCCCGAAAAATAAAATCATGAAAAAATAATTTCAAGAAATTAAAGCCGGAGCAAAAAGTTTTAGTTTTAATGCTCGTCGGTCACGACGGACTAGCTTTCCAGAAAGCTAGTCGGTCAAGACAGGCTAGCTTTAAAGCTAGTCGGTCACGTCAGACTAATTTTTAAGCTCGTCCGTTACGAGGTTAATATGTCTTCACCAGCTTGTCAGAGACGTCAAATCTGAAATATTAGAAGACATTTAAAGATACGATTAAAAAACAGGTATTTTGTCTCAAGAATTCGAGCAAAAACATTTTATCATGATGATATAAATCAGAAGACAGGAATTAATACAGGACGCACAATTAGTTAACATTATGGCAAATATCAAATAATGGGGGCACGGGGCCCAGGGGTCGCCGCCATGGATTGCATCATCATTACTTTTTGTTGTAGGCCTACCTGCTTTTGCATTTTTGGCATATACGCTTATCCTTGAGAGCCACTTTAGCAATCCCAAAGTCGTGCCTCTATAATCCAATATTATTTTCTTTCAGATACAAGTAATCTAAAAGAAAAGTCAAGTCACACGAAGGAGATCGCCATTATAATCAAAATATTAAGCTTTACGGGAATATCGAGTCTACGTCTGTAGAGTTTGCTCATTGAATGGAATTCACATACAGATAATGCAACTAATAGTGATGTCATTTTCGCAATGTGCATGTTATTCAATCGATTTTACCACCTTCTATTCACTGCTGTTGCTAAGCCGGGCATTCACCAGAAATCTATAAGAATAGACGGTTCATGGGCTCTTTAGTAACGAAGTATTCAATTAGCCCTTAAAGAATGGAACAATATTTTTAACCTACTCGTGAATGGCATACTTGTCATAATTGATGTTATGTTGGCTATAGTAAGCTCTCAGATTCCAAGCCAAAACAACCTTTGTTTGAGAATTTTGATTGTATCCACCCTCTATTCATTGTTGTTGCTAAGCCGGGCATTTACGAGCAATCTGAAGAATTTACCGGGTTCGTGAGTTCTATAGTAACAAGATATTCAATTAGCCTGTAATTGAAGAATGGAGAACAATATTTGGAACCTACCGGTACTCGTGAATTGCATACTTGTCATGATTGATGTTATGTCTCGTAAGCTTTAAGATTGTCAAGCCAAAACAACCTTTGTTTGAGAATGTATCCAATTGATTATGCTCGGAAACAGAATATATAGAGAACGTGCATTGAGACGACATTGCAACCATTTGTATCAAAAGCTAGTCGGTCATTCTAATGGGTAAACTGAATCCACATACCTACTATTATTGACATAGTCGGTCGAGCCGACGGACTAGCATCAAGCTTGACGGACTAGCTTTAAAGCTCGCCCGTCAATTTGAGAGGTATAGATTCAGTTCTATGCTAGCTCGTCGCTACGGACTAACATTACGTACGAGCTTTAAAACTAGTTCGTCTTGACCGACTAGCTTTAAAGCTAGTCCGTCCATTGACGGACGAAGTTAGGTTTTCAGTGTAGATAAGATAAGCAATAAATAAGCAATAATAAAGGCATGCGTAACAATACACACTCCAATGCAACTATTACTGAAAACATAAATGCCACTTTCCGTACAAGAAAAGATTGTGGAAATGTTATTTAATTACGTTCAAATTTCACCGAACTATACTTATTCCTTTCTCCAGGCAGGCCTATTAATTTTCTAACTATCGGTCTTCCGAACATCTTTTTTCCGAGAGACTATAATAGTTCCTTTATTCTTTGTCTTTACCTCGTTTACTTATCCTATGTCTGTATAGAATACAAATACTCGTCTCTATGAATATAAAAGTCCTAGTCATGACTCGGCTCTCTGCTCTATCCTCACCATTACAATGTCCAGGTTCTCTCCAGCCATGCTTCTTTACTGCCACTAACTGCCTTATAAAACTAGCCTCGAGATTTTATCTTCTAGAATTATCGCTAACAAAGATTTTCTTAAAGCGCAACGTGCTTGTTCAATCTTTTCTGTAACTGTCAAAAATATTTTTCAATAATAATTTATATATATATATATATATACAGTGCGTCCCAGATAAAAGTATACCCAACTTTGAGAGCCTCATATTAAAATTGTATAGCTTGTGTGTAATTACTTTTAATTTCATGACAAAGAGTAACTCATATTCTATCTAATTGATACCAAAATCATTCCGATACTGTCATGGATGACTGAACACTCAAATGTTTAAAAACATTGGTCAAATGTGATCTGCAAATTGTCTGAGAAGCAGCCTTTGCTTTCTGATCATTCATTGTTTGTCCATTCATTAGGCACAAAGGATTACTTGATCTATTAAAATACAGGGGCTGCTTTTGCTCAAACTTGGGACAGGGCACTTTTTACGCTTGTTTTTTAAAGCCCATCTGCTTAGTCATCCGTCACAAGACAGGTATAAGTTTGGTATCATTGAAAATAATATGAGTTGCCCTTTATCATGATATATATTTCAATGTCACACAAGCTTTAATATTTTATTATGAGGCTCTCAAAGTTGGGCATACTTTTTTCTGGGACGCACTGTATATATATATATATATATATATATATATATATATATATATATATATATATATGTGTGTTTGTGTGTGTGTGTGTGTGTGTGTGTGTGTGTGTGTGTGTGTTATGAATAAAGAGTCTAGGACAAGCTTGGACGTTGCTGGACTTTGAATCTTTAATCAAGCTTTCGGCTCATTTGCCTTCATCAGGATTTCTGAAGAGATAATCATAACAAACAAGAACAAAACCCATAATAAATAAAATTAAATCATACAAACAAAACAGGCACAACATCTTACTAATATATGTACAAAAAACAAAAAAAAAAAAAAGTAAAGAAAATAAATAAATAATATGTACAAGTATTTGTTTACCTTATTAGCCGTGGAGAGTTGTTACGTGTTTGTGTTTATTATGTTGTTTGAAGTATTGAAATATAGAGGGCGTGTAATCAAGTGTGGATTTCGGAGTTGTTCTGCCGTGACCAAGAGAAGAGAAGTGAGAGAGAAAGAGAGAAGAGAAGAGGGGGGGGTAGTGAGAGAGAGAGAGAAGGGGAGAGAGAAAGAGGGAGCGGGAGAATGTTGACGCGTGTGTGAACATATCCGAGTACTTTACTCTGATTTAATTCTCCTCAAACGAGAGGAGAAGAAAATTTAACAAAAGTTTGTAAATAATACCGTAACAATTAAGTTCATCTAATATTATAGTCTAAACATTACAAAGATATATGCAAAATAATATATCGAGGTGCGTAATGGTTTTTTATTCTTTCATGCACCACGCATTTCACAGATTGAAATCTTGTGCATTTTGAGAACGGGTTTGCAATTGTTTTCTTTTATTTACCAATTACGCAGTCATAAGGATTATATTGCAGTAATATCAGTAGCACTAGTGATATTATTCATTGTTATGTCAGTACATATAAATTGTATGAAACGTCCAGCAACGTCCAAGCTCGTCCTAGACTTTTTATTCATACACATATATTATCTGGACAAAACGTCGTCATGTCCAAAAAGTTGAGTCTGATCGCACTTATATATATATATATATATATATATATATATATATATATATCGTTGCTTTGATTGTAAAAATTGTACAACTCTAAACAACTTATGAGTTCCCTAGACAACTGTCTAAGACAACATTAACTGTAAGGTAGACTATTTATCACTAATTACATGTACATGACTTTAATAGGGTTGTGTTGGCCAAAATAACGAAGACTCAAACTTATTAAAGTTTACCAATTCCAAACTCCTATCTTTCAATGACGACAATAATGAATCATAATGAATATCAGCACAGGCATCATAACAAATCCAGAACATCAAATATCTCACAATAAATTGATATTTGTTAATCTTTGAAGGTTTCAGTGGTGGTAGAACGATTAGCAGGAAAAGGTTTCACGGTGCACCAAATATTATTTCTTGTTTTGAGTGGACCTGAAAAGGACCTACTCCATCTCGACTTTTTGGTCACGGTGAGAACATACCCACCGAAACGTCGAGATTGGATAGGTCCTTTTCAGGACCACTCACAACTTCAGGAAAAATACTTGATGCACCATAAAGCCTTCATATCACCTGCTAAATTGATATTTACCTCTCTGAATTGGAAATATTATTCTTCTGAAAAACAGCAGCTTCCCCCAATTGAGGTTTGAACAAAAATGAATTACCTGCCCAAAAAAGTTTTAATTTCTTTCTATAAAAAGAACGCCAAAATTATCACTAAAATTTCTTTTCTCTGATTGGCCCAACGTCTTTGACGCAATCACGCGCTCAACCCAAAAGACAGACAGATCCATTATTCAGCAGGGTAATATAATTTTAGAAATCCACCCAGATCATTGACGAATGCACCATTTTACAAAAGATGAAAATGCTACTTCAAGTTCATACATAATAAGACATTCATGAAATTGCTTATACAATTCAAGGATGAAATCTTTCATCCGTCATTTTATATGATATCTCACCAACCCAGTCCCAAATGCAGTGTTCTGTGTTTTGATCACCCGATCTAAAAATAACTAAAATCAGCTGGCGTTACTACGCTCCTTCATGGCCGTTGTAAACACCAACAGCTGACTTTACTACGTTACTCTCGCACAACAGAAAGTAAACACTACAATGTATAAACGAAGCTTTCTTATTTCATGACAGTGTTTAAATGATTATTGCAAGAGTGAAATAGCAAATGTAAAACTTTAAAAAAAAGTCGATAAAAAAATACAGGGGGTATTTATTCACAATATAATGAAATGGACTTCATAAAGCGTCTCAGAAAAAAACAAACAAACAAACAAACCGAGATTGATCGATGTCTTATCATAACCTACACTGTAAAAAAAATTCAGACAAAATACAGCAAAGTGATGTCAGCAGAGTCTGTAAATTTCTCCCTTAAGAATAATGTTGAGAAGGAAAAATATCATTAGAGTGTTATAGCATACGTATTTGGTTAAAACGGAACAAAATGTGTTACTCCTGATGTATATTTTTTTATTTCTCACGTAATTATTTGCAGGAGAAACTTACAACAAAACTGTTTTTTGAATTACATTTTTTATGGCGACTCTGCTGACAGCATATTTCCTGTAAAAATACATATATTTTTTACAGTGTACACTGTAAAAAAAAATAATACAGCAAAGTGATGTCAGCAGAGTCGCCATGCGAAAATGTAATTTGAAATACAGTTTTTAACAGTTTTGCTGTAAATTTCTCCTCTAATAATTAATGAAAGAGAAGGAAAAAAATCATTAAAGTTCTATAGCTTACACATTTGGTTAAAACGGGAAAAATGTGTTACTCCTGATGTATATTTTGTATTTCTCACGTAATTATTAGCAGGAGAAATTTACAATAAAACTGTTTTTTGAATTACATTTTTTATGGCGACTCTGCTGACAGCAGATTTGCTGTAAAAATACAAACATTTTTTACAGTGTACACTGTAAAAAAAATAATACAGCAAAGTGATGTCAGCAGAGTCGCCATGCGAAAATGTAATTTGAAATAACAGTTTTGCTGTAAATTTCTCCTCTAATAATTAATGAAAGAGAAGGAAAAAAATCATTAAAGTTCTATAGCTTACACATTTGGTTAAAACGGGAAAAATGTGTTACTCCTGATGTATATTTTGTATTTCTCACGTAATTATTAGCAGGAGAAATTTACAATAAAACTGTTTTTTAAATCACATTTTTTATGGCGACTCTGCTGACAGCAGATTTGCTGTAAAAATACAAACATTTTTTACAGTGTAATCTCAATCAAAATTCATAAACGACCGATTAGTTTAAAGCTTAATGTCTCTTCTCTTATTTAATGAAAGCAATATGACTCATATGTCATGCATGAGTGGGTAAAAACAATTTGCTATCTTAGATTGTTTCCAACTCTATGATAGTGAAGAAAAAAAAAGAACAGGTAAAATACATGGAGGGAGAGAGAGAAAGAGAGAGAGAGGGGAAAGGGGGGGGGTACATGAACTTACATTAAAAAGGGCGGGAAATGGACTTTTTGAAAACGCGGATTTTATTTGACAGAGAATTTCAGATCCCGCCCGCCAAACGACTTTTTGGTTTCCTCTCTTCAAAATTGTTTGATGAGATAAGCATCATTTTTATGTTCTAGCACAAAAAACGCATTGTTTTTTAGCTTGATATATAAAGTTTTCAACACAACGAAGAGATTTTTTTTTTTAGAATTGAACAAAAATCCTCCTAAAGTGGGAATAGTATTATTTCTTTTTATTAAAAAAAAATAAAAATAAAAAATAAAAAAAATTAAAGAAGACTTCAGCATTTTCAAAAACTCAGTAAACGTAAGTGGGGGGAGGGGGAGGGGGGGGGGTAATAAAAAAAAAAAAATCCCCGAATAGATGGTGAAAAATTGAGCCCCCCCCCCCCCCCCCCCCCCCCCCCCCCCCAATCCTGAAAATCTTCCGAAATTACAAGTGAAGCGCGAGCTGAAAATTTTGAATATATCAACCTGAAAACAGTGCATTTTAATTTTTGTCGAGCCGATACATATATTCATGTAATTATCAACCTAAAAACAGTGCATTTTAAGCGTTTTTCCACCCCTATGTTTACAAAGAATATATCTATTTCATAAAACAATGCGAGCGCGAAGCGCGAGCTGAAAATTTTTAAAATTGCAACCTGAAAAGTGTGCATTCTAAGCGTTTTTTGTGCTATGGTTATAAAGGAGATAAGATATTTATCTCATTAAATAATGCGAGCGCGAAGCGCGAGCTGAAATTTTTTGATATATCAACCTGAAAGCAGTGCATTTTCAGCGTTTTTTCGGTATCCTTATAAAGAAGATATTTATCTCATTTAATAATGCGAGCGCGAAACGCGAGCTGAAATTTTTTAATATATCAACCTGAGAACAATGCATTTTAGGCGTTTTTCGCTATGTTTATGAAAGAAGATAATTATCTCAAATGTTTAAGATTGCAACCTGAAAATTGTGCATTCTAAGCGCTTTTTGTGCTATGGTTATAAAGGAGATATTTATCTCGTTAAACAATACAAGTGAAGCGCGAGCTGAAAATTTTGAATATATCAACCTGAAAACAGTGCATTTTAATTTTTGTTTCGCTATATTACAAAAAAGATATTTATCTCGTTGAACAATACGAGTGCGAAGCGCGAGCTGAAAATTTTGAATATATCAACCTAAAAACAGTGCATTTAATTTTTTTTTCGCTATGTCACAAAAAAAGATATTATCTTATTAAACAATGCGAGCGCGAAGCGCGAGCTGAAAATTTTTGATATAGCAACCTGAAAAGTGTGCATTCTCAGCGCTTCTTGTGATATGGTTATAAAGGAGATATTTATCTCGTTAAACAATGCGAGCGCGAAGCGCGAGCTGAAAATTTTGAATATATCAACCTGAAAACAGTGCATTTTAATTTTTTTTTCGCTATGTTTATAAAAGAAGATATCTATCTCATTAAACAATGCGAGCGCGAAGCGCGAGCTGAAAATTTTTGATATAGCAACTTGAAAAGTGTGCATTCTCAGCGCTTCTTGTGATATGGTTATAAAGGAGATATTTATCTCGTTAAACAATGCGAGCGCGAAGCGCGAGCTGAAAATTTTGAATATATCAACCTGAAAGCAGTGCATTTTAAGGTTTTTTTTTGCTGTGTTTACAAAAAAGATATTTATCTCATTAAACAATGCGAGTGCGAAGCGCGAGCTGAAAATTTTTGATATAGCAACCTGAAAAGTGTGCATTCTAAGCGCTTCTTGTGCTATGCTTATAAAGAAGATATTTATCTCATACAATGCGAGTGCGAAGCGCGAGCTGAAAATTGTTGATACATCAACCTGAAAAGTGTGCATTCTGAGCGCATTCTAAGCGCTATTTGTTTAGCCCCAACCAATTTATTATGGACCCCTTGTCATTATGAACAAAAAGGTCAAACAGAAAGACATGCGATCCGATCCGGAGAGCGAGCAGCATGAGCTAAAAATTTTGTCAAGAGAAATTTGAAATATGAACATTTCAAAACAAATTATTAGCAGAAGGAGGGGGGGCTCAAACATATCGAAGCCCCTCTGAAACACCGGGGGGGGGCTCAATGGCTGAGCTCCAACCTAGATAGTAGTTCCTATGTTCCTATACAAAAAATAATATACTAAAAAAATGATATGCGAGCGCGCAGCACGAGCTAAAAATTTTGTCAATAGAGACCTGAAATATAAACTTTTCATCTAAAAAGATTGGTGGGGAGCCCAATGATATCCTCAGTAAGATTATGAGAGGGGCTTAATGATGTCTGAGTCCCCTTCACAAATAAAAACAAAAAAATAATAATAACAAATCATGCGATATTATTTTAATATAGATTGGTTAAGTTTTTCGTTATTTTATTATTTTTGTTGTTTGTTAGGTGCGAGTCTGTGCCGATATCTGTAATGGTCTTGGCTTTGGGGTTTGCTTTGGTTGCATTGAAAAATAAGTTTTTGTAGGGTGGGCTTCAACGACAGTCTGAGCCCGGGGCCCTCCCACGCCCAATGGCGCCCCACCCCCAAGCCCCTCCTTCCCCCCCCGGTTCGAACCCTGTTTATAATAAACTTGTTGATACATATAATATTCACAGTCGTTTAGTTTAATGTATTACTCACAAGAGGGCTCACTTATATTAATGCCAGAAATAATTACTCTTACAAACATGTACAATGATGTAAGGCTAGTTAAACCTAATAGAATGAACACAAAATCTTATGAAACAATATTTGCATCTTTCTCCTTCTCTTGTTTTAATGCATACATTATTAGGTTCATTCATTCATTCACCTCCTAAGTACAACAATTAGATTGTACATTTACACTGAGGGACATGCAATTACGGTCTTTTTTCTTTTTCTTTTTCTTTTCTTTTTTTTTTTTCGTCACCCGCTTCTGGAAATATTCGATTCGTTTTATGACACTGTATGAAGGTAGCATAGAGCAGTTATTATCAATTTTTCCTATTCAGCGTACACACAGTCACCCCAAGTGACGTGTGACCTCTACACGGCCCACCTTGTTGAAGGTACAGCAAGTTAACTAGTTAAGGCCACCCTGTAAAAACTGCAAGGCGAAATTCAGATGACTTTTCTGTTTTCTCAAAAAAATTTATTCACCTATCACATTTAGTTTTTTCAGCAATTAAAAATAAGAATTGCTTTGTACCACGACCACATTTGTGAACAAACTCACATCTGTGTTGATGATTTCTGCATGTAAAGTGAATCTCAAAATGGACCGTGAATTTTTGTTACGACATTGCTGCACTTAATCGGGCCTTGCATAAAAACCATTTGACCCACTATTGATGAACTCACATGCCAATCAAGATTATGATATAACATTTTTAATTATGTATTTTTCATTTCCATAGTCCCCTGGGAAAATTGTGCCAGGGCCGTGTGAAAAGAAAAAAAAATCATCAAGAAACACGCCCATAAACCTCCAAATGACCGGTTAAGGACCATCTCACTGAGTTGCGAATCCAGGCGAACGAAGCGAATTTGCAGAGTGCCGTAAATAAAGAGATTATTATCAATCTCCGTATCAGTAAGGCCTATCGATGTGAGGCATTTTCTTTTGTTATGTGTTTTCCGGATATGGAGTCGAAAAGAAAGAATTTCCTTTGTCCTGCATTGAAGCGAATTTTTCGGTTTCTTTTGGGTAATTCGTTTGCTGTTGTTTTTTTTTTTCAATTCGCCTGGATTTTCTCTTAAAATAGATGGCAAAGAAATTTTGAACATGTTCAGAATGAGTCCTTGCGAATTTTTTTTTTCTCAAAGATTGCAAACTCATAATGGATATATTTATACACTGATCAAGAAACATCACATTCACTAGCTTGGATTCACAATTCAATGAGATACCCCCTTTGTGCATGCCTACCTAACAAATCAGAACAAAAAAACATGTCATACTGCTACGCACTGTTCAAAACGTTGGCCAGACTCTCTTTATACAGTGTGTCCCAAAAAGAACTAGGGTAGATGTAGGGAATACCGGACAGTAAGGAATATGGGACGGTCACCACATGTCCAGCCCTAGCTGCCAACATAAGATCAACTGAGTTGAAATACCGGCATCTATCGGTCAAGTGGTCTGTCTGGGAAGGTTGAATGCTGTATTCGACAACAACAAGTGAGAAATCTCCGAGAAAACTACCAAAATCTGTCAAGGTAGGAAATAGCTACTTCATTCAACTTTATTTTCCAAAAAAAATGAGGTAATCAAATATTTGTTGAGGCAGTTATATGCAAATAATGACGTCATCGTAAATTGTCCGCATTCCCTACAGTGTAGGAAATACCGGACAGTATGTTTTTACCCTTTTTTTTATATAAAGATCTGTCTGGAAGCACTGATTTGAATGTAAACCATCAACTAACATGTTTGTATTGATTTTTATAACATTATTTATTTTAGAAGATTATATGCATTTTACTACAAAATTTTCAAAAACACTCCAATAACCTTTATATCCCTGATGTAGATCATGACATATCAAATAATAATAAAGAAGAAAAGACATTTCAAAATTGTCGAACAATTATAATAAATAATATACATCTATATATATGGCAACTTATAATATTGATCTACATACTTAGCAACTCAACCCGGAAGTTAACAACCAACCGTCCATGTGGTCCGGTATTCCCTACACAACAAAAATGACTGACTAGCACTTTTCAACACACTGCCACCCCAATACCCAGGCTTGTCAGTGCAAACACTCCATACACGTTTGGCCCACCCTCCACACATGTCCATAATGCATAAATAGAGGTCATGCCCCAATTCTATTTTTAAATACCATCCTTCTCTAAAATGTCAATTTTACATGCATCAGGCCATTTTTTCAGGCTGCAAATT
>CALNVZ010003430.1:7460290-7470609 GCA_940671915.1 Paracentrotus lividus
GCCTATATGGGTCTTATCCGGGTTCATCTGGGTTGCTACATGGGTCCCATATGGCATGTAGATCGCCAGGAAGATGTTTATAGGTCAAATGTGGATTTTGAGAGTGTACAAAAATAAACATAAATAGATGAGTCAGAATAGACACAGGCAGGGTCTAATTGAAGAGTGTAGTGGAAGAAGTACTTAAGTCACATAATACTAGTTCTGAGATATAAGCGTTTGAATATTTCATATTACTCCTCACATCACATTTTTAAAAATTTCAGATTCAAACTTGGTGGAGTTGATTTTTATCACAAAAGAATAATATATGCCAAATTTGAGTAATTTCTTGCTTATTGATTTCCGATAATCAATAAACCATATCGTGGACTTAAGTATTTCTTCCACTACAATCGTGGACTTAGGTACTTCTTCCACTACAATCGTGGACTTAAGTACTTCTTCCACTACAATACCTCATTATGGGGGTTTCTTTTTTGAGGCAATTCATATTGATTTCTTTAAAAATTGAGGATTTATCATATTTTGATATGGTGTTTTCATAATATTTATATTTAAAAAATCTTACTGTGGGGGTGGGGGTGTCATTATGCTATTTTTACCAATTTTGGGGCAATTTTTTTCTTAAAATTTTGGTGTTTCAAAGGGTGAAGCCTGCTTCCCCAGATTTCACCTGTCTGAATTAAGATGATAGAATATGATCCATTGAACTTATGACCAACATTGCATATATCCCCAATATTATTGATAGGGATTAATCATATGGGGGTGGCAATATTATTTTTACTGTTTTAGGGCACCTTTTTACTATTTGGGAATTTTAAGGAGGCCGGCCCCCCGTGTAAAACTAGTCTGTGACTATGTTTTTACATAAATTGACAAAATATGAAATTAGCTGCAGCGGCACGTAGTAATTTTCATATATACCTGACGGATGGTTATTATAGGCCTACCTCATGTTGGGGCACTTTTTTAATTTTTGTGGTTTTATGGGCAAGCCGTCTACCATGGTTTCTGAACAGATGTGATAAAACTCATCTTAATAAACTTATTCATATATTGCCTAATGGAGTGGCAAAATTAGGACCTACTTTTATCCGATTGGGGGGCTTTTTAAAATTTTTATGTTGAAGGGCGGGGGGGGGGAGGGTGGACCCCCATTCCACTTTACAAAAAATGACAGGACTTTTATATATTTTGATAATATTTGACTTGAGACGCCACATTGCAGGTTAACATTTGGTGTGTGCATGCTTTGACATCCCCAATATTATTATTTTTTTTTAGGGGGGGCGGCGCCCACCCGCTCTTTGTGCTTACTCTCTTGCAAAGTCCCAATATTTGCATTCACTATGAAAGCCTATTACATTCCCCTACTGTGAAAACCAGTCTATGCGGTTTTAACTACCTCGCAAAACACACACAGCCCACAACATACACAAACACGTACATATTAACGTCAGGCAAATCTTAGTAACACATTTTTGGGTCCTGCCAATACCAAAAAATAGGAAGGCTGCCCTATTCCCCTTCCCATAGTGAAAACTTGGACTCACAGTCTTGATGGACTTAGGTACTTTCTTCAACTACAATCATGACTTAAGTACTTCTTCCATACAAACCTCAATTTCCAAAAATGGGGGTTGTTGGTTGGGGCACTTTGCAATAGTTTTTCGCAAACTGACACTTGAACCATGATTGTTGATGGTATGTGAATATCATTTATGCAAAAAACTCATTTTTGAAAAATGTGACTTAAGTACTTTCTTCCACTACACTCATTTTCAATTAGGTATCCATTTAGACTGATTGGAGCGTAGCCTCAATCGACCTGAACCCGATACGAATGCGGAATGACTTGGTTTTGAAACCATTTTTTTTTTTTTTTTTTTTTTTTTTTTTTTTAAGAGTGTGCACGGACTTAAACTCACCTGAGTGTAGGTTGTGTAGAGGCTTAGCGACATCCCATCGATAAACGTGTTGCGGGTTGTAACTTGTTGTTCCCACGGAAGTTCCTCCAGGCTGTATGGCTCTTGTCTGTATCATACTTGATGTCTCGTCAACTTGTGTCATGATCGTGCGTCCGTCCCCAAATTCGACCTTTTGTATCATGATGGTTCTTCCTTCTCCCAAATCGACCCTTTGTATCGTGGTGGCGCTTCCTTTCCGCAAATCGGCCCTTTGTATCATGGTGGTTCTTTCTTCGCTCAAATCGGCCCTTTGTGTCATGGTGGTTCTTCCTTCGCGCAAATCGGCCCTTTGTCTCATGGTGGTGCTTCCTTCCCGCACATAGGGCCTAGAGATTGTCATGTTACCAGCTTCTACCCCTCTCGTCAATACGTTCCGTGGTCTAGGGCATCTGAGGCAGCACCAAGATACCAACGAAAATTCACAATTGACAAAGATAGGGATGCCGACGACCATGCTGACGACCATGCCTACGGCGGTGGGGATGAGGAAACAGACCATACCAAAGATACCAACAGTCGTTTTCGTAAAACCTCCGAGTATTGCCATCATTATCCCCGTAACAAAGAGACCTGCGCACAGTAAACAACATAATAGTCTTCCATCTTTAGTACCCATAATGACGGAATCAAAGTTCTAGGGGTCGGAGCTTAAATCATACCTGAGCGTACAAAAGAAAAATGAAGAAAAAAATAAACAAGGTATTTCATCATTTCATATCATAATCCATTCAGTAAATTGTATTGTATTGATGTATTTGATTTTATTTGTTTAGTGAATTGGTATGTCGGTACTTTGAGGTATATTGTTTGCAAATTCATACAAGAAAGCAGATGTAGATGCCTGTCGCAAACATTCGGGCAATCCGAATGGACTTTTTAAAGTCTAAGTTCGAAGAACCCCAATCAAATGCTTATTAATTCTACAACATCTGTCCTTATCAGTTGCACAAGTGTTATATCTATTGCAGCAACATGCCTCACCAGGCTGCAGGACGAATCTCAATACGTATGGCAAACGAAAGTACAGTAGGGTTACAATGCACGTACAGGAGAAACGCAGGGCAGGGACCGGATCGCGCCACTCCGTTTATTATTATAATCCACGACGACAAATTTGAACGTTCAATGTAACAAACAAACATATAATCTAATAAGATAAAATAAACAAACATTTACAATAATTTGAAATAAAGATAGATGTGATTATAGTTTAAAAAAATATATATATATATCGAACATGTAGTTATTGAGAAGGGAATTAACTGGAGTTCTGGCACCCATCATGATCAATGAAATATAACAAACAAACAAACAAAAGAGAGAAAGGTGAATTCATATAAATGAAGAGAGAAAAATAAGAACGGAATTAAACTCTACCTCTGTTGTAATTGATAACGGTATATGACAGGTCTCATACACTGTTCGTTCTTTCTACCTTTCCAGGGCCTTGAACTCCTGCAAAATGGAATTTGACTCCTGAGCAATGAGCAATGGGTTCGAGTAATGGATACCATCAATTAGTTTTCTACTGTTTGCCATACACGCCCATGTGTGAAAGTAAATTCACCATGGGAACGGCGTTCACGTTGGTACATTCACACAATGCTATATAAAGACCTCAATGTCATTAACTCGATATCTCGCTATACGAATTCACAATTACGAGAGGTTGTATGGAGTCATTTCAATAATAACCTCAATTATGTTGCTACGAATGCGAGGGAACCTGGCTATGAAAACTCAAGTATGCTTTACAACATTGATATGAGAAACGCGATGTAGTATTTTAATCCAGTGTCCATCCGTTATAAATAGGTATTAGATGTGGCAGTGTTGTGCCATTTTGGGTTCGCGAGCTATATAATACGTATTCCATGCTGCGCATGTGTATATAATGAAGTAATTATGATGTCCTCAGAATTCATGAGTATAATATCTTATCGCTTTGTTACTGTGACCCTGCACAGCGCGTTAATTACGCGCGACTGAGCATCATTATAAGAGTAGTTTAAACGAAAGCCTAGAATTTTGATTACTTTGTTGTTATGGCACTAAACTCACAATATGTATAACATAAGACCTAGATTTAATTATTATTGATGGAAGCCCAATTCCGGGTTTAACAAGGCACAATGATGAAATGAAAGAACCGTCTCAAAGTATTTCCGCGACTCATGAAAGTGTCGCAGGGACTGAGGATACGTCTCTGCGACGTCTCCGCGATAAGTTTCAAAACCAACTCCAAGTAGTTTCAAAACCGTCTCAAAGCAGTCCCAAATCCGTCCCAGAGAAGTTTCAAAGTAGTTTCCGCGACGGATAAAAAGTATTAGAGACGTTTCCGATACTTTATTCCGTCGCGGAGACGTCTCTGAGACGTCCCCGCGACGTCTTCGCGACAATTTTCAAAAACTGTCTCAAAACAGTTTCAAAGAACCGTCTCAGAGTACTTTTCGTGACTCATGAAATGTGACGTCAGAATAAAATTGCACTGGGTATTGAAAATGCTTTTGACAAGAAACTTCAAATTAATTACAACTCCAACTACCATGCCCGTGGTGCACTTTACAAAACTGCTAGAAAAGGGTTACAAGATTAAGATTTATCTGTCCGTGGGGTTATCTAAATCTTGTTCTTCTCGAGTCCTTTCTCCTATTCTTCTGTTTGATTTGTAATTATACTTGATTACATTTCAAAGATCAAAGTATTCATTGTATATATATATATATATATTATATAAATAGTGTACAATCTATCGCGCAATATACTGGATTATAGATACGACAAATACTAAATTATCCCAAGTGCAGTTTTGTTTCTCCGAGGCTGCAGGCCGAGGTGAAATAGATCTGCACGAGGGATAATTTAGTATTTGGAGTTCATATAGTCCAGTAATGTTGCCAGATGGAGCGTTCACTATTTATTATAGTAAATAGACCCCTATATCTTTGACCTTTGCCTCATCTGGTTTTATCTTTGCCAAATTTTTGGTGCAAATTGAGCTATTGTGACGTTTTGTTGCTCCGCGTATCCATTGTTATAAGCTGTTGTGCGCAACATTTTAATGTTATTACGCGCTCGCGCAACAAAGCTATCGATAGAATCGATAGTCTCCCCATTCATTTAACACGGGCTTTACCCTACAAAAACCAAAAGTTATATTGTACATATGTACAATATAACTTTTTGAAGGTAGGTCACTTGGTACTCATCTATCCAATGACGACGCGTATTTTTCTACCACTATTTGCTATATAATATTATATATATATATATATATATATATATATATATATATATATATATATATATATCATCCAGTATATACCAGATGTTCCAGTACTACATGACATCAAAATTCATTTCAATAATGCTTGTTTTTTTTTTTTCTTTCTTGTTATGTAGAGGCGAATTGTTATGTTGTCACCGAGTATATAAACACAAAACAAAAAGAAAGTTCCCCCTATTTCAGATATCAATAATTTTTGAACCAGGAGGAATTTTAAAAATCTAATTATATGTCCATGTACGGAATTTAATTAGCTACAATAGGACCGAATTTTAGGAAAAATCATTAAGTCATGCTTCAGTGATTAATGGTTGTATGCAAAAATGTAATTTTTTGAAGTTCACAAGCCTAAAATCACAACTTCGATTCAATGATATCGGACCCATTTTCAGATTTTAAACAATTTACATGTCAGAATGTAATGTATGCAAAACGTGCTTTCAAACATACGGAAACGAAATTTGCGTCAAATTTCACGGTTGAGTGAGCATGCAGCAAAAATTGCCCAAACTGCGATTTTTAATATTTTGCCATGGTAAAATCGATCAAATGTGAGGGAATTCCTGTTTTGGAAGTGTATGCAACCAATATCCATCCATTCACGGTTGAATAAACCCATCAATCAACCAAAAACTAGGCCATTTTAGAATTACAAAGAGTCATTGTAGTAATTTTATGAACTAGAAAGCATCTCAATAACATTTTTGGAGTTTTATTTATATTCTTTGTGCACGTGTCAATGATCCTATGGCATTTATTCAAAAATTCATGCTTCAGTGAGCACACGAGGCTTGAAAAGCCCTTTTCTCACGTACGGACTAAAATTCAAATTCTTACTTTGATTGAATATAACAATTCTTTTCGGGGAGTACTTCTGATTTTATTTTCATAGAAATCCCGATGTTAAGTTCACGCCTCAGTGGGTACAAGATACAAGAAAATCATGAAAATGAGAAGGAAGTTTCAGGCTTCGTCACGGTTCAGTGACTTTTCGAATACGTAATTTGAGTAACGATCATTTTAGTTATAGACCAGTTGAAGCTATGTGCAAAGTTTCATACAATAATTCGCAGTCAAATGGACAAAAACTGACAATTAAAATATGCCAAATTTCACTTTTGTTAAACTTTTGTTAAACCTCTGTACATAAAGTCACTGGAGGAGGAAATCAATACCTGACAAACGTGAAATTCAGCCAATTTCATTGATGATTATTGTTAATTTGACCGTGAGTTATGTCACGAAACTTGGCACACAGCTTCAACTGATCTCCAACTAACATGATCTTGATTCAAATTACGTATTCGAAAAGTCACTGAACCATGACGAAGCCCCAATGACATTTTAATCACTGAAGCATGTCCTATGGTAGCTAATTAAATTCCCTACATGAGCAGTATAATTAGATTTTTAAAATTCCTCCTGGTTCAAAATATAATCTGAACATAGGGGAACTTTCTTTTTTGTGTGTTTAGTTATGACAGGGCCGGTATCCCTTTCCTTTCTCCAAACTCACAACCCCCCCCCCCCCCTTCTGTCTTTCTCTCTCTCTCTCTCTCTTTCTCTCTCTTCATATATTTTCTCTCTCTCACTCTCTCTTTCTCTGTCGCCTAAAAAAAAAAAATATATATAAATGAATCAAAACACATGATATACCAAAATGTACAAAATATTTAAAAAAAGAAATAGGCTAAATTTATACAAAGTAATTTGATATTCTTTAGATACTGTAAGCCAAAATATTTGAACATTGAAAATGGCCCTGGTGAAGATTCATCGAAACGAAATCTTGGCAAATTAAAAAGAGAAAATCATTAGAAGCTATGATCAGAGTTTTTTTCTTTTTTCTTTTTTTTTTTTTTTTTTTTTTTTTTTTTTTTTTTTTTTTTTTTTTTTTTTTTTTTAGTAGGTTTTTTTACATTAAAGCTCATGTATAGTATTGGGAGAACAGATTTTTTGTTTTACTTTCAAAGCAGAATAATATGAATGAATACCTCAATAAACCTCCGTGTACAAAAGGATTTGAGATAAAATCCACTCTAACACCTGAATTTTAGCAACAAAACTGTGTAAATATACCGATTGACAGGCCACAACTGATAGGATCTCACATGCACAATGGCAACATATAGTGGTTTGTGTGGAAAGCATATGCTATTCCATACACAGACTGATACACACATAATTCACTCATGTTATACCAATCAGCTGCTGGTTTGCATGCCCTGAGTTCTGGGGTAAGAGTGAAAGTAGTATGGCCTCATTTTGATGCACATCTCCCCATGTTCATGCAAACTATTACATATCATGGAAATACATGCATGGAACATTATTTATCCTTTGTCCATATATTGATATGTCATTTGAACACTATGAGGACAAGTTGAGCAAGTTTTTACAAAATTCAATTTTCTCTACTACAATTATAATTGGGCTTTAAGAATTATTCGTAGCTTCACTTTATCATGCTCATAATTTGGATATCTCACTGAGTTAAGTGAACAGTTGCGAACGTAACGAATTTAGCAGATATAGGTTCTAGCCAGGCCTGGTTTGTCAAGGTTTGTTAAAGGTTTTATTTTCACGGCTCGCAAAGATATTAAATTTCTCGAAAAACCACTGCAGGTGTTTGCTAACATCTTTTTAGGGATTCACAAACTTTTCTGATGTTGGCCAATACTTGTTACTGGTGATCAGGATAGGCCTACATAATAACGTAACCGTTTACTTTCAAAATAATTTCGGATCCATCGGCTAGTGCTTAAACGTGACAGTGAGCTTTGGTATTCAATTTTCATATACTAATTCTTGGCAAACTCCTTGACGGTTCGACGTAAGGACGCCCATGTCGCATCGGTGCATCAGCATCAGCGTCATCGACAACGTTACCGCCAACGTGTGTTGTACTGTGAATGACGTCATGTTTGTTGTCCCACCGACTCATGAAAACTGGACTGCGGGGTGGGATCAAGATGGCTCCTGCAGTTTGAGGCCTCTGAAGGTCATCAGATGTAATGAGTAGTTCCCGTGAAGTGTGCAATGAACCTGCTGGACAACTGGATTGCGAAAAGAGAGAGGATAGGGAGATAGTGGTGGTGATGATGATGACGATGATGGTGATGATGGTGATGATGATGATGATGATTGTGAAAAAGAAGACGGGAAATGGAGAAGAAGAAGAAGAAGAAGAAAGAGAAAAAGAAACATAGATGAATATGAAGAAGAAGAAGTAGAAGAAGAAGAAGAAGAAGAAGAAGAAGAAGAAGGAGAAGGAGAAGGAGAAGAGCAAGGAGGATGACGCATCACATTTTCGAAACCTGTATTATCCATCCTCCCACATTAATAATACCCGATCGACTGACAGAATAATTGATGAGAAAGACAATTAAAGTAGAATGTGTATCAAACTTATGGGAAATTCGTTCATGTATGACATCACACATCTTGGATCCGTTGCTTGTGTGAGAATCTTCATAGCAGTACTGACATTCAAATGCTCATAACTTTTTAAATAGTTTATTCATTTTTTATTAAAACTTCGTTGATCTGTCACTTTGATTTTTCTGTTTTCTCAGTGGCGGATCCAGGATTTCAGGATAGGGGGGCCGCCGAAATTTTCCGATTTTAACATGTACAGTCAATGAGCGGTTTTCAAATTCTAGTGGGCGTGTCCCCTGCACCCCCGCCTGGATCCGTTACTGGTTTTCTATAACTTTTAACTGATTCCTTTGAACCCAAGGAGAGAATCAACCTTACAGGAAAGAGGAAAATGAGAGGAGCAATCTAAAAAAGTTTCATCCAAATCGGTTATAAAATAAGAGAGTTATGGAAGTTTGAAAAGTCTAGTTGTTCCTTCTATGGGGATCCTCAAATTGGCATCATCGGCTTCAAAATGGCCGATCTTATGGACAACTCTCCATTCGTTTTGTACACAAATTTTCAGATTTTCCCCATTTTCTTTCGAAATATGTCTTCTTTACTTCTGAGCTCAAAATATGTCATGGGAAAATATATTCACACAACATATGTTGAGCTCAGAAGGAGGTAAGACATATTTCGAAAGAAAATGGAGAAAATCTGAAAATTTGTGTACAAAACGAATGGAGAGTTGTCCATAAGATCGGCCATTTTGAAGCCGATGATGCCAATTTGAGGATCCCCATAAAAGGAACAACTAGACTTTTCAAACTTCCTTAACTCTCTTATTTTATAACCGATTTGGTTGAAACTTTTTTTAGACTGCTCCTCTCATTTTCCTTTTTCCTGTAAGGTTGATTCTCTCCTTGGGTTGGATTCCCCTTTAAATCAGATGCCGAGTGTAGGCCCTGAATGTATTAAGGCCAACGCACACCTTGAAGTTCGTTTGCGCGATTGACCGACTTTGGATCTGAAATATCTAAGCGCTTATATTTTGCTCGCACTGTTTTATTTCGGGGAAAAAAAAAATGTCGTGCGACTAAATAATCGTATAGTGTGCGGTACGGTGGCCTTTAAGTGAGAAATAGAAATGATTATTTTCCATCTGTTTACCTTTTGGTGCGAAGCGGTTCACCTACTTCATCAAGAAAGGTCTGTTCTCTGACAACCTCAGCGGGAATCAATGAATGCGGTACCACTCTCATCCGCTGTGTTACCGGGTGAACGCGGTTATCTTGTAACCCAAAACTCTTGCGTTGCAGTCTGTGGTTGAGGATCGCCTGCCTCATTGGCGCAATGCGGAGTACGTAGTAGATCATGAACGTTCCCTTACAAAAATGTCCTGTGGTAATTCCTGTGGTAACTGGTTTTACCACACAAATTACCACAGGAATACCTCATACCACAGGAATATGTGTGGTAATATACCATAGAGTCGTGTGGTAACGAAAATTGGTGCCTGTGGTATTCCTGTGGTACTAAAATTACCACACAGAATACCACAGGAAGATCTCATACCACAGGAATTGTGTGGTAATATACTTTTTTTTTAAATAGATTCTTGTGGTAATCCTGTGGTACCCAAATTACCACACAAAATACCACAGGAATATCTCATACCACAGGAACTGTGTTGTAATATA
>CALNVZ010003430.1:7473770-7498274 GCA_940671915.1 Paracentrotus lividus
CAAATTCGACCTTTTGTATCATGATGGTTCTTCCTTCTCCAAATCGACCCTTTGTATCTTGGTGCGGCTATTAGACCTTTGCAATCTGGGTCTCTTCTTTCGCTCAAAATCGTCCCTTGTGTCATGGTGCGATTCTTCCTTCGCGCAAATCGCCGCGTTTGGTTCAGGTGGATCGGTGGCTTCCTACCCGCCACATAGGCTAAGTTTGTCATGTTAACCAGCTTCTACCCCTCTCGTCAAACTTCCTTCTAGGCAATCTCTCTCTTGGACGGACGCACGATCATGACACAAGTTGACGAGACATCAAGTATGATACAGACAAGAGCCATACAGCCTGGAGGAACTTCCGTGGGAACGCAAGGTCACAACCCGCAACATGTTTATCGATGGGATGTCGCTAAGCCTTCTACACTACCTACGCTCAGGTGAGTTTTAAGTCCGTGCACACTCTTAAAAAAAAAAAAAAAAAAAAAAAATAGACATGGTTTCAAACCATAGTCATTCCGCATGTTCGCCTCGGGTTACAGGTCGATTGAGGCTACGCTCCAATCAGTATAAATGGATACCTAATTAGACCCTGCCTGTGTCTATTCTGACTCATCTATTTATGTTTATTTTTGTACACTCTCAAAATCCATATTTGACCTATAAACATCTTCCTGGCGATCTACATGCCATATGGGACCCATGTAGCAACCCAGATGAACCCGGATAAGACCCATATAGGCCCCAGATGATTTTGCTATCTAGGTGACTTTTAATATTAATTCAATCATGTCTGTTTATTCTTAAAGTTCCTGCACATTCATAATATTTTTTGATAAATTTTGTAAGTGATTGGTTTTATCATATAATCTTTCATTTAAAGTAAAGTCAAAATATGAAACATATATATAAATATATATATTTTTAGACTTACCGAAATATACCGACTGCAAGTGTATCTGATTAATAACAGAGCTCAAATCATTATCTTCCTATCCAGTGTGACTTCGGATAAGGCTGCAATGGCTGACAAATCTGAAGGGGAAATGCTTAAGTTTTTGACGTGTCCTGTGTGTCATGACATCATGAAGGATGCTAAAATTCTCGGCTGTGGTCACTCTTTCTGCAAGGGTTGTCTTGAAGAGTACGATCGGCAGATGGAAACTGATGACATAGTCTGCCCAATTTGCAGGAAATGCACTCAGCTGGATCATCAGGGGATTGCTGGATTGACACCTAACTACCTTGCCAAAGGCATAGAGGACATCCTCCATGTGGATTTACCAAGTCCAGTAGATGACCTTTCTTCAGAGTTCTGTCAACAGCATATCCATATCTACAAAGATATTTTCTGCCAGGATTGTCTTGAATTTATCTGCCTTACCTGCTACATCGATAGTCATCTAGGCCATAAGATTAGGAAGAAGGAAGAGTTGGACAGGTAATTCAAAAGCTTGAGGGATTGTGCAGAAAAGTAAGACCGGGCAAACGCATATTTAACAGTGTTTGAGTGATTCTGGGCAGCAAAGACAGTATACATTGCAAACGGAATAGTGTGGAAGAGGGAAGCCAGGTTGATCTATGCCAAAAATTGAAGGTTACAGCTCTCCAGGAAAACGAGGAAGGATTGCTACGAGAAGTAGCTAATCTAAGAAAAAACTTGTACCAGGAAATGAAAGGCTGCATCAGTCACTGTCACAGAGGTAAAACATTATCACGTGATTCACTTGCCTCTACATGAACATTAGGTTACTCAGAAATAATCTACAAAATATCAAAGTATGAAATAAAATTTAAACCGAGCTCAGCCAGTGGAAAATGAAGCGAAGTTACACATTGACAACATGATTGATATACATGTATATATAGAGAGAGTCTGGCTAACGTTTTGAACATTGTGTATCAGCATGGCATGTTTTTTGTGCTGCTTTGTGAGGCAAGCACACAGGGGGTATCTCGCTGAATTGTGAATCCAAGTGGATGCGATGTTTCTTGATCATATATGTATAGATATATTCATTATGAGTTTGTAATTTTCGAGAAAAAACAAATTCGCAAGGAAATTCTGAACATGTTCAAAATTTCTTTGCCATTTATTTTAATAGAAAATCCAGGTAAATCGAAAAAAAAAACAACAAACGATTTACCCAAAAGAATCCGAAAACTTCGCTTCATTCGCCAATGCTGGACAAAGGAAATTCTTTCTTTTCGACTCCATATCCGGCAAACACATAACAAAAGAAAATGCCTCAATAGGCCTTCTTGAGACGGAGATTGATGAGAATTTCTTTATTTACGGCACTCTGTAAATTCGCTTCCTTCGCCTGGGTTCGCAACGTGGTGAGATAGTCTTTAACCGGCTATTCGGAGGTATATGGGCGTGTTTCTTGATGTTTTTTTTTCCACATGGCCCTGGCACAATTTTACCAGGGTACTATGGAAATGAAAAATACATAATTAAAAATGTTATTTCATAATCTTGATTGGCATGTGAGTTCATCAAGAGAGGGTCAAGTGGTGTTAATGCCAGGCCCGATTAAGTGCAGCAATGTCGTAACAGAAATTCACGGTCCATTTTGAGATTCACTTTACATGCAGAAATCATCAACACACATTGTGAGTTTATTCACAAATGTGGTCGTGGTACAAACCAATTCTTATTTTTAATTGCTGAAAAAATAAATTTGATAGGTGAATAAACTTCCTTGAGAAAACTGAAAAGTCATATGAATTTCGCCTTGCAGTTCTTACAGGGCGGCCTTAACTAGTTAACTTGCTATACCTTCAACAAGGTGGGACGTGCTGAGGTTACACTTTAGGGTGACTGTGTGTACGCTGAGTAGGAAAAATTTACAATAACTGCTCTATGCTACCTTCATACAGTGTCATAAAAAGAATCGAATATTTTCAGAAGTGGGTGACGAAAAGATAAAAGAAAAAGGAAAAAGATCTTAATTGCATGTCCCGCAGTCTAAATGTACTACCTGATTGTTGTACTTAGAAAGTGAAGGTATGAATGAACCTAATCATGTTGGTATTGAAACATTGTATCGATGTACAAAGAGAGGCTATCATGGTGGTAAAATGAGGCGAAAGTTCAACATCCCTACTCTTACTTCAATGCGACCCAACTGCCTTCAGTTTCGAAACAGAACTCGTCTGCGAGATAGCAAAAATCTTATACAATTAACTGGGACTGCATCTTTTGGTATCGCGACTGATTCCAAAGTACGAATAGGCCACTGGAATGCAAGATCTATGAATAACAAGTCGACTAACGTCAGTGATCTTATCTTGGAAAATAATTTCGACATACTAATAGTGACTGAGTCTTGGCTCAGGGGTGATCATCGAGACAACCACACCATTGCTGACATCAAGGCCACTCTACCGAACTTCGATATAATACACAAACCACGTGTAACTAGTTCTGGTGGTGGTATATGTGTGATCCATCGCTCCTCTATCCTAGTCACCCTGCACCCCTCTAGTGACTATGAGTCGTTTGAATTGATGGACCTTACTGTTCGTATCAGTGATTCATCGGTGATCCGCGTCTATGCGATCTACAGACCACCTCCATCACTGAAAAACAAACTAACTTTCACTCTGTTTTTCAAGGAATTCTGCACTTTGATGGAGTCTGTTGCCGTTGTTGAAAACTGCCCAATTTTGGTTGGCGACTTCAACATTCACGTGGACGACTGCAAAGACAAAGATGCAGCAGCATTCGTCAATGCTTTGGACGATGCCGGGTTCCATCAGCACGTCTTGGAAGCTACACATCGGGCGGGACATACTTTGACCTATTGATATCCAGAAGGGTCGATGAACTAGTTCCTGATATTGAAACCATCAAAGGACTCCCCTCTGATCACGATGCTATATTATGTTCGCTAAGCTTGGAACGACCTGTAGCTACTAAGAAACGTTTCAAATGTAGGAAGATGCGGAACATCAACATTGACTCATTTAAGTCTGATATCGTGGCATCTTCGCTGACATCCCCGCTACCGCCACGCTGTTCTGAGGTAATTGAGCGCTATAATCATGTGCTGCAGGAACTCTTAGACAAGCATGCACCCATTCAGACTATGAGGCGCCGTTTGTAACATCATTATATAGGCAAATTATTTGATATATAATCATTATATAATAAATAATAAGAATTATTTATAAATAATTACAATTCGATTTCCATTATTTATAAATAATGGAATTACACATTTCATTGTTTATAAATAATGAAAACGGTATTTAATATTATTTATATATAATTGTTCTTATTTATTAAATAATGACAACTCAGATGTTATTATTTATATATAATGAATTACGTACTTCATTATTTATAAATAATTGCAATTCACATTTAATTATTTATAAATAATAGGATTCGAGTTTTCATTATTTAATAAGTAAGAAAAATTATATATAAATAATTTTTATACCGTTTTCATTATTTATAAATAATGAAAAATGTACCCTATTATTTATAAATAATGGAATTACGTATTTTCCTTATTTATAAATGATTAATTCCACTTTCCATTATTTATAAATAATGTTCGGAGTTTTTCATTATTTAATAAATAAATTTTCGAGCGTTTCCATTATTTATAAATAATGAAGTTATATGCAAATTTAGGACCGCCGAACATGAATATTCATAAGTTGTGTCCGCTATGCTATTCTTTGTTCCAGACACGTTTTCTTCATCGCACAACTTGCCTTAAATCCCACAAACCCGAATGGTAAAACATCTATTGGTCTACAACCTATCGGTCCACTAGCCAATACGTCTACCTCCATTCAGTCTAAACCCTAATCGTCCACTAACCATTTGGTCTACACCCAATTGGTCTACTAACCATCGGTCTACATCCAATTGGTCTACAATCAAATCTTCAATAGGGAGGGGCGGACAAAATATTTTATCCAAGTTTCCCTCGATCAGCGAAATGCGGGGGTGGAGGGGGGGGGGAGGTATAGGTAAAATTTAAAGAATTGTTTATTTTTTTATCACTATTTTCACCGGCGAACAAGTTATTCATATAGGCATACTGTGCGCATATTGTAAAAATATAAAAATTATTGTATTTCTTTCACATTTATTAAACCGCCTGTTGATATTTTGAATAGTAAATCATTTATCCCAGGCCTACGTTATTTTTCAATGTTTGCACGTTCCGTACCTAAAATCAGATCTGTATACTAAATCTTGTTCTTTGATTATTATTATTTATGTACTATTCTGCTTTGTATTTTTATTATTAATTTTGTATACATTAATGTAAAACAGCATGATTGCTGATCTTTTATTCCTGTATAAATATATTCAAATAAATAGAAATGGCAAAAATTTGAACTTAGGTAATTTGACTTTTACTCCTATTAAGGCTCACAAATCGAGAAAAATCAACAGGCGCGTATCCAAGATTTTGCACCCGGGGTGGGGGGGGGGGGGCTAAGTGATGTTGGCATCCCCAAAGGTACACCCATTTTTTTCAACAAAAAAAAAAAAGCAAAGGTAGGCCTTACACTCAAATTTGTTCAATCACGATGGCCGAGGGATAAACGGGAGAAGGGGGGGGGGGGCAATCGCCGGTATAAAAATGTCTTTTCTTCCTTTTACTTTTTTACTTTTTGCTCACTTTGGCGCCCCTACCCTGCTGGAAAGAACACACTCATTCACATTGTGAACACAGTGTAAAAACATAGTTCGCACTGTGAAATTGATTTCACAATGTGAAAACGCCCCAATTTAACATTGTGGAGCACCACAATATGGAAAACTACACATTGTTCACAATGTGAAAATTGATTTCACAGTGTGAATATACCAGCTCACAGTGTGAAATTGATTTCACAATGTGAAAACGCCCCAATTTAACATTGTGGAGCAGACTTCACAATGTGAAACACAGTGTGATCACACTGTTTCATATTGTGAATGAGTGTGTTCTTTCCAGCAGGGTAGGCTAAAGGTCAATTTTGCACCCCACTTTAAGGTCATTTTGGCGCCCCCTTCGGCGCCTACCAGGGGGCCTGGGCCCCGAGCCCCCCCCCCCCCCCACAATATGAGCAAGTTTATTTGTTTACAGCTTTTACCTCTCATAAGATAATTTTGCATGTTTCAAAATGTCACAGTGCATGCAAACTGCTATTTGTTCAAAAAATCGCATTGCAGTGAGGCGGGCTTGATGTTTATCTTTGGTTTTTTTTTAAATCGATTAACCTGAAAACAGTGCATTTTAAAGCGCTTTTTGTGCTATGCTTCTGAAGAGGATACTAATCTAATTAAAGAAAATAAGCGCGAAGCTCGAGCAAATTCTTTATGATTTAAGACCAATTAAAAGACCGATAGTTGGTACACTGTTGACCACTTAATAGAAGACCAATTGCTAAGAGACCAAGGATGCCTAAAGTACATGCTACCAATTGGTTGAGCATCAAACGCCTAGTACACCAATTGGTTGTGGACCAAATGCCTAGTAGACCAATTGGTGGTGGACCAAATGCCTAGTGCACTCATTATTGGTTATGGACCACATGCCTAGTGGTCAATGGACCAAATGGTTAGTAGACTAAAAGGTCATTGGACCTAATGATTTTAGACCAAATGGAAGTAGACCAACTAGTAGTAGATCAATGGGTTGTAGACCAATCGGTTACAAACCCCCGAACAGCAATTTCACTTCTCAGAACCCAAATACAATTCTATTCTTTGTATGTAAATTGATCTTATTGTATTTTTAGTAGTCATGCAGAAGCGTTAATTCGAAATATTTCTTCTTTTTTTTCCTTCAAATTTTATTTAACGTATCGTATGATATGTGTGGGGAAGACTAGCTAAGGATAAAGCATATCATGTGCGCATATGTGTGTAGCTCAATAATAAGCTCCAACCATATGAATATTCATGAGTAAAGATGGCCGCTACTAGAACATCGCGATGAGACAAAATAGAGGAAGAATTTCATGAATTTTGGGGCTTATAATACAAGTTATGGTAGTTTTATGGTGTTTTTGAAATAAGTGATTATTGTGTTTTTGAAAAGGAATAGATCTAGATTAATGAAAATATGAATTAAGACTTAAAAATGAATTTTGAGACACCGTCTTTCATGATCAGTGTCTAAATGTCTTGTCTGCATGGTTGGCTCGCGCTCGCGCGCCCAGCTAGCTCTCTAGGGTCCCTACACTGACACGGGGCCAGTGTGCCGTCGGAAACTCGTCCAGCGGCCGTGCCACGTACTGGAGCTAGGGGCCCAGCAGCCAACTTCCACAGACAGCCACAGCCACAATACATGAATATGGTCCACGTGAGAAGGTATTGGTCTAACCTACAATAATTTACGGCTGTAAACCAAAATCAAACTGCACTGAAAATTTATTGTCTTTCCCCGTCGCTCTCTTGGTTGCTGAGGAAACAATAATAATTAGGGAATTGCTGGTCGAGGTGGAATTTTATAAGCCAGTATGCATGAGCGATGAATAAAAAAAAACAACAACAAACAAACAAACAAAAAACACCTGAAACAAAGAATAGCATAGCGGACACAACTTATGAATATTCATGTTCGGCGGTCCTAAATTTGCATATAACTTCATTATTAATTTATAAATAATGGAAACGCTCGAAAAAAAACTCCTAACATTATTTATAAATAATGGAAAGTGGAATTAATTATTTATAAATAAGGAAGTACGTAATTCCATTATTTATAAATAATAGGGTACATTTTTCATTATTTATGAATAACGAAAACGGTATAAAAATTATTTATATATAATTTTTCTTACTTATTAAATAATGAAAACTCAAATCCTATTATTTATAAATAATTAAATGTGAATTGCGATTATTTATAAATAATGAAGTACGTAATAAATTTATTTATAAATAATAAGATCTGAGTTGTCATTATTTAATAAATAAGAACAATTATATATAGGGCCTAAATAATTTTTATACCGTTTTCATTATTTATAAACAATGAAATGTGTAATTCCATTATTTATAAATAATGAAAATCGAATTGTAATTATTTATAAATAATTGTTATTATTTAATATATAATGATTATATAACAAATAATTTGCCTATATAATGATGTAACAAACGGCGCCTCATATCAGACATCCATTGTTTCGCTAAGGCCACAAGCTCCATGGTACACTAACTCGGTTAGATTGGCTAAGAGAGAGAACGCCGTGCTGAGCGGATGATGATGAAGTCTGGCCTTGAGGTACATAAGCAGATTTATCAACATATCTGCAAGTCGTACAATGAGACTCTAATGAAATCGAAATCTCAGTATCTGTCTGCTAAAGTGGAAGAATGTGACACTAAACAGCTCTTCAACTTCGTCAAAGAACTGTCCTGTCCTTCACCGGTTCGCGTTTTCCCGGAGCACGACTCAGCTGAGGCCTTGGCAAACGACTTCGGCGAGTTCTTTCAGGAGAAAATTCAGCATATTCTCCTGGATATCAACGTTTCTCCTCGTTTACGTCAGAACTTCAGTTTGTGCAATCATGAATTTTCATCTTTTGAGCCAGTGTCTGAAGTTCAAGTAAGGAAGGTGATCTGTGCTATGGCATCTAAATCTTGTCAGCTGGATCCGGTTCCTACGTGGCTCGTTAAGTCTTGTCTGGATGAGCTCTTGCCAGTCATTACCTCCATCATCAATGACTCGTTAATCTCGGGTAGTGTTCCCGATAGCTTGAAGGTAACCCATGTCGTGCCTTTACTCAAGAAGCCCCGACTTGATTGCAATGACTTCTGGAACTATAGGCCTATCGCAAACATGTAATTTCTAGCGAAAGTACTCGAAAGAATTGCTAGTTTCCAGCTGAAGGCCTATCTCGAGAGGAACAGTTTGTTTGCTGAGATGCAGTCCGCTTATCGCTCGGGTTATTCCACAGAAACAGTGCTGCTGAAGGATGTTAACGACCTCCTATTAGCTGTCGACAAGGGACATGAAGCAATACTGGTCCTACTTGACTATAGCGCAGCATTTGATACAATCGACCACGAGATTTTGATAGATATCCTTGAACGTGAGTACGGCATCAATGGTCTTGCACTACAGTGGCTAACATCGTACTTGGATGGTCGCAACCAGAAGTTTGTTGTAAATGACGGTATCTCAAAATCATTTCCAAGTGATCACTTCTTACTCGGGCATTCAGCATATAATGTACGCTGATGACACTCAACTGTACGCCGTCATAAGACCGACCGATCAGATTAATGGACTTGAAAGGCTACAGGAATGTATCGCAGCTATCAGAGTGTGGTCATTGAAGAACAATCTCAAACTGAACTCCTCCAATACTGAAGTAATTCACATCTCGTCTAAATTCCGAGATGCACAAAGTCTTCCAGATCTGCAGCTGGGTGATGATACTTGCAGTAGCGGTGCGGCTGCTGTGCGAAACCTCGGAGCCGTTCTGGATCGGAATCTCACCATGAAAGACCACATTCGCGGTAAATGTCGAGCAGCATCATTTGGCGTTGCTAAGATAGGCAAAATCAGAAAGTATCTGACCAATACTGCAACGGAACAGCTTGTCCACGCATTTGTTTCCTCTCACCTTGATTATTGCAACAGTTTGCTCATTGGTTTACCGGACTCATACATTCTTTCCCTTCAACGCGTTCAGAACACTGCTGCTAGGTTAATATCCCGAACTAGAAAACACGATCACATTACCCCTGTTATCCGATCTTTACACGGGCTCCCAGTTTCTCAGCGAATCATCTTCAAAATCCTCCTTCTCACGTATAAAGCCAAACATGGACTAGCTCCTCCGTACCTTGTTGATCTGCTGACTCCCAAGACTCCTGCATCATCTATGCGACTCCGATCTTCATCTACTGCACACTTACAGTTTTCACCACGTCCTCGAACTCGTACTAGATATGGAGATCGCGCTTTCTGCGTAGCTGCTCCAGGATTATGGAACAGACTCCCTGTTGAAGTATGGGATGCCCCTTCCTGTGACGCCTTCAAGTCTACACTAAAGTCTTTCTTGTTTAATAATCCTTTGTAATTATTGTACTGTAAATATTTGTATATTCACCTTCATTGTCATGCTTCATGTTTATTGTGTTATCCGCTAGTGAAGAAATTTTTATATAATGTATCTTTGTTAATGTTCTTTATTAAGATTATCCTCTAAATATCCCATTGTCATGATTGTAAAGCGCTTAGAAATTGTTGTATTAAGCGCTATATAAATGTAATTTATTATTATTTATTACTAAACAAGAGAAAGAGAAAGATACAAATATTGTTTCATAAGATTTTGCTTTTAATGCGTTCATTCTATTAGGTTTAACTAGCCTTACATGTTTGTAAGAGTATATATTCATGTTGTTTCTGGCATTAATATAAGTGAGCCCTCTTATGAGTAATACATTATAGTATACGACTGTGAATATTATATGTATCAACAAGTTTATGTAAAGATGTATTAGTACTTGGAATAAAAGAAAGCCATATATGAGTTGATTTTATTCCAAATTTGTTTTAACCTTTTTTATATAAGCAAATGTGTCAAAATTTACATAATGGAAGATCACTGAATTTGATTGTGCCAAACGTAAACAAGTGAAAATAAATAAATAAAAAAAAAATTAATATATGATCTCATAGTGTAAATATAATCACATGTGCGGTAAATGTTACTAATAAAACACTGTTTTATATTAATTTACATTGTTACTTCTCCTGCTAGTTTGTTTGCCATGCATATTGTAAATCACAATATGGGCCATTCCACGGTAACTCGCATTACAACTAACCGGTACATTTCAAGATTTAAGACCTCTATCTTAAAAACTAGTAGGATTTACAAGTTACCTTTTGCACCATATAACGCAGACAGAAACTAACCAAATAGATTGAAAGAAGGATAATAATGGTCTTGCTCGTTCAGATTCTCAGGTCGTTGAACTTCGGTAACTCGCGTTACGAAAAAAGGACCTGGTCAAATTTATGAAGCTTTTTAGGGCGAATTGTCCTCAAACTACACCATGTTGACAAAACCTTTGCTATCTTAGATTTTTTCCAACTCTATGATAGTGAAGAAAAAAAATCATGAAGAGGCGAGAGAGAGAGAGAGGCGGGGGGGGGGTGGGAGCAGTCATGAATTACATTAAAAAGGCAGGAAATGGACTTTTTGAATACGCGGATTTTATTGATTAGGAATTTCAGATCCGCCGCCAAACGACTTTTTGGTTCTTCTCTTGAAATGTTTTACCCACTCATGCATGACATATGAGTTATATTGATTTCATTAAATAAGAGAAGAGACTTTAACTTTAAATTAATTGGTCGTTTATGAATTTTGATTGAGATTAGTAATGGTAAGACATCGATCAATCTCGGTTTGTTTGTTTTGTTTTGTTCTTAACGCTATGAAGTCCATTTCATTATATTGTGAAGAAATACCCCTGTATTTTATTTTATTTTATTTTTTTTTTTAAATTTGCTATTTTACTCTTGCAATAATCATTTAAACATAACAAGAAATAGAAAGCTTGGTTTATACATTCTAGTTGCTTACTTTCTGTTGTGCGAGAGTAACGTAGTACATGTAGTAAAGTCAGCTGTTGGTGTTTACAACGGCTATGAATGAGCGTAGTAACGCCAGCTGATTTTACTTTTTTAGATCGGGTGATCAAACACAGAACACTGCATTGGGACTGGGTTGGTGAGATATCGTATAAAATGCATGGATGGCAGATTTTATTCTTGGATTGTATAAGCAATTTCATGAATGTCTTACTAGCCCAATGTGTGAGCTTAAAGTAGTATTTTCATCTTTTGTAAAATGGTCATTCTTCATAAGGTCTGGGTGGATTTATAAAATTTATTACCCTGCTGAATAATGGATCTAGCCATCTTTTGGGTTGAGCGCGTGATTGCGTCAAAGCGTTGGGCCAATCAGCTGATCAGAGAAAAGAAAAGTTAGTGATAATTTCGCGTTCTTTTATAGAAATTAAAACTATTTTGGGCAGGCGATTCATTTTGTTCAAACCTCAATGGGGAAGCAGTCTGTTTCAGAAGAATAATATTTTCCAATTCAGAGAGGTAAATATCAATTTAGCAGGTGAAGGTTTCACGGGTGTACCAAGTATTTTTTCCTGAAGTTGTGAGTGGTCCTGAAAAGGACCTATCCATTCTCGACGTTCGGTGAGTATATTTTCTCACCGTGACAAAAAGTCGAGAGGAGGTAGTCCTTTTCAGGACCACTCAAAACCTCAAGAAATAATATTTGTGCACCGTGAAACCTTTTCCTGCTAATCGTCTACCACAGTGAACCTTCAAGATTTATCAATTCAATATATTGTGAGATATGTGGTGTTCTGGATTGTATGATGCCTGTGCTGATATTTATTATGATCTAATATTTATTATTGTCGTCATTGAAAGATAGGAGTTTGGAATTGGTAACTTAAAAAGTTTAAGTCTTCGTTGTTTTGGCCAACATAACCCTATAAAAGTCATGTACATTTGTAGTTAGTGATAATAGGTCTACTAAGTTAATGTTTGACTTAGACAGTTGTCTAGGGAACTCATAAGTTGTTTAGAGTTGTACAATTTTTACAATCAAAGCAACGAGATATATATATATATATATATACAGTCTGTGTCAAAAAAAAAATGGTACAGTCACAAAACATTTTTTTTATATTATGAATATTAATTAGAACTTGGTATTGTTAGGCATTTTCATAAAGCAGGATAATCGGACTTTCTTCTGCAATTATTTTCATCACATTTGGTGCTGTAATTTTTGAGATATGACCAGTTTTTTACGGTCAAGAAAAATCAATTTTCGCACGACGTCCATGCTTTTGTGTAGGTTTCGCATAATGGAACAATAGACGTGCGTAATTTCGATTTGTTCCTCGTCGCACAAAATTTGATAATGCCTTAGACTTTGTGTAGGTTCAGGTGTTCTAATAATTTTGGCCACCACTGTATATATATATATATATATTATTGAAAAGTATTTTTGACAGTTACAGAAAAGATTGATTCAATCTTTTCTGTAACTGTCAAGCGCAACGTGCTTGTTCAGAACAAGCACGTAGCGCTTAAAGAAAATCTTTTTTAGCGATAATTCTAGAAGATAAAATCTCGAGGCTAGTTTTATAAGGCAGTTAGTGGTAGTAAAGAAGCCTGCATGGCTGGAGAGTACCTGGACATGTCTAAATGGGTGAGGATAGAGCAGAGAGCCGAGTCATGAGTAGGACTTTATATCAATAGAGACGAGTATTATGTATTCTATGCCAGACATAGGAAAAGTAAACGAGGTAAAGGCAAATGAACAAAAGGAACTATTATCAGGATGAAGTCCTCCTCGGAATCGATTGTTCGGAAGGCCGCGACAGTTAAGAAATATAATGCCTGCCTGGAAAAGGAATAAGTATAGTTCACGTGAAATTTGACGTATCAATAACTATTCCTCCCCAATATTCTTGTCTTGTTTGGTTACGGAAAGGGTGGATTTTAATGTCATGTATAGTTAGTTGTCTAGTGGAGTGTGTGATTGTTTACTGTTGTTCGCATGCGTTTAATTACTTTGGCCCATCATTATCTTATCTATTCACTGACAACCCTACCACCCCTCTGTCCCGGCTAAAGCGTGAATCTAGTTTGCGATCAAATGTAGTCCGTCAATACAGTTTTAGTCTGTTTCTATTGAGTACCTCTTTGACCTCTTTCTTGTTGTTCATTCCTCGTCGCCGACTCTGACTTAGCATAGGAACTGAAAATCTTATAACTCTCAAATCTGAACGAGGGCGTATGCTTCAAAGCTGTCCGTCAAGTCATTGATGCTCTAGTATTACTCGTTCTGGCTCGACCGGAACTCTCACCGTCAATAAAATGTGGTAGGTAGGATTCAGTTACCATCTTAGAATGACCGACGTTTGACTTTTGATAGCAATGATAGGTTGTGTCAATGTCGTTCTCTAATGCACCTACTGATAGTTTATTCGCTGTTCCGATGCATAATCAATTAGTATGTATATTCGTACAAACAAAGGGTGTCTTGGCTTTGACAGAGTCTGAAAAGCTTAACGAAAGATCTTAACATTCCCTACTATAGCAGTATGCAATTGCACGATGTACAAGCACGGTTTATAGGTAGCCTTTTCACAGATATTTTTCTTGTCCATCATTCTGTCAATTACCAGGCTAATTAGAATACCTTGGATGATCTGAGTTGGTACCGATCCAGTGAGATGCTAGCTTAGTTCCTATGGATTTTTCTGTTGTAATTTTGCGCAGCGGTCTTATAGCAGACAGCAGAGTGAGATTAGGAAGAGGGGTACGAAACGTCGATTGAATGACATGCGCATTGCGCAAAAGACATCACTATTAGTTGCATTATCTGTATGTGAATTCCATTTAATGAGCAAACTGTACAATACTGTAGACCATGGACCACCTCATACGCTGACAGACCCCGTTATGCGGCGGTCACAACTCGTCGTAGGCTACGGGGCACGTGCCATCAACATAGCCTGCGTTGCATGTGCAATACACGCACAAAGTCTTGGGTCAACTTCTGCGATTCCTGCGTTTCTGTAGTAAGGGTATTGTAAAAACTCCTGCACGTCGTACATGCATGTACCTGCAAGGTACCTCCCGCTGCACGAATTTTCTACGAAATCGATCGTAGGGAGTTGCACTTCGAAGGTACGCATAAAGCTTAATATTTTATTATATATGGCGATCTCCTTCGTGTGACATGACTGTGTGAGTAATCTTTTTGAATTCCTCATGTTTCAGTTCAGAGATTTTTATAATTTTATTTTATTATTTTTTCACATAGATTAATGCTATATATCACCAACGCGAAAAATTGTGTCTTGCCAAATCAATTTATAAATTGCGTGTATTTTACAACGATAATAGCAATCACATTAAATTATGAAAATGAAATTGAATATACTAACAATAAATATAGGCGCCAATTTTCTTTTTAGATTACTTGTATCTGAAAGAAAAGAATATTGGATTATAGAGGCACGACTTTGGGATTGTGGCTCTCAAGGATAAGCGTATAGGCCTACACTGAAAACCTAAACCTCGTCCGTCAATGGACCGACTAGCTTTAATGCTAGTCGGTCAAGACGGACTAGTTTTAAAGCTAGTCTGTCATGTTAGTCCGTCGGACGGACTAGCATAAACTGAATCTACATCTCTCAACTTGACGGACGAGAACTTTAAAAAGCTCGTCTGTCAAGCTTGATGCTAGTCGTCGACGTGCCGACTTAGGCCAATAAAAGCAGCTGGGTCGACCAGTTTACCCATTAAAATGACTGACCAGCTTTTGATACAAATAGTTGCAATGTCGTTTCAATGTACCTTCTCTATTTATTCTGTTTCCGAGCATAATCAAGTTGATACATTCTGAAACAAAGGTTGTTTTGGGATTGACAATCTGAAAGTTACGAGACATAACATCTATCATGACAAATATGCAATTCACGAGTACGGTAGAGTCAGATATATGTTCTCTACTCTCAATTACAGGCTAATTGAATACCTTGTTACTATAGAACTCAAGAACCCGGTATTTTCTTACAGATGCTGGTGAATGCCCGGCTTAGCAACAACAGTGAATAGAAGTTGGATACAATCAACATTCTCAAACAAAGGTTTCTTTGGCTTTACAATCTGAGAGACAATACAATAGCCGAAATAAATCAATCGTGACAAGTAGCCATTCACAGAGTAGGTTAGAAATATTGTTCCCATTTTTTAATTACAGGCTAATTGATATACTTCGTTACTATAGAACCATGAACCGTCTATTCTTATAGATTGTTGGTGAATGCCCGGCTTAGCAACACAAATGAATAGAAGGTGATTTGAATTGATTGAATAACATGCGCGTGGCGAAAGGACATCACTATTAGTTGCATGATCTGTATGTGAATTCCATTTAACGAGCAAAACTGTAGCAGCACTGCAATGACTCCTGCAACCACATTCGATATACGCCCTCGCGTAAAGCTTAAGATTTTGATTATAATGGCGATCTCCTTCCTGTGACATGACTGTGTGAGTACTCTTTTTTTAATTCCTTATGTTTCATTTCACAGATAACGTTATTTTTTTCACATAGATTAATGCTAAAAAAATGCTAAAAAAATGCGAAAAATTATGTCTTGCCAAATCAATTTATAAATTGTGTGTATTTAATACGATAGTAACAATCACATTAAATTATGAAAATTGAAACTTAACTCAAATAATAAATTTAGGCGCCTCTTTTCTTTTAGATTACTGGCATAATCGTGATCGAGGAAACCACCATTCACTTTGTACAGCAGCGCTTCATTCAGTCACACGCATTGGTTTCCTCTTTCCACCCCCATTCACTTTATGTACAACATGTACAAGCATATGAGCGATTGGTTTCCGAAACTACGATAAGGCCAGATTACTTGTATCTGAAAAAAAAAGAATATTAGAACCCGTGGAACAATCTTCCATCTTGTGTCATAGAGAGCAGCAGTGTTAACTCATTCAAATCCAACTTGGAAAAAGCTTGGAGGGAAAAATTTGATTGTTCAAATCTTGATGTTGTCTTTGCTTAATTTGATACACATGTGCCAACAGTACAACAATAACACTAACTTTTTTCAAAAAGGGACTAAATCCACTTTTGGAGATTTCGAGTAAATCACTGATTTTTTATTTATCACTTTACCGTGAACCATATGACTTAATTTTGGTACACATGCTAGTACAATTGCCTTCGACCATTTTGATAACAATAAACAAAAAATCTAGCTATAAAATTGTATTTTTTATGAATTTTTGAAATGTCAATTTCTATGGATTTAGTCCCTTTTGGAATGAAACTCCCGTAAATCGTCTATTTTCCCAATTATTTGCCTAATTGAAGTTTTTGGTCAGCTAAATATGTGGTTAAATGTTATTCTGAAGGTGTATGAATAAAATAAAACTAATAATTATGAATTTTGAAGAATTTTTTTTCGCCAAAAGTTTGATTTTCAGTCATTTCACATATTTCATTCCAAAAGGGACTAAATCCAAGAATATTCATAAAATCCCAAAACATTATTTAAATTTATTCAAATTTTCTTTCGAGATCTAAGATCAATATCTACAGCCTGTGTGCAAAAATCAGAATATATATCCGACGGGAACATAATTAAAGTTAAGATATTTAGAATCCACAGACTGGATTTAGTCCCTTTTGGAATGAAACTACTTTGGATTTAGTCCCTTTTTGGAATGAAACAGAAATTTGAAACATCAAAATACTTAAAAAAAAAAAAAAAAAAAAAATTTGAAATTGCATGTTGGGCCATTAATCCTGAACTAGTGCATATTATTTAGCTTAAAAAGTGGACTTTGGTCAAATATGGATTTAGTCCCTTTTGAACCAAACTCTTCATATAAGAAGATGCAAAGGGGCACATAAGTTTGTTATACTTTAAGCCCAACATCAAGTAAATCAAACTGAAATCAAGGGGAAAAAAGTAATCTATTTTTGGAGGGGCCATATTTCCAGCTCATCTATTTATGATATTCATTTCTATCATATACATGTAATTCAAGTCGAATTTTTGACCTTTTCACTATACCTTTCTTGAATAATAAGTGTAACCCATAAGCGGATAAATTGCAAAAGGAGGTGCCAGGTACAAAACCCATTTTTCCAAGCTTTTATCAAGGATGAAAGACTGAGTGGATGTTTTCAAAGGAGTTCATCATCGCACACAATCCTGTTCAATGCTCTGGGACAGCAGGGACAGCAAAATTGAATCTGTACTTGTCATATTCATTGGCATGAACTCAGTTATGCTTGACCTTTATGATTCAAGAAATATATTCTTAGAAAGGTGGAGAGTATTTGTCTTAAATTATATGTTACATAAAAATTATAAACAGCAAATTCAAATGAGCTGGGAGTATATGAGGCCCTCTAAAAATTGATACCTTTTTTCTGATACCAAACTGTACATGAGTGATTTCACGTTCGGGTGTTATAATCGGTTTAGTGTTTATATTGGAGCAGAAGTCTGATCTAACACGAACTGAAATGGAAATAAAATCAGTCGGTGTTAGGTGGTTGACCTCTAAATTTTACGTTATTTTCCGGGTTGCTGTGTTTCATTTTGTGTCAAATGTCGTCTTGCTGAAACTTGCAGCTCGGCAAGCCGGGTTGTTAAATTTCACGTGCAAATTTCCATTGACTAACACTAAACCCTAAGGGGATTTACGAAAATTTCATTTCACACTCGGCTGTTTAATAGTGTTGTGTTGGCCAAAGTTTTGAATTGTCGGTTGAAATAATAAGGGCAATGGAGGTCTCGAGTGGTAGAGTAATCAATACATTATTTTACAGAATAATTAATTAATTGATATATTAGACCAAAGAGGGTACTTCAAGACATTAGAAAATTGGTAATTCTGGGTTAACGAGAGAAGGATTCACAAATTGGCTAATTACTCTTCAAGCCTAACAAGTCGTCCAAGAAATTTCATCAAATTCGCTTAGAAAAAAAGATTAGAAAATATTAAAACAAAGATATTCGCGTAGTAAAATCGTTATAGGGAATAAATATCTTCAACATGGATGTCTTATCAATCTAATATTTTAGGAAACAAAAGCATGATCAATCATTGCTAATCTGAACCGATGTACGAAATGTAGGGTCTGGAGGCTACCATGTGCTGCGCGGCCACGGCCTGGCTTAAAAGTTGAACTAGGTAACGCTCCATTTCTGCTGCTTGCAAAAAACCTGCCGAGGCCGAGGATATGAACTGTAAAACTACGTTTCGTCAAAAAATATCCATTATGAGGTAAATTATGTATCAAAGAGACGTTGAAGAGGGATAATTTTCGATTTACTGTTACGATGTCAACCTTTAGGGCCTTCTCCAGGTCATATTCGCACAGTTTTTAAACTAACAAAACCGGTACCTTCGCTACGAATTGGGCCGCACGCCATTTTTCTTCATACGTGTTAGGCTATCGATCACGCGTGTTGGATATCGGGTACGACTGTCATCTACAGTTCACGGAACAGCGAGGTGGCGGGGATCGAGTACCAACGTTTTACATCGAGTTCAAACCGGGCCAACACCTAACCCCCCAATAAAGGTACGTTACCTTCGTTATAAGGACAAGGTTGCTGTTCAACAAAGGGCAAAAAATTTGAAAGGTACGACAATGTTACATATCGATGAGTTCTTTCTTGAGAAGAGTGATAATGGAGAGGCGGGATCAAACTAGGCGTTAAAAGGCAGCGAGAAATGCTGGAAAATTAGCTTTTTTTTCCAAACCGCATCCATCGAAATTATTCGTAGATCACGTCTGGCATACAGAGAAGGACCAGCAAAGTTTGTAGAAAAGTTTAGGAAAGCTTGGGAACGCACAAGAGAGGCACTTAAAAAAGGGCACAGGTGCTCAGACCGAAGTAAAAAACCAAGCTAAGGAGTTTCCTCCGATCATGCCGATGGGAAACGGATCAGGGGAGCTTCGGCAGGGAATATCCCATTATTGATTTGTGGAACATTTGTAAGTCTTTCACAAATAAATTTGAAAACAGTGAAATTTTGAAGTTATATTGAATGAAATAGGTCTAAGTTTCGGAACCTGTAAACAAGCCGAATAATGCAGTAATCTCATCGATTTCATCAGAATTAGCGAGTAAACCAACTTTAATAATTGATTTTGGATGGAGGAAACAGACGTGATTTTGATTTTATATGAATAAAATATGTCGAGCTTAGGAACCTGTATAACAGCCGAATTTAATGCCCAGTAATTTATTTGATTCATCAGAATTAGGAGCAACCAAAATTGGAAATGTCTGGCAATATGTGTCGTCGGCTATCAAAAATCATGTGAAAGTATTGCCGTGGAATGCACAATTCAAGCCACCGTTAATCCTGACAACTTTGGAAATCTGCCAAAACTATAATTTTTGACTGACGGTGAAGAACAAAAAGTCGAAAATGAATGTTGTCAACGAAAATAAGGAATGGCTGAGAACGCTGAGAACATGGTACGTGATCTTATTAATGTTTTTGATATCGAAGAATCATACACAAAAATTAATGTTAATAACAGGAAGTTTGAATTTTATTTTCTTCTTTTTTTTTTTTTTCTTTTTTTTCTCTTAAATTTTGATATCTAAATAAACAAAATTATGATGGATTCTTCGTTGATATTGAAACAGATTTCATATATACAGACTATTGTAGGCACGATTTTATATACAACATGACTGCAACTATTTTCAGTTCAAAATAAGAATGAAAAAAAAATAATAAAGTTGAAAGATTGTGATAACAGTTAACAAATTGACACGTTCTTTATAAAATTATTAAGAGAGAAAAGTCTGCTATTTTGTAGAACAATATTAAAATTGCTTTGGTTTAATAATTAATGTAACAATTTCAATGTTTTATCTATATTGGGAGAACTTGCTTCCACTAACTGGTATATTAACATTCCTGATTTCAGTACAGGTGAAGAGCTAAAAGGGGTAATACTATATGCTTATGAAGGCATATGTGATGTCCTATGAACATGTCTGGGAGCACTCTGGTTTAAATACAAATACATTGCTACATTGTTTAATTGCATGCAACATAGGCATTTTTCATGCAAAAGCCAGTCACTGATATTTTTGGAGGATGAAGTAACTTGTTTTGTATTTAACCTAATTGCAGCTTTATTCTCATTTGCATAATGTTTTAACAGTAAAGAAATACATCAGTATTAGGGATGCGTCTATGAACAACTGACTCCACTATATCAAGTTTTCAAAATAATAAAAACAAATTAATTTTTAAGTTAAAAGATTCTGATTAACAGTACAAATGCTTGTTATTATAAATTTATAAAGAAAGAACAAGTCTGTACTCTGTAGGACAATATCAAAATATTGTTGGCAATGAGTGCCTCCTTCTTATGGGGGAAATCTTTAATGAATGTTATTCTCATGCATATATAGTTTGCCATGATTATTAATTTGAGGTAGCAATCATAATTATAACAATGTCTAGGAGAAATGCTTTAAATTTAGTCTCCGGACAGGAGTCAGAGATTGTTTCATATTTGCATTCATCCTTAAAAGAAGTTGTAGAAGCGTAAATGTACATAGGGTCACGTTAAAAAACCAATGGGATTGATTTGAGGGTGGGACATAATATAGTTTTGCTCACACTCCCTGTTTCTGAGTATAAAAGAAGTAAAAAATATTAGTTAAAAAAGCATAATTTACAAAAAAAAGCAGCTTTTGCTCTTTAAAAAAAAAGGGGGGGGGGGGAGAGAAGATAATTATTGAAGTCAAGTATTCTTGGAAGTGATATACGCTTTGGTAATTGTAATAGGGAATTGATCCACATTGATTAATTGTCTTGTATTCAATTGTACTACACCGGTAAAACAACTTAACTAAAGGTAAAATCTCAAACTGCATTTTTGCTCAAGCTATAAAAGAGGCATATTTTAAATATGTTCTATCATGTTCGTAGATAATTTGCTTATTGACGTTATAATTTTGAGGTTTATCCTATAATTGGGGAGAACTTGCTCACTAAATAATTGAACTTTTTTCCACCATCCCTGATTCATTGAATGATGAAGGAGATTAGGGCAAATTCTGATTATATGCTCTATAGTATTTCTGGTTGATGCCTTATAAACATTGTCTTTTTAGAGTCATTCTTGCTTTAAATTATAATGTATGCCTTAATTAATTGCCATGCACATGGGCGATTTCATTGCAGACAGCCAGCTCACTGCATATTGGGAGGATGAAGTAACTGCTTGCTTGTATTTTAAACCTTTGAATGCCAAGCACACTCTCTTGCATAATGGTTTTAATAGAAAAGAATACATTTTTGCAAGGTGGCTTTCAAACCTGATGGTAAAATCTCAATGACATTTTTTGCTCAAGCTATAAAAAGAGGTATATTTAAATATGCTCTATAATGTTTTTCAGACATTCGCCTTTTTGACAAGAATGGAAATCGTTAAAACATTCTTGATTCACGTCTTTTAGGTTGGGGTTGGAATAATGATGTAACAATTCAAGGTTTTATACCTATATTGGGAGGAACTTTATTTCATGAATAATTTCGAATGGTATATTAACATTCCTGATTTCAGAAACGTGAAGAGCAAAAGAGTTATTCTGATAATATGCCTATAGTTATTTCTGGTGATGTTCCATGTCATGGTTCTGGGAGTCATTTCTTGCTTATATTACATACATTCTATGTTGATTAATTATTGCATGCACATGGGAGTTATTTTCATGCAGATGGAGTAAGTTTTATGCAGAACAGCCAGTCACTGATATTTGGCAGATTGAAGTAACTGTGCTTGCTATTTAACTTTGAATGGCAGCACACCTCTCATTTGCATAATTTTTTAATTAGTAAGAATACATTAAGGTATCACAAGGTGGTTGCAAATTCCTGATTGTAAAAATCTCAATTGCATTTTTGCCTCAAGCTACAAAAAGAGGCATTTCTTAAAATATGCTTTAACCATGTTTTCAAACACTGATTTTTTTTAACAAAGAATGGAAATCGTTTAAGCTGACTTTCACGTTTCCTGCTTTGGGTTCTGAATAATGATGTAAAATTTCAAGATGGTTTTATCCTAATTGAGAGAACTTGCTTCACTGAATAATTGAACTGTATATTAAAGGTCATGTATAGTTTTGGGAGAAAGATTTTTGCTTTTGCTTACCAGAGCAGGAATAATATGAATGAATTACCTCAATAACCTCTTGCTACACAATAGGATTTGTATAAAAATCCACTCTAACACCTGAATTTAGCAACAAAACTGTGCTAGATATATCAATTGACTAGTCCCAAAATCGATAGGATCTCACAGGCACAATGCCAAGCATTACAGCGGTTTGTGTGCAAAAGCATGTGCTATTCCCATACATAGACTGTACACACAGAATTCACTCACCCGTATACCAATCAGCTGCTGGTTTGGCATGCCCAGAGTTCTGGGGTGAGAATGAAGGAAGGTATGGCCTTACTTTGATGAAAATCTCCCGTGCTCATGCAAATTATTACATATCATGCGAAAGACATGCATGGAACATGATTATATCCTTTTGCCAAATTATACTGTTATGTCTTTAGAACACATTGGCCCGTATTCTGTTACCTGCGTAGAGTTGTGCTGTCGCACGAAAATAGTAAGGGTAATGAGTCGAGAATGCAACGCTGATTGACGCTTCTCTATTGAAGCGTCAGAAGCGTGCCGTCCTATCTACGAAAGTTAGATTTCAGATGACGTCATTCCGGGGATCATTTATGTACACACATTCTAAAGAATTCTAAACTAGGGTATAGGTCGGTTAGAATTTGATATGGCTCGAGTTTTATGTCGAGCGAAGCTAATTTATCGAATTTTCTCGTTAACTTGAAGTTAAAGGTTGTTAAAACCTGTTAATTAATGAGGTGCATTATAGAACTGTCCACAACGATTAGATTAATTGCATGTTTAATCATCAAAAATGGACACTTTCAAAACGACACGATTGAAGTGTTAGTTTGGCTGACATTTTGTAGAAAGGACAACTGCACGCAAAAACCAAACAATAAACTTAAAGTGGCAAGTCACTTGTCATTAACACTGTAAAAACGGATTTGGAACTAGTTGATACTTTAATTGAGAATGGTTTGAAATTGCTTCTTGGCATGTTTTTTTTTATCGGCCGCAGACGTTCAGAGACGCTCCGAGATATCCCAACGGACCAAGCGCGGCGAAATTTCACGTCACGACGGGAGGCGGGGGGGGCGGGGGGGACAGAAACACCGAAAAGTGAAAACCATAATACACTCAAAATTTGCCGTACTTCGCCACTTAGGCAGAAACTAATGGAAAATGAATTGCGAGCGAGAGCGCAGCCGGAAAATTTTGCCTTATAATAACATTTAGCATCTAATTTGACATACATTTTACCTCCTTATTAAGCTTCACAGCTAATCACACATATTTTTTTTTTTCATTTAAAAATCGCAAGGCGACGATCCCCTAAAAAATCGACCGGAGGGGCGGACACGTCCACCCCCGTCTCCCGGGATCGCCCGAATGCTCGCGACAGAAAAAAATATATTTTATATCGGAGACGTCCTGGAGTATCCAAGTACGGCGGGGACAAAGTGAGATACCACCTTTTATGCTGGTATCTCAAGGTATTTTGCCATGAGACATGAGTTGCAGACTGATTTGGGACGGGTTTGATAACCAGGTTTGATTTTTGTCGGAAAGATTCTAAAAGTGCGTCGCACAGACGTCTCATGAATCTCCGCGACATCTCATGAGTTCAGGGAAATAGAACATTGCTACGAATATGTTGTTTCTTTTTTTCTGTCGTGGCAGACGTCTCTGAGAGCATAAAACAATTTATCGGAGACGTTCTCGAGTGTTCGAGTCTCAGAGACATCTCCGCGACGTCCA
>CALNVZ010003430.1:7498374-7509206 GCA_940671915.1 Paracentrotus lividus
CTTGTGTTTTAGCTGATAGTAGTAACAGTAGAAAAGATTTAGGCAGTCCTGAATCAAATGTAGATATCGCAACCGATAGTTCTGTGAGAACTAATGATACTACAAAGGTAGGAATGGAAATGGAAACTCGTGCACAGAGTAAGGAAGGTAAGAAACCCCTTAGGGTCCTTAAAGTACCTTCACCCATTCCAGAAGTGTTCCCTGAGGACAAAACACTTACAAAGTTGAAATCGTCAACAAAGTCTGGTATTGATAGTCGTAGTGATCAGAGAGAATGTCTAGAGACAACTCTAGATGCCCGTCAGCAGGAAGTTAAGAAATCTGTTGCTGGGAGTACAAAGAATTACAATAAGAAGGGCAGAGATAGAAAGTTAAGGCCAGGTGATAAGGTACTGCTCCTCTTACCTACAGACCATAACAAACTTCTACTTGAGTGGAAGGGACCCTATAGTGTAGTTCATAAGTTAAGTGATCAGGACTATAGACTAGATGTGAACGGAACATTGAAGACGTTCAATGCAAACAAGTTAAAGAGATACATTGAAAGAGATGTAGATCTAAGTATGGAAATTGCTCAGCCAAACACTGAGGATATTCTAGAAATTGGTGCACAGGCCACCATGGTAGATAAGATCGAGTTAGGAATAGAGTCGGAACAAGACATGTCCATTACCATAGACTCTGAACCAATGTCCGGTAAGGTAGACACCCAACTTCCGGTTCTTGAACAGACGGAAACAATTCAAGATGTTTCGTTAAGTACTGATATGAATCAGAAACAAGTAGAACAAGTAAAGACCATTCTTTGTAGCTTCCAGGAAAATGATGACGAGAAGTACCCTGTAGCCTATGGAAGTAGGAAGCTTTTACTTTGTGAACAAGGTTATTCTACCATAGAGAGAGAATGTCTAACTCTAATTTGGGGCATCGGCAAGTTCCAAGAGTACCTAGAAGCTATCCAGATAGCATTTATTTTAGTTCTGTTACTTTGGCATCAAAATAGACGCCTTTAAAAGTAAACACGTATAGATCTAACAGGAAGTTAGCTGTTAAGAAATAAAAGGTTAGGTAGATCTGAGATGGAATGATTGTAGTTTTGAGAAAAATTGAAATATTTTCTAGAAATGGGGGGTCGTGTTACAAGTCATCCCAATCTCATCTCTATTACAACATTTAGGCTTAGTGATGTGGGGGGGCTTGGTTACTTAGTTACAAGTCTGCTTGCACAAGGAATAACTTTGCTATTGTTCAAAAGATTGGCATTACAGTTGGTTGACCTTTCATGTGGTCTTGCTTTTTGTCTTCCACAGATGACGTGTTTAGATCACTGCGCAGTTTGGCATCTCTAGCTTCTATTCATAACCTAGTTTAACTCGTTAATTTCTTTCCTGAATCTTGGTTGCTATAGCAGGTGAAAGCAATTCTTTGAGTAAGATATATGGTGTGTTAAAGAAATCTAGGATTTTTGGGTGGGCGGAGTGAAAGATGCAATATTGTCACTTGAAGCTTAGGATTGGAGAGGCAAGGGACCTGCAGTGTTAATGCCGTATTAGAGCAGGGGCCAAGGCAGTTTTCTGTCTAGGGTTTGGTAGCGTCAAGCTAGGCCGACGGAGTCGGGACGAGGCGAGCGTGGTTTGTGCTGTACTTGTGGAACTGGGCGTGTCAGTTTCATGTATACTGCTGCAGCCAGAATGTCTGTATTGGACATGGCTGTTCCTGTCTTCCAAGTTTCTTGTCACAAGGTCTTTGTTCAGCATTTGTACAAACGTTAAGTGATTGTAATTTCTCTTTTGGAATGAGTTTAGTTAGAATTATCTATGAAATAGTACTAAATTCCACTTAGGACTTAATCATGCTTATTTTATATTCTGATAATGAGTGTGTAATGATTGTCCAAAAACTGGAATTTACATAAGGGAAGTGTTAAATGTTTACAGAAAGAAATCTTGAGAAAGTATTCATAAAGTTGAATGTAAAGAAATAAGATTGGATAAGATTTCAGATCAAAATCTTTAAAGTTCTTTCAGCGATCTCGAACTAAGAAAGGAGATAGTAATAAAAGATTTAGGACTTTAAATCTTTAAATAATATGAAGAAGAGAAAACAGATAATTGTTTTAAAGGTTCTGTGACTTTAAGAGTATTAATTATTTGTAGAAGCAAACTGTATATGAATATTGTTTTACAGATAATTTGCATGTTCTTTAAGATGTGACATGTTGCCTTGTTAGAACAGCCATTAGTATATTTAAGTGTTACTTGTTATTATCTGTAGATGGTGTAACCTCTCGTGTGAAACTTCGCTGTGAAACTACAGTGTCGAACCTATGAGTTGAAACCTACATCTAGGAGGTGAACCTAAGATGTGAACAACGCGATGTGAATAAGATGTACAGTGGGTACTTTGGAAACTCTTCAAGTCGGTAACAGTATCGGGGCGAGCTTCAAGACTCATCCCTTGGACAGTTGAATACTTCAAACAGGTTTCTAATAGACTGAACAGAAAACACAGTGAAATTGAAGAATTCGTTTAACATAAAGTTTGACTTATTGAGATAGTCATTTCCTCCAGACTTAAAAGATATTGTTTTATAAGACTGTATAAATATTCAGTTGTTGAGTTATCTACTATTTGAACAAAAACGCGAATCATATGGTAGATAGTCATAAAGGACACACATTTGAATGTCATTGTATTGTATCAGTATTCTTGTATGTTTCTTTGATTTTATTAATGTATTGAAGACGGGAAAATAAAGTTAATTTCCTGAAATTATTGTTGTCATGTATACTTTGTTTGAGTTCAGTGTTTAAGCAGTTTGCCCTAGACAACAAGACAATCACAACCCCTCCCCGGCTGTGACAATGTATGCATGCTACATGTGTTTCTCTGAACACTCTGGTATATTGATGTCCTTTTTAAAATATATATTGTTGTTAAATGCTTACTTGTAACCATTTGAGAGAATGCCTAAACAATTGGCAACCATGACTTGAATACCTTGCATGAATTTCTGTCGCTTGATAATTTTGATTTCTTCCTTGTAAGAATATTTTCATACCTGATGAGTTTAACAACATATGTTGCGAGTAAAATAAGATAAAATCTGCAAATCCAATTTTATGTATCCATTTGAATTCAAGAAGTTTTCTAAATAATTTTGATAATATTTTTTTTTTTTAAACAGTGTGAAACTTAAGCCTACAGTACTTTATTCACGGAATCCTGGTTCTGGAGCACACTATACACCCATTGTGTAATATAGATGGTTATAAATTAGCCGCTTGTCAGGGGAGGAGTGGGAATTTTTTGTAAATAGTAATGTGCAATATGTAAGACGTCCCGAGTTGGAACAGAGCGATAGTTGTATCAAAAGTGTATTTGTGATATTTGTATGTATGGTATGGTATGGTTTTATTTTCCGTATAAAATCAAACATGATACATGATACAGAGTAATAATATAACATAATATAGATACGGAGGAACACTCTATTCAGAACCATTAATACAATGGCTCTGTCTCCTAGAGGTCCGCAGTTTTGTGATAAAGTGAGAATATAATCACAAACGATATAGAGAAGTTAAATTAGGAAATATTCATAACTGACATCAGCGATCATTGACCTGTATATTCTATCATTGGAGAGATAACCAAGCTCAACAAGATGTAGAAAAACCACTTCGAATAATCAAAGATAATAGTATTAACTGTTTATTGAGATCCTTTCAAATGGTCATTTGGTCTTGCAACAATGACAATCCAATGTAAATTATGTGCAAGTTTGAAAGAAATTTTTAAATGTTTATAACTTATGTTTTCCCTTTTTTGAATATTTAGTTGTTGATGTTTTTTTTTTCTTTTGTTTATTTGACTCTTTGTATAAATTGTGTAGTTTTATGAATTTTTATGAGTCAATAAATTGAAATTGAAATTTAAATTGATATGCTTCGTATCATTTTCAGGACCAATTTTAAATAGTGAATCAGAAAAAGGACCGAGCAATGCGGAGTTTTATAAAGATGTTTTGTTAACGTATGACCATTTAATCATCGATTTTTCGATTAACTTCGTAATTATCCTTCGTGATCATTTTTGGATACCATTTTAATTTAGATTTATGCATGCATGAATGAATAACAGACGATGTTTAGAAGATTGCAAAATCACATACTGTGGCTTTTTGGTGTGACCGGGCATACGGAATCAATCCCTAAACAAATACGCCCTCCTGTGCTTTTGAAGTCTGAATTCGATTTCGAGTGGAAATTCTGGCGAGGAGGAAGACTGTATTCACTAAGGGGCCTCTTGACAAAGGCTATATTCATGGGTGTTGGGGTGGGATTTTCGTGTAATATCTAAATATTAATTTAGGTGGTTACGCAAACCTCTTGCTCAAAATTGATTGGGCCTAATATTTATAAAGAATTCGATCCATATTTTTGTATTAACGATAATAGTGAAACAACAATATTAACTAGAATCAGTGGACAAATAGTAACGGCGGGTCATTATACTACATGTAAAAATAATAACGGATAAGAGGAAAACAACCTTTTTTTCTGACCACTTTATACAGTACACAAGACAGAAATAGGCACGATGTATAAAGTGGAGCATTGATAAAAGCATGATAGCATAGGTGTGAACTCGCCTATTGTGTACAAGTTGCAGACAAAATTCAAGGATGCCCGCAAAATATGCATACCGTATTCTTCATACAAGTATTGCATGCACGTGACTTTCTCAGCTCGCATACACAAACTGGGTCATCAATGCTGCTGGACGTAATTCATGAAGACGAGGTAATCATTATTAAGTGCTTTTATAACATTGTGAGTATATAATTATGTTTAAACCTGTGTGTTGTAGACACAAGAATATTAACACAAAAGGAAAATCTGGTTAATACCAAATGAATAACAATTGGAACTGAATTATTCTAATTATGTTTTCATTGGCCTAATAGGAATATAATTCGAATCCTCGTTTGATTTTAATCCAGACCAAATGATGATTCGATTTAGACCACTGGTTTAAATGAGGACTCAGTTGGGACTTATTTGTTTAGTACGGATTCAATTATAAGAAGAACTTGTTTAAATGGGGATCAAATTGGTCCCAGATTCGGAACATTGAGGACCATTTGTTTTCAATTGGGTCAAATTTATTTCAACTGGGATTCTATTGGGACCAATTGGTTTCAATTGAGCCTTTACTGCATTAGCATAATTTACCTTAATCGCATATTTTCTATATATATTTTTGTTAAAAGATCATCCCCTATATAGTGGAGAATGGGGTTAGTTGGAAGACGGGGTTAGTTGAAACATTGTAATTTTCTTTAACGGCTATAAATATATTTATGCAAATCTACTCTCTAGTTGTTGCTATTATCAACTGCCATCCACCAAATTTCAGATAGCACGTGCTTCAAGCCTCATGAAGTTGGAAAGCAATGTTTGTTTTTTCACCTTTTGAGTAATATTTGTAATTTTTTATAAATGTTTTATTGTCTCAGGGAATTCATACATAGTTAAGTTCTGTAGCTATCGAGTGAGGAAGCAGGTCATTGCATCACGTAGGAAGCTCAAAGGTACGAAAATATCTGTACAGGAAGATCTCACAATGAAAAACCAAAGTTTGTACCGGAAAGTGTACAAAAGTGTGAAAAATGATAACAACTTAGAAAGTGCATGGACCTTTGATGGCAGGATTTTTGCACAAGTTAGAGCTACAGGTGGAAAGACAGCGACTCTTATCATCTCTACAGAAGCAGATCTTGCCCGTCTATCACAGTGACTCTCCAAACACTTCATCTTGCCTTTTCCAGTATAAATCATACCATTCTAGATATCCCCTGGCAACATTTGATTTAACTTATCCCTTCATAGTTTATTAAATCCTTTTTAACCTCTTTACCCTGGACTTGTATTTTGAAAGAGATTATTTATTTTTCAATTGTTTTCCCCTCATATATTGCAATATACATGTATTCAATATTGTTGTTGTTTTAGTTTTATTAGAAATGTTACCAATTCTGGCATATTACCCTCCATTTGCTACTAGAGATTCGTGTTTTAAGGTGTCACTATATATTTTCAGAATTTGCACGGCTTTTTTTTAATCTTTCTCCTGTTGTGTTACTTTTAGATGCAGTTCAGCAATGTTACAGTTAGATGCATCCATCTTCGTTGCCCTGATGTTACTTGAGCTGTAAATGATGAGAATATTATATTGCAGGAGAAGTTGCAATTGACTCTATATATGTAACACCGAAGAAAACTTTTCAAATGAAAAATGTATTCAAAACTCAATGGTTTCTCACTGTTACATTTAAATTGCCGTAGCTTGCCAAAACACTATGATGATATACTTCAGTGTTGTCAAGTTTAAATCATGTCTTTTGTTGGTCTTCTAAAGAATTTAATAGAAACATGTTATGACACATGGTAAAAAAGTGAATTTAATATTGACGATATAACACTGAGGTATAAGATTCACGGAAATTTAAGAAAAGGAGGAGGAGTTTGCATTGTGTGTTAGAAGCGAGTGTCAGGATATCAATCTGTACGTAATGAAGATCTCATGGTTATTCTAATGTCCTTGGTGAAACTTTTTATACGAAATTTTAAAACCAGGGAAGGACATTATTATGTTGCGGTGTATTTTACTCAGACCACACCTGATCAATCACAGGCACATCTTTATTGATACGTCATAGAATATCTTGGTCTAAAGTCATAACGAGAAAGGAATGTATATTCTTGGAGATTTTTATAATATCTTTGATGAAAAATTAGATATACAGAGTTTCTTGTACTGAGTTGCTGAAACTTTATTCATAGATTGTTTTTTCTAATTATTGCTAAAACCAACTAGTAATATAACTAACTTCCACGGCTTATGCATTTGATAGATGCAATATATTTACTAAAATTAGTATTGTTGCAATTAAATTTTTCCATGGAATATTTATATCTGTGACATATCGTGATCATTTACACGATATTGTGCCTATGTTTGATTTTATAGGGTATTTATGAAGATGAATCGTTACATATAATATGCAAATTAATGATATAAATATATAATTATTTTCTGAATGTTTTATCTACAATGATTTTGATCAGCTGCTTTCGCATATATCATGAAGACTAATTTTGATGTATAAACTAATTTTTATGGAGTTTTTTTTTCTGAGATTTACATACAAATGTTTCCCTCTCAGAAGATTGAAATTAAAGAAGATTAAGTCATAATGCCATGGTTAACAAAATCTTTAAACATGATGTGGTTCCAAAAATTAACCTATATAAATTAAATATAATCAAAAATCCACAGAGTACAGAAAGAATGTTATATTCTAAATTTTCGAAATTCTTATACAAAATCAGATACGTAGATGGGGCGAATTTTTTTATAGAAATTACTATTTTTCTAAAATTTATACTTTTTAATAAAAGGAAACATCAAATACATGGGAAAACAATCAATGATCTTTTTACACAGAAAGAAACTGCCAATAAAAAATAATTTTGTATTCGCAAAAGTAATGGTAGCACTTATTAGTGATTATCAAAAAGAGATTGACTGAAGGTTTTTATAACATATTTTAAAAATGTTGGTCATTGAACATTAGGGCTAGGCATGATAATGGTAATACATATAACAACTTTCACTTTTCCTTCTTGGGAAAAATCTGTCCCTAACAGCAGCTTATTTTTTAGCCTGTCACATGAAAGAGAATATAATTATAATGCTATGTCTTTTCAAATGGGAAAGCTCCTTGGTTTTGGATCCGGTTGATTGTTACTGTTGTAAAAAGAGTTATTTGCATGTTATTTCTAAACCAAACTTTGTAGTATTTTTAATATGTGTATTGGAAAAAGGTATTTGTATTCCTTCAAATGTCTGAAAAATTCCTAAAGTTATTCCTGGTATCATAAAAGTGGACTAAGGATTTATTCACAAACTATAGACCAATTTCTCCTACTTCCATTTTTCTCAAAAATTTTTGAAAGATGCATTATCACTCTGATCTTTCAAAACTTCCTTGATAAACACAACATTTCTTTTGTAATATAGCAGTTTGGTTTTAGGGCTGGAATTTCATACTCATCTGGCTCTCTTAGATTTTTTAATGAATATTATCTAAAAGCCATTGAAAACAAAGATGAATGATTTCGGACTTGTTTTTAGATTTTAAAAATAGCCTTTGCACTCCATAAATCATGAAATACTTTGAAAAAACTTTGTATTATTGGAATTCGTAGTGTTCTTTAAAATTATTTTGCAGTTATTTTTGACCGACCGAAATAACAAATTTACTGTGTTAATTTCTCACAACTCAAACCTAAACAGTCTCGTGGCGGTGTCCGCGCAGGGATCAATTTTAGGTTCGATCCTATTTTAATTTAGCATTAATGACTTGAACTTAGTATCTCCACTTTCAAATTGTTTTAGTTATTTGCTATGACACCTTAATATTATTTTATAAATGCATATGTGATTGTGGAATGTCTTACGTTAAAATAATTTTAATCGTGAACTTACAAAGGTTAGCATGGGTGAAGCTAAATAAATTACAACTCTTAAATTAATTATGAAATAGTAGTCCGCATGTGGATGGTGTTCAATTCTTTGAAGAGCCAGCGAAAACGAAATTAAAATTAGACGATGAAGGATATAATTTCATCATGTAAATTATCATCAATTTTTAGGTATTAGTATATTGATATAAGTATTTGAAATGGAAGACTCATGTTTTATGATTGTATTAGCGTAAGAGTCTCCAAAACAATAGGAATAATGTAGTAAACTTAAGACATTTTATACTCTTTTCCAATATATTCTTCTTCTATTGTTATAATTCATTGATTTTAACCTATATATTTGCGTAATGTAATATTAATTTTGGGGATTTTTGTCAACTAAACACTTAGTTTGAATCGCATCTTTCCTTCTAGCAGAAAGTATGGGCAGTTGCGTCATAATATGCCAGCAAACCATTTCTAAGTCATTTAAGGCAGACCTCTTTTCTTAAAACTATAATATAATATGGTCGCAATATTTTCATTACTAACTTAGCAACTTGATTTTCAACTATGTGTTTTTTATGTATTTCTATTTATAACCAAACCTATTACCCAACTGCAATTTTGGCAATATTTTTTGCAACCTAACATGGTAGATATTAGCATTCGTATATTAATACTTTTAGATATTTTCAGGCTGACACTCGTGCAATTTTAGTGGTTCATTATTCGCTTTTCAAACAATATATTTTTTATGGCAAGGGGTCCCAAATCTTGGAATTAAATTACCCAATATATCTAAAAATGTCATATAATACTTCTTTACATTGAACTTTAAAGACATCTAAAAATCCACTTATATGCTAGTAAGGTGTAAAAAATGATATGTTTTATATAATATATTATATTATATATTATATATATATATATTATATATTAATATAATCAATTAAACTTATGTTATACTTTGTACTAGATTCCCCCAGTTGTATTTAATTTATCGTCTTGTTTTGTTTTAAATTGTGTAATTTCAGGATCATCAATTTATAAGTTCTAATTAACTTCTCGATGATCCTTCCACTATTCTTATAAATGTTCTCACGTATATGTAATATTATACTTTGTATGAAATATTTTCTATTTCTTGATTTGTATGTTTTTATGAATGTTTTTTATGAAAGTGGTGAATAAAGTTCAATAAAAAAAAAATACATTAAGACGGCCAGTTTTCTTAGTATAACAGACAGTTATACCAAGCTACAAAACAAGGTTTAATATATGTGTTGTTGCCGTCCCTCTTTTGTGCTGTCAGCTAACAAATGTCAAAAAATGGGCCTCTGGGGCTAGTTGGAACATCATGAAACGGGTTAGTTGGAACATGTACTAAATAAACATGTTTCAGCTGAAAAAAATCATATAATTTAGTGAAGTGTTCTGGGGGGCATTTCATCAAAGGACTTGTCGGACGTTTTAACCGACAAATTTGCTCTCAGCCAATCAGATGCAAGCATTTCAGTAGCTTGTAACAGTTTGTCGGTTAAAACGTCCGACAAGTCCTTTGATGAAATGCCCCCCAGATATATTCCTAAACATGTATATTAGTGCACATTGGACAATTTTTATTTTTATTTAACAACATAAATTCCATAATGCTACTTCGCAGGACTTCGGCCTTCCTGCATGTTGGTGGATGGCTATCATGTGTAATAAAACATGAAGTTTCAAAAAAATCTGAACAACTATCTTTAATATTTGAACTGATATCAATAAATCAAGTTAGCTGAACCCATGCAACATTATTCATAAGAGACCATACACAATGTTTCAACTTGCCCCATACCATGTTCCAACTAACCCCGTATGTGGGGTTAGTTGGAACACTTGGCATGGTCTTGTTAAAGGTGGATTTTTTCCCGGAACCATCACTAATAAGCCTAAGAATTTTAAGGGGTACATTTATAGCATACACATAAACATCCAAGCTGATTGTTTATTGTTTCTTGAATCGTATTACTTTGTATCAATTTTCACATTTTACCATGTTCACATTTCACATTTCATATTTCACATTTGTATCATCATTTCCAAATTCAAATTGTAAAGAAATCCGATACCCTTTGCAATGAACCATACAAAGATTAAGTAACTTTCATCACAAATAACTTTAGATCAGACTGCATATAAAATATTTGTACTGATACGAATCAAACCAATAGTATTGGTGACTGTATGCAAATGCATATACATGTTTACATAAACCAATGAGCAATAACCATTATTGATGATGAATAATGT
>CALNVZ010003430.1:7513084-7537997 GCA_940671915.1 Paracentrotus lividus
GGGGGTAATTGTCCATGGGGTAATTGTCCTAGAACCCATCTTTACATATATTGTAAAATCAGCACCCTATCTAGAAATAAAAAAACTAAGATTTTGAAGTAGGTTTTCAGAATAGAAGAAAGATATTCATGAATGATGGATTTTATGGAAAATATCACTTTTCTTTTGAAATGTCGTTATAATTCTCATTTTATGGAAATGCATTGATGCAATAACATAATTGGCCAACGTTATGAGAAAACAGTTTCTTAACAAATAAAGTGAAAATTTGTCATAAAACAATATAGAAAATGCATGGAAAGTTGTGCCCCTATAGCATCACAGGTGTTGCCAATTTGGTAAAGCGATCAATTTGTTTTTTTGTGCTTTATAAAGATATTCCTAACTTTGTGATTATAGTCCCATTTTCTTCAAACTGTTTTTAATCTGTTTTTCTAATTCTTCTGCTTCTTATAAAAGCAACTTATTTTGGATCCAGACCTTACCTTTAAGTGGAGAAGAGTAGGGTAAGGGCCTGTCCCACAGAAGGCGATCGTTGTGGCGACAACCTGCGAGCTACTTTTTAGTACCCATCGCCACCATGCGCAGGTCCAATCAACTATAAGATCGTGAATTATCGCGTCTGTCGCCAACAAATAAGTAGCATAATTCTGTTCGCCGCTGGTTTCTCAACAAGTTAAACAATAGCCGGCGTCAGTTGGGTTGACGTCAAAGACCGTGGCCTGTCTTCTCTTGTCGCGACAAAGTGCTATCGTAGATTGTCGCCAGATTATAACATGTTAGCAAAGCGGAACGGCGGCCAGTTGTAGGTTGCACGCATCGCTGAACCGAAAGGCCAGTGAAATTTAAGCCGCTACGGCCTTTGTCGCCACCTACATTCACCAAAATCAATCGGCCTCCCATTCAGATACTGTACAGTCGCCGCTGTTTTTTGAAATTTTCAAAAATTACTCACGACCCAAATTATAATGCGCGACTGAAAGGACTATCAGGACTATCAGGAACATAAAGGCCGCCATCAGGTAGAAAACACTCATTCGCTTGTGTCAGTCGCAAGTATCGCCACAGTGCGCAAGTTCATATTTTGGTTGATTTTAAGCTGCGACGAGAGAAGTCGAGACGCGAGATGCGCGAAGGTCGAGGCTATTGTATTATCGGATACAAGCTATTGTTAGCCTATTGTTTGCGTGGAAGCAAGTCTTTGTCGTAGCCTATCGTAGACAGAGTCGTAGATACGTACATGATCTTCGGTCACCTACGATTTTGACACGATTCTTGCAGGTCTCACATGCATAGGTTGTCGCCACAACGATCGCCTCCTGTGGGACAGGCCCTAGGGGTGGAGGATCCTACGGTGGAAGATCTTACGGTGGAGGCACGTGTTAACCCGTTGTATACTGAGAACTTTTTTACATAGCAGAATGAATCGTATTTGTCAAGCATGCTTGCAAGAAATTCTTTTCCTTTAAAGGTGAAACAAAGACATCTTTAAATAGATCAATGTCAGATAATTTGAATCATATGTTTATCCAATCATGAGTGAAATAAACGGTCGACAAGAGGGATGTTCTCTTCTTCTTCAGCCCGTATAGGAAATTCCCATTTTTGTTACTCTTTTATTCTTTGTTGCGTTATATTTTTGCATCCAATTGGTCTTAGAAGTTAAGTGAAATATCATTATTATTATTTTTATAATTTACCTGGTTTTAAATAAATGAAACAGTAAACAATAAAAAAGTAAATTTTTAAAAAATGAGTCAATCAATAAATTAGTTAATCAATTAAAGCACACTTCATGCATGAACCCACATAGACAATGCATTGCAGGCATCAAACAAATCATTGAGTTTTCCCCTTTTCTTTGCATGTATGTTTGAGTGGAAACATATTTCTTGCAATAAACGTTGTTTAAGTTATAATCCAAAGGTAGAAGAACAAATTTCTGCCAATTTTGCACTACCCCCCCCTTTTTTTTTTAATTTGGGGCCCCTCAAAAATAATTTTAAAATCCCCACATAATATATTACTACTTCGCCCTACTATGAATGCCATTTTTGACATCCTCAGGAAATGGGCCCTTAAAAAAATAAACACTTTTGTAGGAAGAGGCTCAAAATGTTTAATGTTATGAAACTTTGATCCTGATATAGGGGCAAGATTTGTAGATGTTTTCAATTGGTTATGTAACAAAAAATAGGGCGACTTGGGGCGAGTTCCCAAGGCATGGCTATGTTATTTAGTTTTTTTAAAGCATAACAATGACTTTCTGAGACATTCCAACCATTCTATAGGTATAGATGGTCAACTAAATGGAAATAACTAAAATCATTTAATTATGCTCGGTGTTCTAATAATTTTGGCCACCACTGTATATTCAGACCTAGGTTCATTTTTGTTTAAATTGAGACTAACATTCAATTCAATTTAAGTCAATTCCTTTTCTGACAGTCTAGGTGCGTCCCTGTCACCGGTGATGACGCACTGATCAGCCGTGCAGGTTCATTCAATTGTTGCGGCAAACATGATAATTATTTTTATTTATTTTTTATTTATTTTTTTTATTTTTTAAATTTTTTTTTGGCGTTCAGTCATACATATCAATTCTACTCCACGTGAAATGTAAATCTAACGTATGACATTAAATCTTAACATAAAGACGCGTCCATTATTTGAGGAGGGGAAACGCAACATTACATTCATGAGTTTAGTGGAAATACATGCATCTGAGCGGCGCAGAAAATTATACGGCTCTACATTCGTGCTACATTAATGTCAACAAAACCCGCGCTAACGGCGGGAAGCGACCGATTGACAACTGCATGCAATTATTACTTAGCGTACAAAAACTCGCCTAAGAAAACTTCCCTGTCGGTAAAATGGTATTATCAGTCGATCCGTTCGAGGAAATTCGTCATGGACATGAAATAAATAATTGAACTTTTATCATAGTTTTCGTAGGTAGATGCTTCAGACCAGATTGGGGAAAAAGACATTTTGGCAAGCCTATAACACCATTGTGCTAAAGTTGTAATCAGAATCTTTATTTCACATAGATTGATGTTCCTAACGATTATTGATATAAATAGTGATCTTGTCACATCTTGCGAAGACGCCGTCCACATGCGATATGCATGTGATATGCGGAAATATTGACCCATCGAGTAAAGATTCGTTTGTGATAATGTTCAAAGCGACAGGACTTTTTTTTAACCAATCGAAATGAATGTACCATATTTGGAAAGCTGAGAATTCAAGCTTTTAAAAACTGCTTGATCATTAAGGTGTAATATAATTATGCGTAATCGAGGGAGATGACTATACAGCGTATGAGCTATTTTGAGAGCAAAATTGGTCATATTGTACAGGAATTTGATCTTACTAGGATTTCGAATTGACTCAAGTGACAGGACTTTTTTTTCCCTTTGCAATAAGTTATTCCTATTTTTGAAAAATTCAGACTCTTAGCGTACTTATTCAAGTTGATCATTTCTTTGAAAAGGTAGTTGCTCGCCATAATCAAGAAAACAAAGTGAAAAAACTGTGCAAATTACAAAAAGTCTATGGCCGCGTTCGCTTTGCGTAGAGTGATAGCGCCCTCTTCCCCTTAAGTTTACAACTAGAATTGATATGTTTACAATTCGCGCCATTATGTTTGTCGTATTCCATGACCAACGTGAGTGTCACTCCGTTCTAGTCATTTATCTCTACTGCGAAAACCTGTACATCCTGCTTCCGCCTTCCAACTACGTAGCCTACTGGCGGATATTGTAACAAATCATGCTGAGTGCGGTGAGCTAGCTTCTCAATCCAATGAATCTACTCACAGTGAATAGCTGCATGATGACGTCACGATGCATCCGGAATCTATAGTAAATGGATTTTTTTTTTTTTTTTTTTTTTAATATGATAAATAGATTCATTGTGTAAACGTTGTGGGTCACAATGAAATCCGCAAAATACACATACCGTGTACTTGTATCAGCTCGCATGTATATACCCAAAACGTTCTGTAAATGCTGCAGCTATAGGACATAGTTTTTGAGACGGAGTAAATAATAGTGCTTTCATAATATTGTGAGTATGTAATTACTAAGTCCATGTGTTGTTTATTAAGGCATATTCAATGGCAAAATTCCAATCACAATTCCAAATTGTCTAAAAGGACTACAATTGATGTCAATGAGAATTGGCTTTGGTTTCATTGAGGAAAAGTGACCGGTTTAAATTAGAACAAATAGGAACCAAATTCGATTCTGACCAATTGGTTTCAATAGATCTTTGACTAATTTTGCTTGTTTTGCCGCGATCGCTTGATTTTAAAAGGTGCACAATCCCCTTTTGAACAAAATTGACCCTTTTTTCAAAAGGATAGACATGTGCATCGTAAAGGCATGGTAGACATGGGAATCGAATGTAGCACATTTCCCCCTTCCTTTTTAAAATTGAAAAAAAAAAAAATCAAATCAAAAGGACTTAAGGTTTATTTAACCCCCTTTGAAATCAGTCCCCATTTATTTATGCATTTTTATTAAAGTTTACAAACTTGTGAATTGCATGGTTCTCCATACACATTTTGGTAATGGATTTTATGTGAAATGTTTGTTTTATTTTGTTTTTTTCTTTCTTTTTTACCGGATCCAAGATGGCGGGCCATTATCGCAATCGGAGTCATTACCGCAATCGGGGCAATGAGCCTGTGCTATGTAAGCATATACCCAAGGGAATACGCATCTTCCTGTCCCTCATGTTTAGTCTCACCATTGGGATTATGTCGTACGGTCTTGTGCAAGTGGGTATAAACGGAGGATTTAAGACAAATTCAACGTTTAGACTCGTAAGTGTGCTCCTTTTTATCATTGGCATGACCAGCCTCGTCCTCTTCTTTCCAATCTGCTGCTTCATGAACAAATATTACAAGGACAAGAGTAGGCATACCAACTTTCCTGCACGCCCAGTGGCAGTCAGGGTAGCCACCACTAGGCCGTTTTCAGTCAGTGAGAACATACATATACATGGGTTGCACAGACATCTTGCCGTGGAGACTCATCAACAGCCTACACCCAAGTAAGTTTAAAATCTTTTGCAAGAATTAACATGAAATAAATGATAAATAAAAGTAAAAAAAAAACACAAATAACAAAACAAAACAAAACACGAATTTGTGATTGTTGATTTAGTCATGGGATGCTTTTATATACTGACGAAGGTGTACTGCCTAAAGCTCGATTGATTGAAACGTTTAAAGTTCACGATACATATACGTATATATATATATATATGCAAATGGAATGTAGAAAATACTAAACGGAAGGACAGGACCACACGAAGTCCAGGGGAACATTAAATTTTCTTGGAACAAATATTCACTGATTCTCACTGACAACTGGTATAGGCTACTGAAATGCTTTTTTCTGATTGGTTGAGAGCAAATTTGCCGGCAAGTCCTTTCATGAAACGCCCCCCTGGCGGACGTTTCTCTACTGATAACACCTCAAGGAATGTTAATTGCACTTCCATTTTCTTGTTTCATATTTTTATGTATTTAGCAACAGCTCCCTGGCTACTGTTTATGTTCCTCCAAATCCTAATGGAGCTACGCATTACCCATCACCTGCAAACCCGACAGCTCCACCCTTGCCTTACCCCAAAAATACTTCAGAGGAAGAGGACGTGGCTCCACCCCCTTCTTACGATGACGTCATGAAAGGAAAGTGCAATTTTAGGAAAGAGGATTGTGCACTAGGAAGTGGAACAACCTAGTTCAAATTATTGATGCTATTTTCAGATAAAAGAGACAGGAGTAAGAATGACAGAAAATGTATGAAGCCACTTTAAAATGAAACTACAAGTGTTCTTATTGTTCTCCCATTTGTGTAATTATGTTAGATTCATTACATTAACTGTGTATGATTTATGTTTATTACGAGTACTATTAATGTTATAATGTTGTAAATTATGCCAGCCGTTGTTATCTCTGTACTATTTTATTATTTCCTGTTGCGCCTTGATCGAATTATTTCGGATATGTGAGCATTACAAATTCATTTTATTATTATGATTATTATTACTGTTGTTATTATTATTATTATTAATATTTTAATCCTGATCATTATCATTATCATTATTGTTATTATTATTATGATTATTATTATTATTATTATTATTATTATCATTATTATTATCATTATTATTATCATTATTATATTATTATTATTATTATTATTATGATTATTATTATTATTATCAATAATTCGTCTGGAGACAAAAACGTGTATTTAAAAATTCCAAAAATGTGTGTGTGTGTTTGTGTGTGTGTGTGTGTGTGTGTGATCAGCAAACAGAAAATCGGCTGTCACATTTTTGCCGTTTTGTTTGTGTGCCGACAAAATTATACACATTATCGGTCAGTAAGTAAAGCCCCTGCCCCCGCTATCACAATCGGCAACGCACCAATTCAATCTGTGTTCCTCCTTGCGCATTCTTGGAGTCACCATCGAAATGTGAAAGGGCCAAGTGAAAGAGATGATCTCTCGCGCATCTAGACGCCTGTATGTATTGTGCACACTTCGGAGAAATGGTGTCAATCGAGCTGATCTACTTTTTGTGTACATGATGTACACTCGCCCCCCCCCTTAGAATTTGCTGCTCCTGTATGGGCAACAAGCATCACCTGAAACAAAATGAGGCTTTAGAGAGTCCAGCGAAGAGCGCTTCCATTCATAGCATATCATCTTGAAGCACACTATAAGGATCTTCTCTGTGAGTTTGATTTGTCCACGCTCGCGGAAAGAAGGGTTTAATACTCTTCTTGCTAGTTTTAGGAAGTCTATTTTTTCGTCTGACCGCCATCGAGACATGTTGTCACCTCGCCGTCATCAACGTACAGATCGTGCCCTAAGAAATGCGATGCACTTGGATATACCAACGACGAGAACACAGCGAAACAAAAACTCAACTATTCCATCCCTAGTGCGACTGCTCAATGGTTTGTAGGTCTTTCTTGTCTAACAATGTTTAAAGTGCAATAATCCTCACAATGTAATTCTATTGTTAATTCAAATTTAACATTTCATTTTCAAATCCTAATATCGACCTTTCAACTGATTGATTGCATATTTTATTGATAATGCTAATTGTATTTGAATGAGGTAATAATATAATATTATATAATTAAGCAATAGTACGTACACCAATTCCCGAGATTTTTTAGACATGATGCAAACATGGTTTTCTTTATTGAATCCTGACAATAAAGATCTGATAATTCATATTACATGGTTTTCCTCTGAACACCTGTCATGATTCCTTTTCAAACAATATTTAAATGCTCCTGGGATCTTAGACAACTTTCTGTTATTTCTATTATTTATTCTCTTTTTTTTTCCAAAGAATATTTCTCAACTATGAGTTTTTCGAGACTCCTGCTCAATGGTAATATTGCTAACTATTAAAAGATATTCCTCAATGGTATATTTTTTTTTATTGTTCAAATTTGATATTATTTTTATTAATGATGTATATAACATTTTGGTCTTGTTTTTCTTTTCACCCAATATTTTCTTTAATGCCAGTTAGTCATAAACTACATTACATCACATTCCGAACTTATACTTTGCATAATTTATACAATTTTGAAACAATTGCAATTATTGACATTAAGGTCATGTTAAACGTTATTGGACAAGAACTTTCATATATGTATTTTTGTATTATCTCTTAATTATCTACTTACTTAGTATTCTATTTTATATAAACTTGAATTCTAATTTATATTTAAATTTGTGAGCTTGACATTATTAGTCCTCGGACTACAGTCTTGTTATGTGTTTTTTAATGCAATAAAGGCCAAATGGAATTGAAGAAAAAAAAAAATGAATTGAGTAAGTATGGATATTTTTTTGTGCTCCAATAACATCCTTTTACGCCGGCTTTAATTTCTGGAAATTGTTTGTCCCCGCTTTCACATTTCAGAACCTGGCTATATTTTGGACGTTCCCCTAACCATTCCCGGGGAATGAAATATAAAAAAGTTTTTTTCAACGTCCTCAATTTTGGCAAAAAAAGGGCATATTTGTGGGGGTTGAAAACCTCCCCCCTCTTCAAATAACCGCGAATTTATTTTTGTATCACATTTTAGTCATGTTAGTCCTTTCCTTTGTTATGCCCTACATTCCCCTTTACCCTAAACCCTATCCACTCGCCTTTTGCATGTCTTGTAAACCTTATCCTAAATAAACGCCAATGTTATCAAACATTAAGACAAAAAAAAAAAAAAATGACTATCAGAAATATTTTGTAAATTATATGTACATGTATAATGTGCAATTTTGTATTTTATTACCCGGCCCAAGTGTAAAACAGCTTTACCGTGTCAAATATGATCTTTTTATCCTGTGTATATGTTTGAAAAATGAATAAATAAATAAATAACTAGATAAAATGAATAGCTGTGAGTCTCGAACATGGGTCATTTCATTAGGAGTCTATTTGCATTGCCGATATACCAATAAAATCTTCGGGCAACTGTGTGTTTTAAAGATAATTTGGATGGGAAAAAAAATAGAAAAAGGAGATATAATTCCCTGTATTTCAGTACTGGCCGCACAGAACGCGTTTTAGCACTAACAGTTACCCTGTTACAACCGGTAATGTCGCAGCGATTAATGTCCAACCAACGCATTACTTACATCTGGGATCAACCTTTCACATCACCACTCGAAATAATGATAATGTGACTGGGCCTACTGTTAGTGCTCTGTAAGCGCTAACAACATTTCGGTGCGGCCTGTAGAGGTCATTATACTCGCGCGTTGTGCTCTCATTATACTAAATAAACAAATAAATAATACTAAAAAATTATAATGGTTATGATAAGAAAAGAAGATATTTCAGGATATCTGATAGGTGTTTGTTTCCTCTCGCGCTTTGTGCTCGTTTAACTGAACTTTTAAATGTTAGATATAAGTTTTATACAGATTTTGAAAATAAATAAGAGGCAAAAATGAATATCCCGAATTGCACTGCCCACGGATTTTTATTTGAATTAAGATTAAAATTTAATCTAGTTTCATTTCAATAGGCCTATAATTCAATCACTTTTCTGACAATCTGAGTTTGTCGCCGCTGAGGAGGCACTGCTCAGTCGTGCATGCTAATTCCATTGTTGCGGCCAACATATAATAGGTGTTGTTTTTTTTTCCTTATTATTTTGGCGTTCATTCATAATTTTACAATTCGTGGAATTTTGGTTGTCGTATATACAATGTCTCACTCTGTCATTCATCTATACTGCAAAAACCTGTACATCCTGCTTTCGCCTTCCCACTGCTGGTGGATTGTAACCCTGCTGAGCAAGCTGAGTGCGATGAGCGGGCTTCTCGTCAATCCCATGAACTCACAGTGAATAGCTGAATTATGACGTCACGATGACGTCACGATGGTTTCTGGAATCTATAGTAAATGGAAAAATAAAATATGATGAATAGACATAATTCATGGAGATGAATTAGTATCATTTACCGATTCATTGTGTAAACGTTGTGGGTCACAAGGATGCATACCCAACACGTTTCATAAATGCTGCAGCTATACATTAGTTTTGAAGACGGACTAAATAATAGTGCTTCCATAATATTGTGAGTATGTAATTATTTTGAAATCCATGTATTGTATACTAAGGTATATCCAAGGGCAAAAGTCTGATTAAAACCAATTGAATAGCAATTAAAATTCAAAAATTCAAAATTCCAATAAGTGGTCTCAATTGGAATTCAATTGGTTTCATTGGGGAAGAATGGTCGGTTTAAATTCGGACAAATCGGAACAAGCTGATTTTAAATGGGATTTGATTCGGATCAGTTGGTTTAAATAAGAATTCATGCAGAACCATTTGATTTCAATGGGGCTTTAATTGGATACATTTTTTAATTTTACCCTGATCGTATACAAAAATGCTTATGTAGGGAAGACCGGGGATGGACGTTACAAAATTCAAATTTTGGGCCAGATAATTCTAATGAAAGTACTCACACACTCCATTTTGGGTCTGTAGTTAGCCTATTATGTTGGCTAAAACCTGAGGCACATAAAACTTGAAAACATGTAAACACTAATTAACTACAGCTTAATTAATGAAGACAATTTACCCCGTATACGGGGTAAGTTGTTACAAAATACGGGGTAAATTGTTACTATATGTAAACATACGGGGTAATTCGTTACAATGTGTAAATCTCTTATACCATACTTTTGTTTTTAACTTTCCAGTTTCTTGGTATCTTTAACAGTAGATCAAGTAGAGCTTTAGAATAGACTAAAGTAATAATAGAAATATCAAAATATTAAAACCTGAAAATAGAAACAAAATTAATTCACATGTGTAATGTAATTGGGGTAGGTTGTTACATCGACATGGGGAAGGTTGTTGTAACAACCTACCCCATGGGCAGATGGGTGATTTTACACATAAAATCAACTGTAGCACAGCCATTACGCAGTATTACAGGGCATGGCTCAGGGGTATATTAGTGACATACATGTACTATATTCACAATACCAGACTATCATCATGTGCCTTCAGTTGTAAGAGCTATTACAAATTTTAATTTTCGTCAAAAATTCACTTGGAACTGTAAAAATGTTTTTTTTTGTTTTTTGATTTACTTTTTAATAAAACAACGGAGAAACCTCACGACCGGTAGTTCATCACATCTATGTGTAGGCTGAATATATATATATATATATGCCAGTTAGCACGAACTCTCTTGTTCCAACTTTGCACTCTGAGAACTGTAACAACTGACCCGTGTAACTTCCATCCCCGGTCTCCCCTATTGCTTATTAGTGAGTTTTCGCAGGACTACGGGGAGCTTATCTAGAACGTTAGCAAAAAAGAGGGCACTATTTTCAAAATGCCTGCAAACCCTCGTTTTCCAGCTTCTTCAATAACTTTGAATAAAAGTTTCCAATGGTAACCACACATGTTCCCTTTGGCTTGTGAGACATTGTAACGTCTATTGTTGCAATTAGAATTCAATCCAAAGGCTACTTTACCGGGGATAACTAGTTTTTTTTTCATACCAAGGTTTTATTGTGACAAATGCATCTATGCGTATAACAGCTGACCTAAAACATTGCTGATATGAAAAGAAATAACCTACCGCCCAGCCTTTATGATTAGTCAAATCAAAGTATGCTTCTTTTATGTTTTAGCAAAGGGGGAAATGCCTGTATACATTCCTATCAAAGCGCTCGCTTATTATAACTGACTTACGTTCTCAGCTGAGAACCTAGATACGTTCTACGTTTCGGGAGAACGTACATTTCCCCAAAATAGCGTTGTAGATTTTGACAACGGGGAGCTATCTCTTGTAGCTAGGGGAAACCCTCGTTTGTGCACACGAAAACTTGTAATTTAAACGCTTGCCAGCCGTTTCTAACAAATACCAGTTTTACACACTCTTTTTCCTGTACTAACAGTATGCAGGAGTTTGGGGTTTGAGCTATTTTGAAAATAAAGTCATTCATAAAGCTAACGTTCTAGATTAGCCTCCCCGTAGTCCAGCGAAAGCACCCTATTATCAATATTTGAAGAACTCTATTTTTTAAAGGTGCATAATCCTCTTTTGAACAAAAAATATTTTCATCGTCAAGCCATCGTAAACATTAAAATCGAATGCACTAGATTTTGTTTTCACGTTTAATATTGAAAAAAAAAAAACACTAATGTTTACATAATTACATCATTTTTATTCTTCCAGGAGTGACCAGTCTACATAATTGAATTTATTTTAAATGTAACTAGTAAGTTTTAATATCCGTGTGAATAATTTTGATTTGGCTTTTTTTTTTAATCAAACATAGAAAATCCTTGTTTTAGGAAAAGATGTGAGGTATTCCAAAACATTATTTTCAATTTAAAATTCTCCTTAATCAAATGCAAGAAAAGACGAAAAATCGACTTTGCTAGCAGTGTTACTTTGCTTCATATTGCATGTCCATTGTTAAACGTATTTAAATGTGCAGATTTCAATAGACATTTGACTAAGGTTTTATTCCAACAGAAGTTAAATCCAAGGAAATGAAATTATAAGAAATTCTTAAACTGAAATTGATTGCTACATTTGTGAGAACATGTATGGACTATTTTGACTATGGTCCAACCATATTCATCAAAATAAAAGGAACAGTGGATAAGGGGAAGTGGTAAATTTAAGCTCTCTCAAAAGCACTAGTGGTTAATTTAACCCCATTTGAAATTGATCTCTATTTATTTATGTATTTGTATTAAAGTTGTTTTTTTCTTTTTTATGCAGTTTCCAAGATGGCAGACCGTTATCACAGTCGGGGTAATGAGCCTGTGATATGTAAACATATGCCCAAGGCGTTACGCATCTGCATGGTCCTCATCTTTAGCCTCATCTTTGGGATTATGATATACGGCGTCATGCTAGTGGGTATACACGGAGGTTTTAAGACAAGCTCAACGTTTGATCTCGTAAGTGTGGTCCTATTTATCATTGGCATTGTCAGCGTCGTCCTCTTCTTTCCAATCTGCTGCTACATGGACAAATATTACAAGGACAAGAATAGTAACTCAACTGCAAGCCCAGTGGCAATCAGGGTAGAATCTGGTACCACTAGGCCGTTTTCAGTCCGTGATATTGTACAGGGGTTGTCCAGACACCATCCCGTGGAGACTCATCGACAGCCTACACCTAAGTAATTTTAAACTCTTTTGCAAGAATTAAAATGAAATAAATGATAAATAAAATCATGTTGCTAGAGCGGAAACAAAATATTCCACCTTTATGAAGGACAGTGTATATATTCAAATTAAATGTAGATAATACTAGATGGAAGAACAGGACCACACGAAGTCCAGGGGAACATTCACTGATTATCACTGACAACTGTCATTTGAGTGTTATAAGCCTCTGAAATGCTTGTATCTGATTGGCTGAGAGAAAATATGTCCGACAAGTCCTTTCATGACCCCCCCCCTCCCTGGCCGACGTTTCTCCACTGATTTAACCTCAACGAATATTAATTGCACCCCCATTTTCTTGTTTCATTTTTATGTCTTTAGCAACAGCTCCCTGGCTACTGTCTATGTTCCTCCAAATCCTAATGGAGCTACGCATTACCCAACCCCTGCAAACCCGACAGCTCCACCCCTGCCTTACCCCCAAAATACTTCAGGGGAAGAGGACTTGGCTCCGCCCCCGTCTTACGATGACGTCATGAAAGGAAAGTGATTTTTTTTTTTTTTTTTTTTTTTTTTGTTTGTTTTGTTTGTTTTTTTTTGTTGAAAGAGGACTGAGACGCAGAGTTTGGAACAGCCTAGACATGCTAGTTCAATGACTGATGCAATATACTTTTGTATATATACACCCAACAAAAAAGGTAAGTCCCCCCCCCCCCTAATTCAAAATTGATGTAACTTTTTTTTGACAAAGAGGAGTTTTACATATTTTATTACATATGCTTGTAGGTAATTTTATCAGCTTACATTTGAGCGAATTTTACTAAAATTCGTTTTGTCATGCTTCAATGAGTACGGTCAAAAGGCAAAAATGTCACTTTTCGAAAGTCACAAAGTTAATTTCATAACTTTAAATTAATATTATTTGAACAAATTCAGACTTTTCAACAAAAGATATGTTCAGAAGGGTTGTTGCACTTAATTTCTAACACATCAAACGATTTTTGCATTAAATTTCACGGTTGGATGCACAGGAGGTAAAATTTGCAAAAACTGCATTTTTTACACATTTTTACTTTTAAAAATTACTGATTATGACGGAATATGCAATCTGGAAGAGTGTTTTAAACAATACTCATGAATTCACGGTTGAATGAACACTTAATAAAAACAAAAAAAGGATATTTTCAAATTTCTAAGATAAGTATTGTTCCATATTTATGTAATAAAATCATTTTATCAACATTTTTTTGGTGTATGTATGTCAAATTATTTGTTTCAAATAATGTTATGGCATTTTATTAAAAAAATCACGCTTCAATGAACACGTGATATGTGAAAACCCGTTTTTTTTTCGCTTGTGGACTGAAATTCAATTGCTTACTTTTAATAATTGTCACAGACCTTCTTGGATACTTCATTTGATTTGAGTTTCACGAAAATTCCAGGGTTTTACGTTTCAGTGAGCAGAAGTTATTAGAAAAACATGCAAATAAGAAGAAATTTCAGGGCTTTGGCCCCACTCCATGCCTTATCAGATTATCAATTTAGCGTTCGTTCCTGTTAGTTAGTACCATCCAGAAGTTGTGTGGCAAGTTTCATGGAAAAACTCTCAGAATTAACAAAAATCGTCAAAGCAATTAAGCCGAATGTCAATTTCGTTAAAGACCGTTGACGGAGTAAATACAACCTTACATCGATTGAAAGCTAAGTAGGCGTATAACATAAATACCCCCCAAAAAATTAAATTTTCATAACAGTATTCATAAAAAGATGATCGAACCTCAACCAGGCCATCCCTCCCAAATACTCGAAAAGTTACCCCTATTTTAATGGCGCGGTTGATGACGTCAAAGAAGTTTAAGGGAATGCTACTGCCAGGCATGATTGGGTTTCGCCTTTAAAAAACACGTTTGTATTGCTATGTCAAAACAATAGACCCCATGTGTGCTAGAATTCTATTGTTATGAAATGAAAGGGCAAATTCATTCAGCATTTAGCATGTAGCATTCCGTTAACATTTTTTGACGTCATCAGCCGCGCCACTATAATAGGGGTACTTTTTCGAGTACTTGGGAGGGATGGCCTGGTTGAGGTTCGATCACCTTTTTAATGAAATACTTTCTAGATGGAAGATAAAAATGCTTAAATTGGGAATTGTTGTATTATGAAGAAATATTAGCTTTCGTTTTATATGTAAACTTGGTTTTCATTTCTCGGTCCGGTCTGGGACTTTAAAATTTTGATTTCCTCTCAATGGACATTGTGTACAATCTCGAGGCAAAAACAAACCCCAAATCAACATGCTGGAATTTTTTAACAAAAAGTGTTGAGTAATATCATTTGGCAGTTATGTTTATATACTCATCGACTAACTCATGTGCGAATATGAGATAAAAACCTTTGCGTCATGCATGAATGAAGATACGTTAAAGGCAAAAATGTCATTACAAAAGTCACAATAGTCACCTTTAAAGTGTGCTCACTCGTCCATGACACAACGAATAGTGCTCATTTTTTCACAAAATGTGACGATAGTGTTGGTGATAATATCTGATTTCAATTCTTTAAATGAAACTGTTGGATTTTACCATTTTTGGAGGCCTGAACATAATTCTTAAAATTGTGCTCATTCATCCATGAAAAATAATGAAATATATCGGAATTGGTGTTGGATGACCAAATTTTGAATGATAAATTCACAAAAACAATTAAACACAAGTTATGAAGAAAATCTTACAAAATTGTTATTTTTACAGCCTCCAAAATGACCCTTGTGACTTTTGAAAATGTCAATTTTTGCTTTAAACGTTGATCACTCATCCATGTCTCAACGGATCAATGTCATGTTCTCACAGAAGGTACTCAATAAGTATAGAAAACCTCCCTTCAAATTTTTGTGCTCAAAACAAGCCCGTTCAAAAGTTACATCATTTTGATTAGGGGGAGACTTACTTTTTTTGTTGGGTATATATATATATATATATATATATATATATATAATACCTTTTAGACGATAAATAATCATCCGACCTTACATGATTTTTTATGACAGGAAGGAGAATAAAATAAAACGTGGGAACTTAGTTTAAATCATTTTTCTTGTTTTAATCTCATTTTGAGATTTGGGGTAATTTAGTCAGAATTCTCAGTAAGATTTAATTATTTATATATACATGTATATATCATTTATTTATCTATTTATTTATCTATTCGAACATATTTAATCAGGATGGTATGATCGGATATATTTTTAGATCCATTTATAATTCATAGGCCTAATGTAAATTAATAAGAATCATAAAAAATATGCGTAGCTATATCAAAATTCCTAATCTATTTTGTGGTCTGTGCTAATTTAGAGGGCGGTAAATTTAGGAGAATGTAGCGATGTTTTCTGCTAACTTTTCAAATGAATGGTGAGGTAAACGATTTTTAATATGGACAAATACAAACAACAATTGCTACTGTTTTGTAATTTATAATTGAAAGAAATGATAATAAGAGAAAAAGTGCCAGCGATTGACCTGTGAAGTTTGTTGGCATCATGTATTTTGGGGTTTTTGGGGGTGTTTTTTTTTCTTTTTGAAATAAGCAATTTAAGCGCTACAAAGGAATAAGCTATATTAAAGCTATCGTGCACACGCGTCAGATACAAAAACAAAACAAAACCCCAAAATCCGGCGAATGGTATTTTATTGATTTATAGACTAGAAATACTTAGGGATTAGATAAATGATGGTCGAAATTCATATTGTGCACTAAAATATTTTGAAAAACTTGGTACAATAGTGATTAAATTATGAAAAAAAAAATTGTGTAAATGAATTACAATGTGTTTTTTTTTTTTTTTTTTTTTTTTTTTTTTGTTTAGTCATGGGCTCTGTCATATTAATGAGTAAATTAACGAAGTACTTTCTTTTGGAGACGCACAATTGTACATGTATCTTACACTAAAGCCTATATAGCTATGAGATGATTGATTTCAGAGAAAGACGTTTCTGAGAAAAGATATTTCAATTCATATAAAATGCCTTTGCCTCTGAAGCCTAACGTAGACATAATAAATAATAATAAATTTAAATAAATAGATAAGGTTCCTCGCTTTTCAATAATGGGCATATAATTCATAAAAAATGTAACTCATGCTTAGCATGTATATGTCATGTTTGTTTAAAATACATAAAGTTTGTTTTGCTAGTATCAAGAGAGTTTGATGGATTTGACCCAAATCATACTTCTTTATACTTAAATTGAGGTTTGTAATAAGGATTTTTAGACTTTTAAGTGAATATAAGTTATACTAGTGTAATTTGCAAAGAAAATTGATTTACAGGATATTTTCAACTTTGTGGAGATTTGTTCAATTTTGAGCTGTCAGTGCGTGTCATAATGTGACAGGATAAAACCCTGAACATTTCATTTTCATAGCTTCGAAGCTTCACAATAAATAAAAAAAGTGCTAGTGACCTGAAATACCAGATTTTTGATTTTTTTTTTGTCCATAGACCATTGTAGACTGCAGTGCTATTTTTAAAGACACATGGTACGATGAAATGTTGATATTCATTCATGAAAATCTCGAAGATCGATTGGCTTAAAATATTCAAAGGAATCTTGATTGACCTAAACCTGCTAAGGAATTGTAATTTTGATTACAGCATTATCTGGAAGAGTAATTTATTTCTGAGATCCTGAATATATACACAACAAAAAAAGTAAGTCCCCCCTTAATCAAATTGGTATAACTTTTTAACCAAGCGGAATTTTACGAATTTTATTACACGTGCTTCTTGGTAATTTTATCAGTTTCCATTCTAGAGAATATTACTGAAATTCGTTAAGTCATGCTTCAATGAGCACAGTCAAAAGGCAAAAATGTCACTTTTCAAAAGTCACAAGGTAAGTTTCATAACTTTAATTCAATAATATCTGAACAAATCCAAACTTTTCAACAAAAGATGTGTTCAGAAGGCTTGTTGTACTTAATTTCTAACACATCAAATGACTTTTGGATTAAATTTCACGGTTGGATGAGCATGAGGTAAAATTTGCAAAAACTGCATTTTTTACACATTTTTACTTTGAAAAATTATTGATTATGACGGAATTTGTAATCTGGAAGAGTGTTTCAAACAATATCAATCAATTCACGGTTGAATGAACACCTAATAAAACAAAAAAGAATATTTTTTAATTTGTTAGGTAAGTATTGTTCCCTTTTGTGTGGTGAAAATCATTTGATCAACAATGTTATGTTACATGTATGTCAAATAAATTTTTTCAAATCATGCTATGGCATTTTTTCAAAAATTCACGCTTCCATGAACACGTGATACGTGACAAGCCATTTTGACGTTTGTGGACTAAAATTCAATTGCTTACTTTGGATAATTGTCACAGACCTTCTTGGATAGTTCATTCGATTTGAGTTTCACGAAAATTTCAGTGTTTTATGCTTCAGTGAGCAGAAGATATTAACAAAATATGGAAATAAGAAGAAATTTCAGAGCTTTAGCCCTACCCCGTGCCTTATCAGATTCTCAATTTAGTGTTTGTTCCTGTTAGTTAGTATCACCATGAAGTTGTGTGCCAAGTTTCGTGAAAAAACTCTCAGTATAATTAACAAAAATTATCAATGAAATTAAGCCGAATTTCAATTTTGTTGACATTTTGATTTTCTCTCCATTGACATTGTGTACAATTTCGAGGCAAAAACAAACCCTGAATCAACATCCTGGAACTTTTTAACAAAAAGGTGTTGAGCAATTACATTGGGCAGTTATGTTTATAAACTCATCGACTAAGAGATGTGCGAATATGAGATAAAACCGTAGCGTAATACATGAATAAACACACATTAAAGGCACATTTGTCATGAAAGAAGTCACAAAACTCACCTTTAAAGTGTGCTCGCTCGTCCATGACGCAACGAATAGTGCTCATGTTCTCACAAAATGTGTCGATCATGTTGATGATAATATCTGATGGCAATTCTTTAAATAAAATTGTTGGATTTTACCATTTTTAGAGGTCTAAACAAAATTCTTAAAATTGTGCTCACTCATCCATGAAAAATACTGCAATGTATCGGGATTTGTGTTGGATGGTCAAATTTTGGATGATAAAACCACTCAAACAATTCAACACAAGGTAAAAAGAAAATTTTAGAAAATTGTTATTTTTATAGGCCAAAAAATGACCCTTGTGACTTTTGAAAATGTCCATCTTTGCTTTAAACGTTGATCACTCATGCATGACTCAGGGGATCGATGTCATTTTTTCACAGAAGGTACTCAATAAGTGTAGAAACCCCACTCCCAATTATTTTGCTCAAAACAATCCCGTTCAAAAGATACATCATTTTGATTAGGGGGGGGGGGGAAACTTTTTTTGTTGTGTGTAGTTAAACGATTGCTTTAAGAATGGTGCTGCATTTTCATATCTCATTCACAATCAGATGGAGTAGCTGAGCTAAAATCGAGCTTTGTGGTACTCCGCTTTTCATGTTTGGAATAAAGGACGATGTATCATCAATTAGTACCATAATACAAATAATCTTCAAATGAAGAGAGAACAAACGCTCTGACTCTACATTTCTGTAACTTGCAAATGAATGTATGATGATTAAGTGTATCGAATGCCTTCCATAACTTCACAAAACCCCGACAGTTTAGAAATTAAGACACTTAATTTGTCACGTAATTGTAAAATAGAGTAGTCACTTAGTAATTTTGTCATATCGTATATTGATTAGGGATTAATATTTTGTTAATTTTCAAGAATGCATATGATCGTTTATAATTACAATATATTTACTTCTTTTGAAATGTACTTACAATAAACTTGATGTCTTTTATCTATTATGTATTCATGTACATGTGTTTCTCTGAACACTCTGGTATATTGATGTCCTTTTTTTTTTAAATATATTGTTGTTAAATGTTTACTTGTAACATTTGAGAGAATGCCTAAACAATTGCAACCATGACTTGAATACCTTGCATGAATTTCTGTCGCTTGATAATTTTGAATTTCTTCCTTGTAAGAAATATTTCATACCTGATGAGTTTAACACATATATTGCGAGTAAAATAAGAATAAAATCTGCAAATCCAATTTTATGTATCCATTTGAATTCAAGAAAATTTCTAAATAATTTTGATAATATTATTTTGTTTTTAAACAGTGTGAAACTTAAGCCTACAGTACTTTATTTCACGGAATCCTGGTTCCAGGAGCACACTATACACCCATTGTGTAATATAGATGGTTATAATTAGCCGCTTGTCAAGGGGAGGAGTGAGAATTTTTTGTAAATAGTAATGTGCAATATGTAAGACGTCCCGAGTTGGAACAGAGGGATAATTGTATCGAAAGTGTATTTGTGATATTTGTGATAAAGTGAAAATATAATATTCATAACTGACATCAGCGACCATTGACCTGTATGTTCTATCAGTTGGAGAGATAACCAAGCTCAACAAGATGTAGAAAAACCACTTCGAATAATCAAAGATAATAGTATTAATTGTTTATTGAGATCCTTTCAAATGGTCATTTGGTCTTGCAACAATGACAATCCAAATGTAAATTATGTGCAAGTTTGAAAGAAATTTTTAAATGTTTATAACTTATGTTTTCCCATTGAATATTTAGTTGTTGATGTTTTTTTTTTTCTTTTTGTTAATTTGACTCTTTGTATAAATTGTGTAGTTTATGAATTTTTATGAGTCAATAAATTGAAATTGAAATTTAAATTGATATGCTTCGTATCATTTTCAGGACCAATTTTAAATAGTGAATCAGAAAAAGGACCGAGCATGCCGAGTTTTATAAAGATGTTTTGTTTAACGTATGACCATTTAATCATCGATTTTTCGATTAACTTCGTAAATTATCCTTCGTGGATCATTTTTGGATACCATTTTAATTTAGATTTATGCATGCATGAATGAATAACAGACGATGTTTAGAAGATTGCAAAATCACATACTGTGGCTTTTTTTGTGTGACCGGGCGTACGGAATCAATCCCTAAAAAAATATCGCCTCCTGTGCTTTTGAAGTCTGAATTCGATTTCGAGTGGAAACTCTGGCGAGGAGGAAGACTGTATCCACTAAGGGGCCTCTTGACATCAGGCTATATTCATAGGTGTTGGGGTGCGATTTAGTATATAGTATAGTAGTATATAGTATAGTTTATTCAAACCAAATCAAACTCAATAGTGATACAATGCATAACATCAAAGAACTTAGAATGATAGGTTTGGGACCCCTGTGAAGCACAGCTTGTGACGGGGCCCTTTTACACAGTGGTTATATAGTAAAGAGTAACATATTTACAATGAGTATAACTTATGTACAAACACATACACACACACACACACACACACACACACAAACATCACTCCTCATAATTTATACCTTCATGTACTACCTGAATGTAACCTGTCGAAAAGGTGTTTTTTACACAATAACTTAAACCGAGACAGTGTCACGCTATCTTTTATGCATGGGTAACTTATTCCATTCTTTAACAACATACTATTCTAAATGATTTCAAGGCAGTTTGGGTTCTCGCAAATGGTTGATGGATAAGGTTTCTTTGACGAGTATGATAATGATGAATTGAAGAATTTTCCAACGAACACATCAGCCAAAAATGTATACTGGCCTGATCGATATTTAAACATTAATGTAACACAATTAGAGAAACCATTTCATCAAATGGTAAAATTTGCAGTTGTAAAAATAAAGGAGTACTTGGTGACCTATAATCTGAATATGTTATGTATCTAACAACTTTTTTTTGAAGAACTTGCAATTTATGTATATGGGTCCTAAATGTGTGTCCCCAAGCAATATTGCAGTACATCAAATGAGGCATGACAATAGCATTGTATAAAGTAACTAGGGTCTGCTGGGGGAGGAAATAACGAAGTTTGGATATTATTCCAACACTTCGAGACACTTTAGTACATAATTTATCAAGGTGATCTTTCCATGATACATATTCATCAATCGTAACACGCAAGAAATTGCACATGTTGACTGCAGTTGATCTGTTGATTACCAACAACTAAGTAATTAACATCATCAGGGATCACCCCCCTCTAGTCCTAAATAATACATATTGTGTTTTTACCGGTGTTTAATAATAGTTTGTTTAGAACAAAACCATGCAAAGATTTTCTAATTTCAGTATTAACTGTCTGCATTAGAGTATGAATATTCTTGTGAGAATATAATAAACAAGTATCGTCAGCAAAGAGAGAATATGTAAATAATTGAGACGAGTTGACGATATCATTAATGTAAATCAAAACAACGATGGCCAAGGACAGATCCCTGTGGTACACCATACTTTACATTTCTTGATTGTGATTTGACACCATTAAAAGCAACAAATTGTAATCGATTTTCTAGGTAACTTTAAACCAATTTAGGGCTATACCTCGAACACCATAATGTACAAGTTTCCTTAAAAGTATACTGTGGTCAATTGTGTCGAATGCTTTTGACAAGTCTAAAAAAATTCCAAGGCAATACTTCCCATCATCAATTGCAGTAACTATTGTATTTACTAAATTTAAACACCCATACTAGTGGAGCAATTTTTTACGGAATCCAAATTGCTGGGGGATCAAAAATATTATTAATTTGCAAAAGTCATTCAATCTTTTGTAAACTATTTTTCTCTAGAATCTTTGAGAATATTGGTAACAATGCAATTGGTCTATAATTCTCAATGCATTTGCGGTCATTCTTTTTGTATACTGAACCACTTTTGCTATTTTCAACTTGTTGGGAACTACCCCTTGAGACAATGATTTATTGAATATGTCACAAAAGTGGATCTGCAATAACATGATGCAATCTTTATAATCCTAGGAGAAATATCATCTGAGCCAGATGACTTAGATGGTTTTAAAGCCGAGACAAGTTAATAATCTCATGTACAGATGTTGGTCTAAAAAATAAGGAGGATGGGTTACCCTGATCCAACAAATAATTTCGAATGATGTCTGCACATGCGGAATATCTCTACTTATTGTTGCAGGCAAATTTATAAATATTTATAAATATTCTGCTTTATCTAAGTTTGATTTCAAGTGCGTTTCCCCATGGTACATTTCATCTGGTATGGGATCACGTTTCCCTCTACCAAGTAAATCATTAATATGATACCAAGTCTTCCGAATGTCCCTCTGTGTATTTCTAAAAACATCATCATAATAATGTTTTTTATTATTGCGGACTAAATTAGTCAATGTGTTTTTATAGTCTACATATTTCCTTTTATATCCTTATCTAAGATTGTTTGCATTGAGAGTGTACACAAGGAGAAAAGAATAGTTTAACTAAGAAAAACGTTTCTCAAAAAATAGTTCGTTTTTCTTCATGACGTCACGCATAGTACATTTTTTCCCGAGGGAAAAACTGGACTATACGTTTTTTCCGACCCCCCCCCCCCACCCTATTCACGAGTTGCGCACGCAACGCAAGCGGTGCTACTTCTGCTGCTTTACCTGAATTCTCCACTGCATGCCACGGGAAACGTTCGGCGAGCTGCACTGACCAGGTGCGCTTACATAACAGACGCATCGAAAAATTGATTTTATTGGATCCAGAAGAAAGGTAAGCATATAGACTATATAATTTTGTTCATTAAAAAAATTAAAAGGAATGGTATTATAGTGGAAGGGATAAAAACAATATACAATGACTCATTCTCAGAACAGGTTAAAACTATTCGCACTCAGGAAATCACATAGTACTATTCTCTCTCGGGCCGATGGCCCTCGAGAGAATAGTACTATTGATGTTCCTTCGATGCGAATATTTTAACCAGATCCTCGATTGTCATTGTATATTTGTATACTATTCACCTCATTTTTATGTCTAATATATGCTACAGTAAAGCTTGTTTTTATGATTATAGATTTCAGAAGACCTTGGTGATCCAAGGTTTCTTGCATTCTTTTTCCTACTCAACTGAACAAGGAAAAATGAGATTCATACAAGTTACTGAATATGCTAAAGACTTGTGTAACTATATCTGCATTATCAATATCCATATAGTAAAGACCAATCAGTGACAACAAGATCTTGCTTAAATTTTTTCAACTCTTCCATTTGTTAATAACACCGTCTATATACTTTATCTTTCACATTTTTCCTTTGTAAGAGACTTCCCTCTTATTAATGCTAAAAATGGGCATATTGATCAGTAAAATCTGAGCAGAAGATTCCACAATCAAAATCATCTGAATACAATTTGTGAAAATATTATCTATCAATGTTGAAGTTGAAGAAGTAATACGAGTCGTTTTTGTTATCAGCAGCAAATAATCCGAAAGATTTAATAAATCAACAAAATCTTTTACTCTGCCATCAGAATCAAAGTTTATCAAATTGATATTAAAATCACCATAAGATAGACATCTTTCCTTTCTCGTCCATAATTTGCATATGATGATCAATGATTGAATGAACGAAGGGATACTGTTATCAGGTGCTCTATATACACACCCAACAAGGATTTGACATTATCCATGACGACTTCTACAAAATACTTTCAAAACCAGCATATTCAACCAGATAAGTCATCACGCAATTGGTAATCGATACATCTCTGATGTATAATAATACCCCACCACCGCTTTATTGGATCTACAAATTTGTTAAAAGAGAATATCCAGGAATGTCAAACATACGTGTATCTGTTGTTTGCTTGAACCAGGTTTCTGAAATCCAATAACAGAAAAATTGTGATTATTGCACGATAAGAAGACTACGATATGTTCATAATTCTTTAAAAAGACTTCTCGAATTATATGTAGGATAGATACTTTGTTTATATCATTACATCGAAAAATCAACTAGACAGTTCATATACTTGCAGTCACTGACAAAACGATCAATGTGATCTTGGAAGTTGTTATCCATGAGAAAAATTTAGATTAAAATAGGAAACCATTATGTATAACAAAAAATAGAGATCCAGATTATGGAGAGGATGCAAGTAATAAAACAAACAGTGTACAAATTTGATTGTTGAGGAGGAGCGTTCACACATACACACACAAGCAGCATCAACACAACACAACATGAGAATCACAAAAATAAGAGACAGTGTATATATAACAGAACATATAAATAAAATGCAGTGTAATCGCACATGATCACACAAGCACAATCTCTTCTC
>CALNVZ010003430.1:7538097-7584492 GCA_940671915.1 Paracentrotus lividus
TGCTAAAACATTACGTAATAGTAAATCTTGTGGGAATTGATATTTAGTTCAGTCATTTGAAAAAAATATTATTCTTATTCTTATCCTATATCAAATATTTTTAATCAGTCTTTAGAGACAGGATATATTTTCCGATAAATTGAAAAAGCAAAATTTATACCAGTATACAAAACAGATAATCCTCACTTTATGGAAAATGTATAGACCCATTTCTATATTACCGGCATTTTATCTAAAGTGTTGAAAAATGCTGTATTACAATCGATTATATTTAATCTATGTATTAACAATATTATAACAAATAAGTCAGTTACGGTTTTCGACCTAATCACTCAACCAGCACGCTTTATTAAATCTCCAGGACAAGGCTATCTTTATAAGAACACCTCTTTGGTATTGGGATATTTTTAGACCTTTCTAAAGCTATTTGATATCGTAGACCATGAAAATACTCTTATATAAACTAATTACTATTGTGTTCGATGGGATTCAGTTACAATGGTTTTCAGAGTTATTTAAAATGTCGTTATCAATATTACTGTTTTTTCAAAATAATTCCTCGTGATCATTACCCTTGTTCCAACGTTGGGTGCTTCCCAAGGGATCTATTTTAGGGCCCTTATTATTTGATTTATGTAAATGACATTATTAAAATTCAAGTGACAATTTAAATTTACTATGTATGCAGACGACACACTTTATTTATACCCAGTCCCGACATGAAAACTTAGAATTTAATGTAAACAATAATTACAAAAGTTTATAATGCGTTTAAAGCCAGTAAACTTTATTAACAAGAAAAGACTAATCAATGATATTTTGTAACGAATAATATTAAAAATTAAAAAATGACCTCGATAATTTAACTCTCACAATAGGAATCATTTCCCATGTAAAGTTGATGTTGTTAATTTCTAGCGATCCATATTGAACGTAATCTAAAATGGGTGTGCATATAATATTATCGCTAGGGAAAACATCACGTTGTGTTGGCATATGTATAAAGTAAGACATTATCTTCCAGTTTTCTTCTATGGTTTTATTGTATAATGCTTTATTTCTACCTCATTTATCAATATTGTATTGCTGTTTGGGGTTGGTTGTGTAAATGGTTAAAATTGATTAGACTTATACCGATTGCAGAAAAAAGCCTACGCATATTTGTCAACGATAGCCCATTATCTTGCCCATTCAGGTCCTATTTCATAAAAATTAAATACTCTCAACATCTTTTGACCTATACAATCTTTACTGCAAATTATTGGATTTACTACCGTAATCTACTTCCAACTGGCAATTATCAAATATGTTTAATGTCAATATTGGTCTGCATAGCCATAACACAAGGAACAAAAACAGTTTCACCGTTTGGAAGTATCTTATACTTTTGAGTTAAAAATACTCCCTTATAATTTGGAACTCAATACCTAACAACATACTGATTGTAAACAGTCAAAGACTATTTTAAAAAATCAACTTTTAAAAGGTACTTTTTATCCAGAATATTCTGAAAATTATGGTATTGCTGACACATCTCCATATAAGTTTAACAGAGCTCACACTTTTTGTTTTCCTGACATATTTGTGTTTCTTATATTGCATTTCTTTATATTTAATGTTTAGTCGATTTAGTTTTATCTTTTCTTTAATTGTTGTTAGTTCTTATATGCCTGAAATACTATAGATACATATTACATTCCAAAAAAACGATCTCAAAAAACTGCTTTAGAGAGAGAACTTCTCGACAAGGCCTCTATGGCTTTCTTTTTTGTTCTCCTTTTCACATTTCTACGTTTGCGATATTTAAATGCTTTTATATGCCTCTATAGTATTACTATGTAATTGCATGCCAATTATTTTAAAAACGTAAATTATTGAATGTTATTCTATATATTGTAGGGTTTTTTAATTGAAAATGAAATAAATACGAATACGAAATACTAATATCATTGGATGTGTGTATGTTCTATTGATCATACACATTTAGTACTAGATAGATACCCCAGTCAATGTGCCATCTACAATAACACGCAACTCAATAGGGTTCTGTGTTATAGGCTGCTGGGGTATATTTTAAACGGATGAATCACTTAATGATTGAAAGTGTGTATGTTTTGTGCATCAAATACAGTAGTACTGGTGAACTTTATGTGACATTTAGACTACAGTCATCATGGAGTGTGTATGTTCATGATTCATTATACAGTAGTACTTGGTGGACTTTATGTGACATAGGACCGAATTATCATTGGATGTGGTTTGTTTCAATTGAATCATATGCAATAGTACAGGTGACTTTATGTGACATAACTAATATTATTCAATGTTGTGGTATGATAATATTGGACCATATACAGTAGTTACATGGTGACTTTACGTGACAATAGACTAGTATCATTAGATGTGTGGTATGTTATATGATCATATACAGTAGTACTGGTGACTTTGACATATGAATATATATCAATTTGGATGTGTGTATGTTTCTATTATCATAGAAGCAGTAGTACTGTGGTGGTGAAGTTATGTTAAATAGATACTGAATAATCATTGGCATGTCGTGTATGTGTTCTATTGATATCATACACATTAGTACTGGTGACTTTTAATGTGGACATATTATGCGACATATCTATTGGATATGTGTATGTTCCATGAATCATCATACAGATAGTACTGGTGCTTTTATGTGAAATTATTAGACTAAATTCATTGGATGTGGTTGTATGTTCTATGATCATTACAGTGTAGTACTGGCGACGTTATGTGTACATAGATAATACATTGGTAGGTGTGTATGTTTCATGATAATATGGAGTAGTACTGGTGAACTTGTTACTTGGGTGACTTAACTGACATAAACTATGTTATTGGATGTGTGTAATGATTATGACCATATACAGTAGTACTGGGTGACTTTACGTGACATAGACGAATATCATTGGATATGTAGTTATGTTTCATGATCATATACAGTAGTACTGGTGACTTTTATATGACATAGACCTACATATCATTGGATGTTGTATATGTTCTATGATTATTATAGCAGTGAGTACTGGTGACTTTAATTGTGACATCAGACTAATACTATTGGATGTGTGTATGTTCTATGATCATAATACAGTACTACTGGGTGACTCTATGTGACATAGACTAATATCATTGGATGTGTGTATTGTTCCATGATCATATCAGTAGTACTGGTGACTTTATCTGACAAAGACTAAATAACTAGATTTGGATGGGGGTTTTGTTGGGGGGGTTTTAAAAATGTTTTCTTTATGGGGAATGGAATTTTAAGACAGTAACTACTGTACTCTATGTGACATAGACTGATTATCATTGATGTGTGTATGTATTCTATGATCATAATTCAGTATTATGGGACTTTATCTGACATAGACAAATATTATTGAAATGTGTGTATGGTTTCTAATGATCATATACAAGTGTAGCTGGTGACTTTACCGTGGACATAGAGCTAATTTATTGGATGTGTGTATGTTTCAATGTCATATACAGTAGTACTGGTTGAGCTTTTAATGTGACATAGACTAATATCATTGGATGTGGGTGTATAGTTCTATGATCGATATACAGTAGTTAACTATTGGTGTAACTTTTACGGTGTACATAGACTAATATCATTGGATGTGTGTATGTCTACGTGATCGATAATTCAGTAGTACTCGTGACTTTATCTGCATATGACTAATATTATTTGAATGTGTGGTATTGTTCTAGAGATCATAAATCAGTCGTACTGGGTGATCTTTACGTGAGCATAGACTATTTATATTATGGATTGTGTGTTGTTTCATGATCATCATAACATGTAGTACTTGGTGACTTTTATAATGACAATAGGACCCCCTTAAAAATAAAAATCCCATTGGATTGTGTGTATGTTCTATGACATATACAGTCGTATCTGCGACTTTACGTGACATAGACTTAATTTATTGGATGTGTGTATGTTTCATGTTCATATTACAGTAGTTACTGGTGATCTTATGTGAATAGACTATATATCATTGGATGTGTGTTGTCTATGAAATCATATAGCAGTAGTACTGGTGACTTTACGTGCAGCATAGACTTATATTCATTGATGTGTGGTATTGTTCATGATCATATTCAGTAGTACTCGTGACTTATCTGAACATAGTACTAATTATATTGTTGGTGTGTATGTTCTATGATCATAAACTAGTCGTACTGTTTGACTTTTAACGGACATAGACTAATATTATTTGCGATGTGTGTATGTTTTCATGATCATTATAGCAGTAGTACTGGTGATCTTTAATGACATTAGACTAGATATCATTGGATGTGTGTATGTCTATGACGCATATACGTATCTACTGGTGACTCTATGTGACATAGACCAATTCATGTTGGATGTAGTGTATGTTCTATGTTCATTACTACTTAGTATTAACTAGTGACTTTATGTGAGCATAATGACGAATATCGATTGGATATGTGTATTTTTTCATGATCATATACAGTAGTACTTGGTGACTTTATGTGATATATGACTAATACTATTTGGATTGTGTGTATGTTCTAGATCGATATACAGTACTACTGGTGACTCTATGTGACTATAAGACTAATATCATTGGATGTGTGGTATGTTCTTGAATTCATATATCAGTACTACTGGTGACTCTATGTCGACATAGACTAATATCAATGGATGTGTGTATTTCTATGATATATTCAGTAGTTACTGGTGACTTTATCTGATCATATGACTAATATTATTGAATGTGTTGGTATGTTCTTATTTGATTCATATACAATAGTATCTTGGTGAGTTTACGTGTACATTAATGACATCATATCATTGATTTGTCTATGTTCCTATGATCATATAACAGTTAGTACTGGTGAATTACGTGACAAGATTTAGACTAGATATCATTGGATGTGTGTACTGTTTCTCTTAATGATTCATATTAACAATTAGTAATGGTGACTGTTTGGGATATTCCCCACATAACTAGTTATCTCTTTAAGGTAGCATATCATCACCTGATTCAGATATCGGCATCATGAGAAATATGCTATTTTGTAAGGTGCAAGTCATGTTTGTAATGGGTCAGTTTAACCGAGATTCGAACGGTAACTAACTTTCCGCGTGGCCTCTTTCCGAGACTCTAGAGACTCATAATTAAGATAGCATCTCAATTACGCAGTGAGAAATGCCACTTCAGCCAAGAAGATGACATTTATTGGAAACTCTGTCTTGAAATGGAGACCCCAATGACAGCCAACTAGGTTGTTCGCATACCGAATAACCAAACTTGGTAAAAAAACGAGGTTTTGTACTATCATCTCTTCAAATGGACCCTAGAATCTGTGACATGACAGTTTACGACGTCCGTATGCCCTCAAATTAAAGCTGAATTGAAGTACTTAGTAATGTTAGTAGACAAATAAACAAAAATAAGGCCATGTATTTCTTAAAGATGACTGACCTTTGAACTTCCGGTCACTTTTTGTTTAGGAGACTACACTTGTGTAGATGAAGCACAAGTGAGGTCGCATTCTCACAAGTCCTTGGAAAATCCAGGAGTCTGTGGTGATTCTCAGGCGTAGTTAAGAAAGAGAAGACACCTCACCTAAGAGCGAAGAATCAAGGGTATTCAGAATTGGAATCATACTGGAGTCCAGTGAGATCTAAGTCAGCATGTGGCAGCGTCACTATCCATCACTTATTTTGACCAATACTTCTTCGCTGGTAAAAGCACAAATTGAAGAAGTGCTTAAAAGAGGAGCCATTTTTGCAATTGTGAAGGAACCTGGCAGTAAATATCATAAGATTATCATTGCAATCAATTTCAAGCAAAAAAATAAAAATAATTAATTAGACTGCAGGTAATGAAAGAGCTGTAGACCTTCTCTTAAACGCCTTATCTGATCAGTTGTACCTGGTTAGTAAATTATGTTGACCAGTGACGATGTGGATTTTCCGCGATGGTATTTTACCATTGTGCTAAAAGCCTTGATTAATAGTTAGAAATTTTCTTTTCTCTTTGTCTTATGGTTTGCTCATCATTAGATACCCTACTAAAGTAGGACTTTCCGGGCTGAATATTCAGAATATCAGGAAGGTAGAGTACAAATTAAACGAACTACTGAAAATTTATCAAAATGCAGATAAAAATAGAAGAAGTTTATAGAAGTTTTTAAAGTTTTATATTTTTGTCCCACAAACAGCTCTACACTGTAAAAAAACTGTAATAAATTCAGCAAAGTGTATGTCAGCGAGAGTCGCCATATCAGGGTGTAATTTTAAATCAGTGTTGTTGTAAATTTCTCCTTCTCAGAATTTATGAAAGAGATGGAAAAAAGTCATTAGAGTTTTGATAGCTTACATATTTGGTTAAAACGTATATACAAATGTGTTCTCCTGTATGTAATCATTTTGTAGTTTCTCTAGCGTAATTATATTTTGCATGAAGATTAAATTTTGACAACCTAACTGTTTTTTTAAATTCATTTTTTATGGCGACTCTGCTGACAGCAGATTTACTGTAAAAATACAAATATTTTTACAGTGTATATACATCTTATGAGTAATGCAATGAGCGAGTTGATGCTTTTTTTCTTTTGTGATTTCGTAAATATTGATTACATTTATCAAAATTTCTGCTTTCAAGAATATAAAGAACATTGAATAACTTTTCATGTATATGTACGGATATATCATTGCTGGTGACCTATTTCATATAAGGGACATTCAGATTCTTTTATACCATTTGTATAGAGAAAAAATGAATGAAATCAGACTTCATATTAACATAAGAAATGTAACGGTGGGGGTATGATGTCAATCATCTTGGTCATTGCATATCCATGTACACAGATACTGTTTGTGTGAAAAATGGAAATCTATAAAATTCAATACTTCGTTATTTTTCATCCATTGTGCGCAAATTTTCAGTGTGGTTTGTGTTAATTTACTCTACTTTTCCTGATTCTCTGATTCAGTCATGGAGTCCTATGGATTTTTTTTTACTAAGTGGGCACCTTATCTAATGGTCATTTTTACTTTGACGAACACAGTTGGTGTATGTAATAACCATCTTCTATGAATAGACTTGAACCAATCATTATTCGAGCCATATTGTACATTGTCATTCATGCAAGTATGTTCCAATACAAAGGGTCTTTTTTTTGTTTGTTGTGGTTTTCTGTTGTTTGTTGTAGTTTCTTGAGCATTTTGTTTTAATTTGCTGGATCTATGGAAAATGAGTTTTGTGATATTGTTTTTTTATCCATGTTTGGGAATTTTAGGCACAAAATTCCTGTTTCAGCATGTATCTTAAGTTATTGAGCATTCGTGTTATAGGTCATAAGTCAAAACCCAATTGAAGTAAAGTAAACGTTTCTTAATATTTAGAGCATAGATGTCTAATAATATTGTTATTTGGAATTTTGAGGGCTAGGTTTGGTGTCAGATATTGTCGAGATAACCGGTAGAAGGTAACATTTATTTGTCGTAAATTTCAAAGGCCATAATAAGGAAAGCTCACCTTTGTTCATTTACTCTATTATGTTTTAGAGTGTACTTTGGTGGCTTATTATGAATTCCAATCAGTTGTTATTTTCGCATGTCCATATCAAGGTGGTTTATTGGATATTTTGTTCCATAAAATTGTTAAATAGTTTTGATTATGTTACCTATCTTGTCACTTTTTTTTTCCAATATCTCATAATTGCTTAAGCTAATTTTGGGAGAACGATATGTACCTCCCGTGCCTTCCGTCCGCATATCATTGTGTTTGTTGCAAAGAGTTACCTTCGACTTTAATACTGATTGGTGCCATTCTTACTCATATTTCATTTGATAATTTAACAAGAAAGTGTTAGTGTTACTAGATCTTTATATTGACTTCCTATATACACATCAATTATTTCAGTCACTAATCAAATTAAATTCCCAGTTGTATTCCGGGCGATATAAGTTAACATAAAAACTTTATCCAAATAGAATGATCTGATGATTCGTAGTTCAACCCATAAGGCCTGAATTGTCAAAGGAGGTTAAACGCCTCACCTGGTTTAAATCACTCCTCTCTTAGTTTTTTAAATCATATCACCTCCTGCCACTCTACTGGTATCTGATGTCAATTATTTATTTTCTTTTAAGCGTGCACATGCGGACAATATGCTTTAAGGTAACTGGCACTCTTCGCCTCCCTCCCCCGGTATCTGAAGTTCGGATTACTAGCATTGGTCTAACTCTATGCTATATTATGGAAGCTCCAAAAATGTCTCAAAATTTGGTTATACTTTGTATGCCTTCATGCTCACTGTGGTTCTTGTCAATATCATGCTTATAATGGTGAAAAAACGCTTAATTAAGTTATTATTCCCAGACAGTTTCTGAATGATCTGAGAGAGATGATGAGCGATAATCGTACCTGGCTGTTAGATATTGTGGTGTCTTACAATTGGCTATTTCTCATAGTAATACCACAACCTTTAGTATCAGAGTTTAAAGTAAAATCGAGGTTCGAGAATACGGGCCATTGAGTTGTCGTTTGCTTATAATACCCTTGGAGAGTGTTTGAAACCTCATTTGTGAATATCGGGCCAATAGTATTTTTAACTCTTGACACTATTCAGGAGAGCCATCTATAACTGAAAGAGGCAATTTGCAGAGGCCATTTTCAATTGATGCCCTGAATTTCATTTTGTTTGTAGATATATTACATTAGGAGTCTCATAATAGATTTATGGCTATTTATCCCACATCCAAATCAATTAGTGAATTGGTCATATTAAATATATAAAGTATTATGATGCAGTTTCATTGTATATTTCTGGTGGCAGTCATGCATTTGCAGTCATTGATATATCAGATTTGAGCGTGACATTTTTGAGTCGAAGTGATACGTGTTATTACTTGTACTATATATAGTATGATTTTTGATATGGGAAGTTTCAAATTTGAAATTCGTAAGATTGGCAGATAGCAGAAACTTGGCCTTCTTTCTTAAGTCTGTCAAAATCACAGTTGTCCCAATTTGGGTTGGATAGTATGCAGAGTTAAGTTTCTGATTGTTAGTTTGCTGGACTTTTGTGCTATGATTTAATCATTTCTTTTATCTTGTATAAATTGCTAATTTACATTCATAGTTTATTGTCATTGTTGCTAGAACCTCCAATTATGTTAAACGTTCTCAACATCATTTGTCTGAATCATGCTGTTTGATATAATGAAATATTATTTAATTTGACACAACTTATATTAATGTGCCAAATTTAAAGAATTTAAATGGGCTAACTAAGATCATACTAATTGGATGTTGGGCATTTATCTACGATCCTGTTAAGGAACATTTGGTCATATGGGTGTTTTTTTTTATACTCACTCTGTATATACATGCTATATTTTCACATCAATACATGTAAAGCTATCGACTGTTATAATAAATGCTATGAATACTATTACTCTTGCAGTTGGAGTTTTAAACTTGAAATAACATATTTGGTAACTGTAATTGTAAATACAACATTCCACATACTGGATATAATTTCCAAATCACAAATTTAACTTGCAGTTATAGTTTGTTTGAATAATCTGATAGGTATTAATAAACTTTGCTGTCTTAGCTATAGTAGGATCAAGTTTTGATTGCAATCTCTTGTGCTTCTACATCTCAGAAGCCCAACTGCTGTTTGGTAGTTTTTTTGGTATTGATAGTACAATTATATGGCATGGTTCTTTTTGGTACATCTTGCAGTTTCATTTTTTGAGAAAGTTTTTTATGAGTTTTGCTCCTTATCCAAGTTTAAATATTTTTGGCTGAATAAAGTTTTTATATGTTGTAGTGAAATATCCATTTGTTAAAGATGTATTCTGTTATAAGGAATCACAAGCAGATGATTAAATTCTGAATGACATATGAGACATCTGCATTACTGTATCGTGGATGAGCAAAAATTGAAGACAACATTTTACTGCATTCATGTTATCAAAATTTATTCTATTTTGTAGAGAATTGTCATAGTGAAGAACCTTTATGTTTTTTTATTCAATTAAACTCAGTTCCAGACCTAGGTTAATTGGATGTATATGAAAATTTGCCTTTTAAATCTGTTTAAAGCTGATGACATATGTTATGTCTTTATGTATACAATGTGTTTTGTAATGCAAGGTGGTGCATTGGTACAACAATTGTCAATTATATTGGTTGTGGGTGTGTGTTATATTATTGTTTTAAACTGTTAGATTTTGTTGTGATGACATTTTGCAAATCATCATTAGAAACTTTGTGTTTTATGGTATATCATGGTTTTGAATGTAAAGAATGGTGACTATTTAACATCATTTAAGAAGATTACAATTAATGGTGTTGCTGTGTGTATTATATAGTATTTAAACTGTTATGATGTTGATGACATTGTAATGACATAGTAAACTTTGTGTGTTTATGATTGCATGGTTTTGAAATGTAAGAATGGTGGACATTTATCAAGAGATTGCAATTGTGTTGTGTATATATAGTTTTAAATCTGTAGATGAGTGATGACATTTGTAATATATAGATAATCTTTGTGGTTATTGTATACATGGTTTGAAATGCAAGAATGGTGACTATTGTATCAAGAATATCGCAATTAATGGAGTGATGTGGGTGTGTATATTAGGTAGTTTAAATCTGTTAAAGTGATGACAGTTGTAATATTCATATGTAAGACTTTGTGTGTTTACTGTATGCATGGTTTGTATATGTCAGAGAGTGGTACATTGTTAAACATACAAGATTGCATAATGGGTGTGAGTGTGTGTATTTATAGTTTAAACTGGTTATTATATCTGTGATTTGACAACTTTGTTAATACATAGTGAATGTAGGTTTATGTATACATGGTTTTGAAATGATATGATATGGTTACATTGCTTCAATAGAAGTATTGCAATTAATTGTGTGGGTGTGTGTATTTAAATAGTTTTTTAAAGCTGCTAAAGTGGGATTGACAGTTGTAATACATAGATAACTTCGTGTGTTAATTTGTAGCATGGTTTTGAAATGTAAGAATGTCGACATTTGTTAGCATATGAAGATTGGCAATTAATTGGTGTGGGTGTGTGTATATTATATTTTTAAACCTGTTAGAGTGATGAACATTGCAATACATAGAAACTTTGTGTGTTATGTATGCAATGGTTGAAATGAAGAATGGTGACATTCGTACAAGAAGATTTGCAATTGGGTTGTGTGTATATATAATGTTTTATACTGTTTGATGTGGATTGACATTGTAATACATATGAAACTGTGTGTTCTTATGTATACAATGGTTTTGAATGCAAGAATGGTGACATTTTACAAGAAGATTGCAATTAATGGTGGTGGGTGTGTGTATATACTAGTTTTAAACTGCTAAAGTTGATGACATGTATACATAGAAACTGGTTGTGTGTTTATGTATTAAACATGGTTTTTGAATATTGCAAGAATGGTGACATTTACAAGAAGATGCAATTATGGGTGTGGGTGTGTGTATTACTAGTCGTTTTAATACTGTAGAGTGATGACATTTGTAATACATATAGAACTTTTGTAGTGTTTATGTATACATTGGTTTTGAATGAAGAATGAGTGACATTTTCAAGAAGACTTGCAATTATCAGGGTGTGGGTGTGGTGTTATATATACTGTTTTAAAACTACTGCTAAAGTGATTGACATTGTAAATACATAGTAAACTCGTGTTGATGTTTATTGTATACATGTTTGAAATGCAAGAATGGTGACTTTATTTTACAAGAAGGATTTGCAATTAATGGTGGTGGGTGTGGTGTATATATATTTTAAAAACTTGTTAGACGTGATTGACTATTGTATATACATAGAAACTTTGTGTTTGTTTATGTCACGGGGTGTGGGGGTTCATCTCAAAGACAAAAGTGCTACGCATTAGCGTGTCCTCCACGATCCTGAGAATGGATCCCGCAAACGTCGTATTAAAGATACTAATAATGGACTCTATAAGCGTCGTAAGCATAACAGTCAAATTCGACATCTGAACTGGAAAAAACATACCCTAAAATGGCGTAAGCAATCACTCCTGTGTAGAATTTCTGCTGAAAACATTCCCTATTTTGATGAAAATCGGGGCGGATTGAAATTTGAAAAACACCCCTTATTTTAAGGAAAGCGTCGACGCCTGCAGGAAAGGCTGAAAACAGACCCTTTTTCGACGCTTTTCGGGACTGCGCTTGAGTTAGCACATTTTTTGGTGAGTATACCCCCCCCCCTCCCCGGGTTTACTGTATAGCATGGTTTGAAATGCCTAAGAATGGTGATCATTGTAGCAAGACAGATTGCATATTAAATGGTGTTGTGGTGTGTTGTATATATATGTTTTAATCTGCTATACAGTGATGACATTTGTAATTACTATGAACTGTGTGGTGTTTTATGTATACATGGTTTTGAAATGGCAAGAATGGTGAACATTGTTACATAGAGAATTGCAATTAATTGGTTGGGTGATGTGTATATATTTTAAACTGTTTAGAAAGTGATAACATTTGTAATAACTATTAGAAACTTTGTGTGTTTATGTATGCATGGTTTGAATGCTTAATGAATGGTGACATTGTCAAGAATATTGCAATTAGGTGTGGGTGTGTGTATATATAGTTTTAAATGTTAGAGTGATGACATGTAATACATAGAAACTTTGTGTGTTTATGTATACTATGTTTTTGAAAATGCAAGAATGGTGGACATTTTACCAAGGAGATTTGCAATTTATGGTGTGGGTGTGTGTATATATTGTTTTTAAACTGCTAAGTGTATGACATTGTATTATTACAATAGTAAACTGGTGTGTGTTTATGTATATGTTGTTTTGAAAATGCAAGAGATGGTGACTTTTACAATGAAGATTGCAATTTAATTGGGTGGGTGTTGGTATATATATGTTTTAAACTGCTAAAAAGTGATGACATTGTAAATACATAGAACTGTGTGTGTGTTTCATGTATACTGGTTTTGAAATGTCAAGAATTGTGTGACATTACACAATTAAGAAGATTAGATTATTATTTGTGTTGCTGTGTGTATTATATAGTTTTAAACTGTTTTGTATGTGATTGGACATTGTAATACAATATAAACTTTGTGTGTTATGTTATGCATGTTTTGAAATGTAAGATGGTGACATTGTACAACTAAGATTGCAAATAATGGTGTGGTGTGTGTGTATATTATAGTTTTTAAAACTTGTTAATGAGTGTGATTGACATGTAATACATGAGAAACTTTGTGTGTTTATGTATATCTCTGGTTTTGAATTGCAATGAAATGGTGACATGACACAATTAAGATATTGCAATTAATGGTGTGGTGTGTGTTGTATTATAGTTTTAATGTTAGAGTGATGATCATTGTTAATAGCATCGATAGACTTGTGTGTTTATGTTACATGGTTTTTGAAATGCAAGATGGTCGACATTGTACACAGAATTATGCAATTAATGGTGTGGGTGTGTGTATATATAGTGTTTTTTAACTGTTAGAGTGATGACATTGCAACACATTAGACAACTGTTGTGTGTTATGTATACTATGGTTAGAATTAAAGAATGTGGACATTTACACAATTAGAAAATTACAATTAATGGTGTGCTGATGTGTATATAATATGTTTCCAAACCTGTTAGAGTGATGACATTGTAATATTCATAGAACTTTGGTGTTTATCGTATGCATGGTTTTTGAAAGTCAAAGAATGGTACATTGTACAACAAGATTGCAAGTAATGGTGTAGTGTGTGTGTATATATTTTTAAACTTTGTTAGAGTGATGACATTGTATTATCCATAGATAACTTTGTTGGTTTATGTATATCATGTTTTGAAATGCTAAATGGGTGACATTTTACAAAAATATTGCAATTAACTGGTGTGGGTGTGTGTTTATAATAGTTATTAAACTGTTAACGTGATGACATTGTAATTACAAAGAAACTTTGTGTGTTTATGTATGCATGGGTTTTGAATGTAAGAATGGTGACTATTGGCAAGTAGGTTGCATTAATGTGTGATGTGTGTGTATTTATTAGTTTTTAAACCGTTAGATGTTGATGACATTGTATACATAGATAACTTTGTGTGTTATGTATATCATGGTTTGAAATGCAAGAAATGGTGGACGATGTAGAATTAAAAAGAAAAATGATCACATTTAACGAATTATTGCAATTAATGGTGTGGGGTGTGTGTATTTATAGTTTTAAACTGTTAGAGTGATGACGTTGTAATACATCGGAAGTTGTGTGTTATGTATACTGGTTTTGAATGCAAGAATGTGACATTGTACAAGATATATTGCAATAATGGTGTGGGTTGTTGTATATATAGTTTTAAACTGTTAGACTGATGAACATGTCAATACATAGAAACTTTGTGTTTAATGTATACATTGGTTTTGAATGTTAAGATGTACTATTACACAATTAAAAGATACGAATTAATGGTGTTGCTGTTGTGTATATATAGTTTAAACTGCTAGAGTGAATGACTTGTAATACATATGAAACTTTGTGTGTTTATGTATGCATGTTTTGAAATGCAAGAATGGTACATGTACAACAAAGATGAAATAATGGTGTGGTGTGTGTATATATAGTTTTTAAATCTGTTAGGTGATGACAGTTGAATACATAGTAAACTTTGTGTGTTTAATGTATATCATGGTTTTGAAATGCGAGATATGGTGACATTGTTAACAAGAATTATTGTCAATTAATGTGTGTGGGTGTGTGTTTATATTAGTTTTAAACTGTTAACGTGATGACATTGTAATACAAAGAAAACTTTGTGTGTTTATGTATGCGATGGTTTTTAATGTAAGAATGTGACATGTGCAAGTAGATTGCAATTAATGGTGTGAGGTGTGTATTTATAGTTAATAACTGTTAGTAGTTGATGACATTGTAATTACATAGGGAAATCTTTGTTGTTTATGCTATACATGGTTTTAAATGCATAGAATAGGTGACATTACACAATTAAGAATATTGTTCAATTTTCAATGGTGTGGTGTGGTTGTGTATTTATAGTTTTAACTTTAGTAGTGAATGACATTGTAATACATCGAAGCTTTGTGTGTTCATGCTATATCATGGTTTGAAATGCAAAGAATGTGACATTGTACAAGAATATTGACAATTAATGGTGTGTGTGTGTATAATAGTTTTAAACTTGTAGAGTGATGACATTGTAATACATAGAAGAAACTTTGTGTGTTTATGTATACATGGGTTTTGAAAGCAAGAATGGTGACATGAGCTACAATTTAAATATTGCAATTAATGTGTGGGTGTGTATTTATAGTTTAATACTGTTAGAATCTATGACATTGTAATACAAAAACTGTGTGTGTTTATGTATACATGGTTTGATGCTATGCGATTATCCACGATTTCAATCGTGGAGCAAGTCGTAATAGTGGAAACAAATGAAGACATGAACGGAACCAACGAATTGTTCCTCACTTGTGAACATGACACGAGTGGGGCATTCCAACTGAGCACACACAAATTATAACATCACCGAAATTAACGGTATTCACCGTTTTGTATAGCATATGGCCAGTTCAATGAAATAAGCAAAATTTAGGCCTTTAATTTAACTTCTGTTTTTAAATTTAATTGTCAAAAATATCGATTTCGAATATTTTTATTAGCGTTAAAAGCATATACTTGATCCCAGTCACCATTTGAATAGTTTTATGCACAGTTCGCCATTGTAATGCTACACAAGTATGTGTGTGTGTGCGTGTGTGTGTGTTTATGTGTGATATATGAAGCATGAGTTGACATAGTTCTTTAAAAATATTTTGGTTTATTCCCGTTGTGTTAGGCCTACTGGCTTTTCCAGTAGGGACATTAGACCAAATGGGAATTAATAGACCAAGATGGTAATTTGACCAACTGATTTGTAAGATCAAACAACCAAGAGATTAGCCAAATGGCATTAGTCAAAGTGCCATTTACACCAAGTGCATTTCCTGCTGAAGTGTAGTAAGTCGTGTGGTATTCCTGTTGGTTATTTTCATGTGGTATTTATGGTAATGTATCTCATTTGCATACAATGATTGTATGCTCAAATCAGTATTTTTATAAGTTTACCTTAATAAACAGTAATTTCAATGCATATTGATGTATTATTCTTTCTGGTGAAATTTATTTCCTAAACACAGAGTAACATCGAGAGCGATTAATTATTTGAAATTTGCCTTATCATCACAGAAATATAGAAAAAATACTGTGACCCAATAATATTTTTTGCAAAATATTTGGTATAATATATCAGCCGTGGGTATTCTTAGTGTTGGCCGGTTTATTCCTGTTGGTGTAAACGGCCGTGGGTTTTCCTGATGTGTAATTGGCGTGTGGTATTCCTGTGTATACGCGCTGGGTATCCTGTGTAGACGGCGTGTTGATAATGCCTGCTGGTAAGGCGTGATTGGGTAATTTGTGGTAATCCTGTGGTAACGGGTGTGTGGTAATTCCTGTGGTAAACTTTTTGTGTGGTAATGGTGATGTGTGGTAGATTAATTAAAATAATATAAATAATAGTTATATAAAAATGATTAGGTTATATAAATAATAATAAAAAATAATTAATCATAATTATAAAAAATATTAATTAGACTATTAAATTATTTTTTATATATTTGAACTATTGAAATCTTATAAATAAAACAATGATTGGCTAATAAAGAATTTTTTAAAAATATTAATAATGATATATTTAATTAAAAATATAATCATAAACAAATAAGAAACATAAATTTAAAAATAATTAAGATTTAAGATTAAGTTATTAATATATATGATGATGATTCAGATAAAACATAAAAAAATATTAAAATAAAAAAAACAACACATAAGATAAAAATTTAAATGACTAAAGAAAATTAAAAATAGCAAACTACGCGGAAAAATTAAGAACAGTAAAAGAAATAGAAGAAATAATAAGAATTTATAAATAATAAAAAAGAAAATAAAAAAAAAAATTGAAATATAACCAATTAAATTCAAAAGAAAAATACAAATAGATACCAGGAAGATAAAAATTAATACGTAAATATAGAAGATAAGAAATTGAAAACTAACAAATATAAATATGAACAATAAAGAAAATATGAAGAGATTAAAATCATCAATAATAGAAAAAAAATAAAAATGAAAAATTAAATAAATGATTTAAGGATATAAATAATGAAAAGCAAAGTAGATATTGAGTAAAATAGAACGCTATTAAAAGGATGATATATAAAAATAAAAGATATTAAAATTCGTAAAGGCTAGTTCAATAGTAAAAAAAATAAACTAAGAATTCAGAGATAAATTAATAATATTATAATCAAAACAACAAAATAACATTCGAAATCAAAAATAAAAATTAAAAAAAGTAGGTAAACGTGAAACAGAAAAAAAATAAAGTATAAGAAAAATAATTAATGTACACTTATGAAAGATATTGAAGAGAGATGTAGAAATCAGCGATTTAACGATATAAATAACATAGCCAAGTAACCAATTAAATTTAGAAAATAAATATAAATAATTGAATGAATAATTATCAAATATAGCAAATCACTGAGGAAATATAAAATAAATAAATGACATATTAATGTAATTAAGAAAAACGTAAAACAAACATCTATAAGACAAGCGAAAAAGATAGAAAAAAGTATAGATATTTAATAAAAAATAATTACAAAGAATAAAAAAAGCATACAAACATTAAGTAAAAAAAGTAAAATAATAATAAAAATAAAAAGAAAGGTTATTAACTCGAAATAAAAGATATTTGAGAAATACAAACCTGGTAAATCACTAATATACAAAAAAAATAAAATTTAATAAAGAACACTAAGAACAAGAAAATATAATGAACCAAAAATATAAAGATATTTTATTATATATTAATAATTCATAAATAAAAAATTTTTTTTTACCAACGAATTGTGTTGGTATGTCCCAATTTTACCACAGGATATCGTGTGGTAATTCATGTGGTAATGTCCCAATTTTACCACAGGATTCGTGTGAGTAATTCATTGCGGTAAATGTTCCACTTTTACGCACAGATTACGTGTTGGTAAAAACGTCCCAATTTTACCACAGGATTCGTGTGGTAAAATGTCCTGTGGTAATTACCACAGGATTACCACAGGACATTACCACAGGATTACCACAGGACATTTTTGTAAGGGTTAAACCGAAGAGTGCCGCGGTACAGCCGAGCACGAGTGCGGTACGGTCGTTCTTTCTCAGGCCTAAAACAGCGACCGGAATCCCGCCCAGGATCGTCAGAAGAGCCAGTGTTAAAGGGATACTGGATGGGGTGACTGCGAGGTGGTATTCGGTTAACCGCATTTATTTAACGCACATACCGGTCCGATGAATTTAGCCAAAGGCAGCTTTGCTTGTAGAACATTTCGATAACAGCTGTGCATGCTACTACCATGCAGCTATCCATTTCTTTTAATTTCTAAAAGGAAAATATAACAGAGTTATTTATCGAAGTCACGTGAATACCGTTAATAAGTCTTTGCCGACATCTCTAATTCATTATTGTTTTGTTTACTGGACGCTTGTTTGGTGTTCAGTTGGAGTTCGGTTAGATATAAACAGTAATTAATCTGTTGCATAAAATAGACTGGGCCATGGTAACGGGTGTGTGCGCATTTCATTACGCGCATCTATTGTTACGTCATCGATTTACTGCGAAACCATTATGACGCTGTTGCGCTGTAAATGTAACATACAGAGTTATGATCAATTGCAAAACCATTCTGAATGGTTTATATGTGAGACTTTCATGTCACCGCGCCACATAGCCTTAACCCTCCCCTCTTGTTTCCTCTCTCTTTCTCTCTTTCTCTCCAATGCTCCAATGCTCCAATGCTCCAATGCTCCAAATTTTAATGTCCGAAACGGATAATTATTTTGCCCCTTTTCTCGTGGGCCCGGCAGCCGCTGAGCAGCGCCAGAAGGACGTTGCTCTATCCCCCTTTTGTTGAACGCCAAACAGGGAAGCAGCAACTACCATTTTTTAACGTCTTTCTCTCTTTCTATCTCTCTCTCTCTCTCTCTCTCTCTGTCTCTCTGTGTCTCTCTCTCTCTCTCTCTTCTTTTGTATGTAGGCATTTTGGTAGAACTTTGGGCGTTGTCCCCCTTTTGTGTAAACCGATAGAGGCATACATAAATTCAAAATAAAAGGATGTACACATAACAACAAAAAAAAAACAAACAAACAAAACAAAAAACAAAAAAAAACACACACCAAAATATCAGATATTTTATTCAGCTCTTCATTTCAGCCCAGAAATCGCCACAAACAATGTGGAAAGGACTGGGTTGTTTGGGATGGTTATAGTATCTAAAATCGGAACAGAAGAGGGGGCGCAAACAATCGAAGTCATCGGCCCCCAATATTTTGGACACGCATTTGGTCACTTAGGTGGGGCGGTTCATTATTTTGATTCGTTAGTCCAAAAATTGATCGTACCCTCATGACCATGTATACCATACCTTAATGTTCGTTTGTCAGAAACTAAAAATATCTTGAACGTATTAGGAAAACCACCCCTGGATAATTACCCCCACAACAACTACCCTCAAGTAACAGGGTTAAGTGGCCAGGGTTAGATTTTTGGATGTTGGCCGGGGTATTTGTCCAGGGGGTAGTTGTCCTAGAACCAGTAGTTTGTGGTTCATTCGTAAATCAGGATTTAGCCTGTATGAATAGTGTTCATTATAGTGCTTAGGTTATTCCTAAACTGAAATAAAGACTTATACAAAATAAAATGGGGAAAATTATGACTAGCATTATTCCTTTCATGTATACTAATATATTTCAATTTCATTCTTGTTTGAAGCTTATATAGGGGGAGAGAGATCAGAGGGAAATTGAAAGCAAATGAGAGAGACTTCTTTCTTTTTTTCAAGCTAAAACCTATTTATTGCATTAAAGTTTGATAACATTTACAAAGTATCAATAAAATTTCTATTTCGGTGATTATATCAATGTTCATGGCATGATGTATCATTTTCATTTTATTTCGTTAAGGTTATTTATTTCAGTAAAGTGACTGAAATTCTTCAGTGTATTTTTGTATATGGAATTGAATCGGTTGATATTGCAATAAGAAAAAAATCATACACATCGTTCGAAATGTTTTTAGATTGGTATTTCTCCCTTTGAAAGTTGAATAATGTACACTCTAAAAACTTTTTAGTTCTTCAAGGGCTGAAATCAGCACTTTTTAAGTGCTTGCATAGTGACTGCACTCAAAGTGCTGTTTTAGCACTTTCACGTGAGCTGAACTTTCAGCAAAAAATGGGCAAAAACGGCGTGACTTCGTTGGGATTCGAACCTGAGTCCCCTGCATGAGAAGCGCTGACGAGAACGTTAGACCAATTCACATCTAACGGTTGCTAGCAGATCATATTGTTGCATGATGAACTTTCTTCAAATTTGCCATAATCATCTACTATGCTGTCATAATTAAAGCCAGTTAGCGAGATCTCCGTTGGTCTATTGGTAATGTCAGCGGTACTCTTCCATGTCTAAGTGAACCCGGTTCGAATCCCATACCGACCATGAACATTTTTTGTTGATAAATTAGCACTGTGGTAAGTGCTAAAACAGCACTTCAGGTGCTGATTAAGCACTCCAAGTGCAGTCACTATACGAGCACCCATTAATGAGCACTTCAGTTGTTAGAGTGTAATTCACTATTATTTCCTGTTCTGTTTGTTTACTTGTCCTTATCAAAGCAAATACATTGCATAGTTATTAAAGCTTAAACTTTTACCTTTTAACAAGGTAAAAGAAAGTCTTACATATCTAGGTAATTTGTATTATATACGTTATTATTCTTCTTAAATGAAACTGAATAAGATAATAATGAAGTTTATACATTTTACGTCCTATGATAGAAATATAATTATACTATAATTATAAGAGCAATGATTTAAATGTTTATGGTTGAACAAAATATACAAGCACAAGCCTATATGAATATTAGCTATTTAAAATGTTTTTGATATCAACAAGCCTGAATAAATAAATAGCTATTTACAAATATATTCCTTTTGTGAACAATAATAGTTTGTTTTAGGGTGACAGTTGACCAGCAAAAATAGTAACGGGCGAAAGGAGTGCAAGCTTGACAGCAAAATTTAAACTTGGTAAAATAAGGATAAAGACATATTTATTTCTAAATTTCTATTCTCAATTTCCATACGTTGATGTAGTATATATAATGTTTGACACTTAAATTCATACAATCTACAACACAAACAGTCGTTGCATAGTCAGATAGGAATAGAAAATTATAAACAACCTTATGCACAATCAAATTATAATAATTTATGAACATTACTCAGAAAAGTTTGATTACATTTTTCTCTCATTCTGTTGCATGAGAACTACAAAATACATTTTTTTTAATATATATAATGGACGGAAAATCGATTCATCCAAGGATAGATATCTCCTAGAAAGAATGCAGTGTCCCACAATGTGATCACAGTGTGCTAACATAGTCCACAGTGTTAAAGTTTGATAGTGTGAATATGATTTCACAGTGTTCAAATAGCGATTTTTGGTTTCACACTGTGAACTTATTCCCTCGAAATGTGAGATGTATTCATAATGTTGATCCGCTGGTATTCCCAGTATGAATATTTCATATTTCATAATGTGTTTCGGAGTCTGTTCTTTCCAAAGTTTCTGTGGTCTGTTAAAATCGCCTTTTTATGAATAGTTTGTTAGTTTTAAGAAAGAGCATAGTGTTTGAAATATAGAACATTCGTTCTGATCACTAATTACTTCAATCGCCATTTATCCAAGGCCGTTTACAACCACACACATACACTGAAGTCCTCACCAACAAGAGAATGTGGATCATAAATTTCAACATATGTGTTTGGGAAACTCATGACAATAAGGCCTCAATGCCAAAATATGCTGAATGCTCGTCTACTTACTTACTATGATCTATACAAAAATTTATCATGTTTGAAATAAATATTCGGCACAGCTATTTCTCGACATGATCTACCAAAAATTCATTTGAAACTATTTAGTAATAAAAACACAGTTCTGTAAAATTATGTACACATATTTAGAAAGAAAAGAAAAAAATCCATTCGATCTTGAAATAATCATTTGATTTACTTATGCCATGTTCTAGGATTTTATCAGAGCGTCTTTATTTTATCTTTGAGAAGGTATCATATGGACGGGTGGCGTATTGAAGTGTTCAGTGGTTTGGCATTATTTTAGACGAATGTAGACCACGTATTAAGGGAGCCTCCCCCCCCTTTTTTTTTTTTCTTTTTTTTTTTTTTAATTTCTGTCAGCAATGTTTGTAAGCAGTGTTTCTAATTAATTATTCTTGGTGAGCGGGACACTTGACATTACAAATTGTAGTCTCCCCCCCCCCCCCCCGCCCCACACACACACTACTTCTTTGGGGGAAACCACTCATTGACTTACAATGTAATACATGATGAAATTGTGGAATTTTTGGAGGCGCCCCCTATCGTTTTGTTTTTATTTGTTTTTATATCCCCACCGTATTTTTAAACCCCGGATCAGCCGCTGCCTGAGCACATAATATCGTACATTCGTAGACCTACCAATAATTTAAAGATCTGTTGTCAACATTAATCTATCCTCTTAAAAAAAGCAATACGATGACCATTCATTCAGTTATCATGATTGTGTATTCTAGTTAATATAATAATATATATTGTAATATTCTATTTGGACAACAAAAAAATTGATCCATCGGTCATTTTGAACAATTCCTACCTCTAATTCTTTAATCCTTCAATAAAACTCCCAATAAATTTCACACGAACGAGACTAATATTGGAACAACAACCATTAAACGAATACCACCCTATACAGTGTGTCCTAAAAAGGTAATCGAAGTTCAAAGGTCAGTCAATTTAAAAGTATATGGTTGATTTTTGTAATTTTGTTTACTAACCTACTAAGTAACTCATCAGCTTTAATTTGAGACATTACTTACGTCCAACTGAAATAGGTCACAGAGTTAGGGTCCTTTGAAGGTAATAGGTACAAAACCCATTTTTTCCAAGTTTTTCTTTTTAGGGTATGAAACCAACTTTTTATAAATTGTTGGTTTCATAGTTTTGGGGGTTTTGTCACACAAAGTTTCAATGAAATGGCAATCTCATTTGTCAAAGGACCTATCTCAATGGCAATGAGGTGTGTTCGCAATTAGGAGTCTCTTGAATCTTGGAGATGTCGTGGTGATGTTTCCTGAGACTTCAGGGCGTCGAGGGAAAGTGAAACAAAAGTCAAACATGTTCAATCTTTTAGTAGACCTCTTTAAGACGCCAGGAAGTCAAAATTATTAAACCGTTCGATTTCTTTTAATCATTAGCAAGTTCCGAGAACATCTCTGCGAAATCATGAACACTAAAAGGACGTCGCAGCAACCCCGCAAAGGCGTCACAGAGACTTGCTCGCGTATTAAATAAGTCTACTAATAGATTGGACATGTTTGACATTTGTTTGATTTTTCTCGCGACTTTCTGCAGAATCAGGAGACGTCGCGGCGATCCGTCTCCAAGACTCCAGAGACTCATGCATAATCGAGAACCCATGTCATTGCCAGTGAGATACGTCCTTTGACAAATGAGATTGCATTTCATTGAAACTTTGTGTGACAAAAAACCCCAAAACTATGAAACTATGAATTTTTATAAAAATTTGGTTTCATACCCTAAAAACGAAAAACTTGGAAAAAATGGGTTTTGTACCTATCACCTTCAAATGACCCTAACTTTGTAACCCATTACAGTTTAGACTTGAGCAATGTCTCAAATTAAAGCTAGTGAGTTACTTAGTAGTTTAGTAAACAATACACAAAAATAAACCATACATTTTTTTAATGACTGACCTTTGAACTTCGATGACCTTTTTTTAGGAACACACTGTACAATGCGTATCGATAAAAGGTAATCCATTTTAGAACGGCCATATTCCCAGCTCCTATATTTTGTCTATTAATTTGTATCATATAATTAAAAGATGAACTGCTCATCATTGCAATCGTATATTTCTTGAATCATTGATTTAACGCATAACTGGGTAAATAATGTGGCAGGTAGCCTACAAAAGCCTTTTTTGCAAGTTTTTTTTTTTTTTTTTAAATCAAATAGCACTTACTCAGTCTTGTATCATTTGCTCAAAACTTGCAAAAATGGATCATGTACCTATCATCTTCATTTGCAAGTTACTCGCTTATGCGTTACATATATGATTCATGAATGCAGTGGTGGAAACAGGATTTCAAGATAGGGGGCGCCGGGCCCGATAGGGGGGGGGGAGGACGCCGCCGAAATTTTATGATTTTAACATTTTACAGTGGTTTTCAAATCATGGGGGCACGTCCCCTGCAACCCGCCTGGATCGGCCACTAAGAATGATCTCATTGCAAAGGTCAAGAGTTCTTCTTCAATAATATGTTACGTATCAATAGCCAAAATAGATGAGCTTCGAATATGATCCCTCTAATTAAAAGTGGATTACATTTTTCATACGCTCAGTATACAGTAGATGCCCATGGTTTATTACGTGTGGAGTCAATGCACTGCAAAAACAGGGGTGTTAAATTTTACACCACGGGTGTTAAATCTAACACCACGGGTGTTAAATCTAATACCCGGCAGGAATATACATCCATTCACACCCATTGGTGTTATATCAACATCAGTTTTGGTGTTAAAATACATTACCAAAACCATTGAGTGTTATTTTAACACTTTTCATGGTGTTAATATCCAATTTGATACCAGTGGGTGTTGATTTGATACTACATATTATAAAGATACTATAAAGATACTAGACCGGTGTTAAATAACACCAGCTTTTGGTGTTAAAAAATATTAATTTAACTTCATAAACTAATTAAAGCTAATTTTGCTGCTATATTTGTGTTTATGATATCTTTAATTAAAATGTATCAAATTATATTACGCTTACCTGCAGAAAAAACAAGAAATTGATTTGTCAGAATTTGTATTGACACGAAGTGGTGTCAGAGAGATAGCAATCTAATTCCAAAATCTAACACCACAAGTTTAACACCACCTTGGTGTTGCAAATTTAACACCAGCGTTTTTGCAGTTTGGGTTCGGCTCCGTGATTGAGGGTTTACCAAACGGTCATCATAGACATTGAAACCACTATCGCCCATAGGATAAAGTAAGCGATCTTGATAGCGCCTGTGATCTTGAGATCATTGCCGCCGTTCAGATTGTAGTCGTTACATTTGGCGCCAGTGCAGCACCATGAGCATTTGCGTTGAGTAGAGTTATCCATGCATGTGAAGTCCTCCTCGTCATCAGATGGGCAGGAGTCTGACATTTCACAAGAACGGACGATCTGGATGAGATCTGTCCCCTTCCCCGTGTCCAATTTAGAGATCTGGTATGAAGGGAAAAACAGAGGCTACAAATTTTATTGTCCAAAAATAAACTGTTGGTAGGACGCGAACAGGGTTCGAACCCACGACCTCCCGGTTATGAGGCGGACGCTCTATCCACTGCGCCAATACATCGGCAAGATACATGTATTTCATATGTCATGTATGTGAATCTTCATATCAAAACGAGACAAAAATTGCCAGCAAAGAGTCAAAGATATGTGCAAAATAATTTTTTTTTTAATACCTTCCCCAAAATTGTTTTCACTATTTTTTTTTAAGAGCACACATGAAAACTGAATATTCAAAAACATTAAAAACATTTTTTTTTTTCATTATTTTCATTATCATTATCATTATAAATAAAAAACCGTAACCTCATCTTTAATACGTGTATACTCACCGTGCATGAAGCACATCCACTAATCACCGTAACTGCATCTGAGCTCTCATTAGCAGTGTCATCATTGCAATCACTATCCTCGTCTCCACTACAAATCAGACATTCCTGAGTTACCGGGTTCTGTCAACAAAAGGAGAAGAAGAAATGTTTTCGGGATAATCAGTAATGACATGCATGAACCCAGTTTATCAGTCGAGGCAAGCAATATTTATCTTAATTCATATTTATGAAATAGTTATCAATATTTTATTTATCTTACTATTTATTTATCTCACTAGCCTACTTATCTGTTACCTATTTTATTTTTTTTCTTCTTAGTGATTTGTATACTATGTTGTATGTTTTGTATTATGCTGATGATCCTATTTGTCTGGATTTTGTATCAATAAAGATTGAATTAAATTGCAATACGTGTTTCCACCCCCTCCCCCACCCCCTAAGGTGAGTGTGGGTGTGGGTGTTTGTGTATATCTGGATGGTGAGTTTTTAAAAAAAAATCTGGAATGTGCATTAAGTGACTGAGAGAACTGAGTATAATTACATATAATCACGTTGAGGGGGGGGGGGGGGCTTTGTCCATAATCGGCACAAGAGTCCTGAGGATGAAAGGCAATGTTTTCAAATGGGTTCAAATAAATACCATTTTATGCTATTTATCAAATATCTCTATTCTCATTACATGCGGCTTTTCCACCCTCCCACTTCATGTTACTCACTGCTTTCTACCTATTTTCCATAATATAATATGTCGCATATTGCCGTTTCTTTTCATTTTTTTTTTTTTTTTTGGGGGGGTGTGGTTTTTTTAAGGCTAGCGTCTTCACTGAGCAGAAATAGATGAAGGACAATCATTGTCTCGAAATAAGATCGTTTTTACTGTACTCATTACAAATAAAACAACTATGAGAGGTGTTTCTTAGCCCCCCCCCCTTCTTCCGGAAGGAAGGGGGGCACTCATTATTTGATGATCTAGTAAATTTCTATAAATAGCACTTTAGGTTTTTGAGAGACCCTCGCCACCCCCACCCATCTCAGCTTCCGGAGCGATATGTCGATTATCCGCCGGAGACGTTCGATCATCGGATAGTCTAATTTAAAAATAATTAAAAAAAAAAAAAGTTTTCAAGATAACATTCAAGAGAAAGGGAGAGAGAAAGGGGAGAAAGAGGAGAGAGAGAGAGAGAGAGAGAGGAAGGGGGGGGGAGGAGGGGGGGGAGAGGGTGAGAGAGAGAGAAGACAGTAAGAAGAGTATTTATGAATTGATGAGACTATCATATTGATTTATATGTTGACTGTGATAGATAAGAAGGGACAGAGAGCAAGCATTTCTTGTTCAGTGAGAGTGAGAGTGAAGTGGTAAATTATAACTCCAGAAATAAACTAAATGATAGAAAGACTAATGTCATTTTATTTCAATTCGACCAATTTCATTCAAACAAATGGAATATATTTGAAAATTTTCGCTTAAAATAAAATAAATAAAAGAAGGGGTACATAAGAATAAAATGAACGATATATTTGATTTTTATTATCGTGTGCCTCACTTATTCATCACGTATAAACCCACTCTTCACGCTGCTACCACCTTGTCCACCTTATATATAGTAGCATGTAACGGCATTACATATTGTTGTTGCTTTTAGAGGCGCGCTTCTGCCAATACAAAGTCGCGTCAGTTTCCGCGCTCAGCTTTCCTGATTAACGGGAGAAACAATCGGGCTTTCTCCTTTAACTCTTGTAAGCCTTATTAGAGGATTTCGTGGATTCTATTCAAAAAGCGATAATCGTTCCTTTTGGTACAAAAGAACGAGGGAAAACTGCACGCACTTTGTTTTGGAGAAGGCGCCCTTAATAATTGTTAGGGAAATAAATTATTACAATATTGTGATGGATCGTATTTAATGAATGAGTGTAATGTCTCACCGTTTCGCTTTGAGCTCGTACTAGTTAGCTGACCCCTCGAGCCATCATCGGTGGATTTTAACTTCAATCGATCTAAAAACAAAATAAGCAAAACAAAAAGAAAAGGGAAATGAGCACAATAAGTGATTATAGGTATGTCCTAGCATTTTACTAATTATGAGTAGAACCCCGTAAACCCGCGTTCCCGTATCCCCGGCGTTCTATACTTCCTTGTACATAAAGATCTAATTTGCACCACCCGCAGTTTACGTGCGAACGTGATTCGGACGCCTCTAGCTGGCTGACCTGTCCATCTAGCGCGCACATTTTATGCAGGCTATGCTCACGAGTTGCGCTCCGCGCCGGAGACTAGACTCTGAGGGCCCCCCCCCCTTCCGATAAAAAATGAAGTTCCATTTGAATGATGTAAATATATATGGGCCTATGTAAGCCTTCTGATTGTTGTTTGTTTTTTTGTGGTTTTCCGGACTCGGTCATGAAAGATAGAAATATCTTCACCACCAAATACCATCATCACCATCATCTTCTACAATCATTCATCATCCTTCTTCGTCAAACACTATCATCTTCATCATCATCATCATCATCTTCATCATCATCATCATCATCACCATCATCATCATCATCCTTTCGTCAATCACTATCATCTTCTTCACATTACCATCTGTCACCATCATGACCATCGTCTTCAAAAAAAGACATCACATTCGTTATCATTCTTTTTCTTCTTCATCATCATCATCTTCTTCCCTCATCATCATCATCTTATTCTTCCCTTATCATATTCTTCAAAATCGGAAATAATTTTCTTCAGCACGCCCGTCCTCCTCATCTTACAATACTATCCATAATGAATACTTACTAGCGTCTGTTGCCGGTAGTCATGGTTGCCGTTGCCTGTGTAGTTTGTCCTTGCGACAAGAATGCCCATCTGTAGGTTTTCACAATACCACAATTAGGAGTCAGTATTTCAAAGTACCGTTTATTGTCATACCCTCAACATGCCAGTGAGGACATCACAAAAGCCAATATCAGCAACAAAATTGAAAGTAACACTTTAAAATATTAGGTGGGGAAAAAATCATCACCGAAAATTTTAATTTGTAAAACATTTTCAAATCTTTTTCTGATTAATTGGCAGAGGAAAATACCATAAAAGGAATTTGCTACATAATTTTTTTTTTTACTAGGTAATTATTCAAGCAAGTTTATCATCTGATGTAAAACGCAGTTATACCAGAACCGTATTTTCCATGCGTTTGTTTTTTATCGTATGAATAATTGTATCATATCATTTAAACAGGGAAAGGATCAGATTTGAATTTCAAACGTACCTAACACAAACAGAATTGAGCCGAAGAAGTAGAACCTGTTGAATCCCATTTTTGTTTTATATTCCTGACCATAGAGATAAAAGAATGAAGAGTTGTATGAATTATTGTCATTTTCATGGTTCAAACGAAAGTTTTTATCATACTAACAAAAAGAAACAGTTACCAGTTCGCAATAAAAATTGCGATTTATTATGATATAGAAATGTATTTTGTCGGTCGAAGCAAAATATTAAAATTTTAATAAACATAATGATGGCAATTTATAATGTTTTCCTCTTCTCTTCATCTCTGTCTCTGTCTCCGTCGTCTCTCCTGTCTCTCTCTCTCTCTCTCTCTCTCTCTCTCTCTCTCTATCTCTCGCTCTCTTGCGTTCTGTCCCTCATTCTTTCCCTCCCCCTCTGCCTCTCACTAGCTCACTCTCACTTTCTCATTCCTTTCATTAGGATAATATTACTTTGTTGTCAGGGCTAACCATTGCGTCCAAGGTTGGATGCTATTTATTGGTAATCCTATTAGCTAAATTATGCGTCTGTATCATTACAGTAATGATATCAATAATAATTGTGAAAACTGCTAAGAAGCACTAGTGCATCACCCAAAATAATAGGCATATTATCATCTATCCCATCAAGTTATACTGTATACAGGAGATAGAGATTCAATACCTGTGTTGTATCATCTCTCTGAAATCAAAATGGTTGAAAAACATTTTAAATTTAGTTCGGTTGAATTACTTTAGAGTACAGTTTCAGTGATTTTGTGTAAATTCGGAGTGAAATCACACAATTGAACTCCGTTCAAGTATCAATATTGGGCGGGAAAAGGGCCGACTCTGTCAACGAGTGAGGCGGCTACACTCAAACCTAAGTGCTTTAGTACTCGCTTTGGAGTGAAAATACCTTCATTCTTATTCGTTAAAAAAAAAAAAAAAAAAAACAGTGGAAAATACAATTTGTTTAGTAGTATGCATAGTATGTCTTCTCATGATAGTTCCATGTTACCACTGTTTCTAGGAGCAAGATCAGGGGATTATCATTCTAATGATACTAGTGTTCTGACTGTACCGGGCTGTATTACACCACGACCATTCGTAAGTATCGAATTACTTTACGAAGGACTGGTGATCAGTTCTTGTGCTTAAATGATTGAGCATGATGATTAGTATAGCAACCGTCAAGGACATTTTTCCAGTCGTTTGGAGAAAAAACCCCACGTGCTCTACTGAACAGGAGGCACAACCTGCATATTACTTTCTAAATGTTCTGGAAACGAAATGTTTTTTTTTTCTAAAGTTCATGTTCATAGCTACATATGCATCAGAGCCCCACTTCTTCAGCTATTGTGTCTTAAAAAAAAAATAATAATAATGACCATAAATTTGTGATTTTTAGCCTGTTCAGCCCCCCCCCCCCCCCACCCCCACTTTCAGCTCAGCCCCTCCACTTTCATGCTTTCAAAAATCGCTCCGCAGCTCCTCTGCATGGTGTATCTATCTGTAGTTGAATCAGGCGCGGATCTACAATTTCCGAATTGAATACATATCTCGAGCCCAATTATCTAGGGACAATAGCGGCTTTATCATGTTTACGCATGTGCCCGATACTTTCATTGTATGAAATCGGGCTGCGCCTGCTATTGTGAATGGTTCATTTATCACCATTGCCTTGATAAAAAGCCTACACATCCTTATACCGATTGTTTTATAATGGCTATTAAAATGTGAATGATTTTATGTATCCTGCACTTTGAAAAGTAGGGTTGCCATAGCACAACCTCGTCAACTCAACTTGACGCCGCTAGCCAATAATAATAATTATAATCATACTCGCCTCTTCATAAAAGCTCCCTCGACCATGCAGTGAAGTGAACTAAATAAACTTTTTATTTTGCCAACAATACAGCGCCTAGTTGTTCTGCACCATTCATTGTTCACCCTTTGTACTTTTATCAATGTTTATAATTAATATCCCGTCGATGTTTAATATTCTTGAAAGGTATATGATGATCTAGTGCCATGTCTCGATCAACCCATGGAGCTTGGTTTAATAGTTTTGTTTATATACATACGATCCATGTATTGCAAGTTGTCGTACCCCCCCCCCCCCTTCGTACATTGCAAAATGGTCGCAACCAGTGGTAGGCCTACGTGGTTTTTTTTTTTTTTTTTTTTTTTTTTTTTTTTTTTTTTTTTAGGGGGTTATTAATATGTTTGTTTTGTTTTGTTTTTGCTTTTGTTTTGTTTTGTTTTGTTTTGGTTTGTGTTGTTTTGTTTTGTATTTGTTTTTTGTTATTTTTTTTATTTTTTATTTTAATTTTTTTTTGCAAGTGTGTGTCCCATTGCCTGCAACCAAATACTACGATTCCCGGCATAACGACATGGAAATTATATATTAAAGGTATTGTCACCTTGCTCCTGCGTCTCTCTGTGAGTCCGGCGCAAAAATAAGTGTCACGAGTTTAAGATATCTCACTATCTACTCTAGATCACAGCTAGTTTATCATAGTGTCCCCAGTTACAGATACTTTACTATCTACTCTAGATGACAGTGGGTTTATCAAAGTGTCTCCAGTTCGAGATATCTTACTATCTACTCTAGATCACAGCTTGTTTATCAAAGTGTCCCCAGTTAGAGATATCTTACTATTTACTCTAGATGACAGTGGGTTTATCAAAGTGTCCCCAGTTCGAGATATCTTACTATCTACTCTAGATCACAGTTTGTTTATCAAAGTGTCCCCAGTTAGAGATATCTTACTATCTACTCTAGATGACAGTGGGTTTATCAAAGTGTCCCCAGTTCGAGATACATTACTATCTATTCTAGATTACAGCAGGGTTTTTCATAGTGTTACAAGTTAGAGATATTTCAGTATGTGGGCAAGCCCAAGCTATTTGTTCCCGAGGTTGTGATTTTTCAACTTTTCGACCATTTTTGTGTCAAGTGAGTCAGTGAGGTTTTAAAGGTACATATAATGTATCATATATCACCACAAAGTGTATGAAATAGACTTAATGCAAATGAGGTCAAAAAGTAATTTCAAGGTCATATGACGTCACAAGGCTCATTAATATTCATGAAAAATGATAAAATGCATTAAAAATGCTATTTTCAACCAATATTTCTAAAGGTTTGTTATAGGAATACAACCAAAAAGTACATATTTTCTGTCTCAATATCATCTTGGCTTCCTCTGGTGAAAATTTCATAAAACCTAGCACAAAACTTTCCATATTTTCATTCTTTAAGTATTCATGTCTCAGAAGCAGTCTCTTAAAATTTACTGAGCTGATGTAAAATAGCAAAGTTTTATTACTCGCCCTCCCACCTCAAGTGATAAAAAACAATATATTTCTTTTTGACAGTAATTTGTTGTATTATGGTTCTTTTGTTTTATCAGAGAGATTTTTTACACAACATGTTGCTACGCCTTGGATACACCAAATATTTAATGGAAAATATTTCATGGAATAATTGTCCCGTGTGTTACTGTCCCATGTGTTACAGTGTCATATTTTATAAGACCTTGCCATAAAACGGGAGGTTATATTGACATTAAAATATGTATTTACAAAGTTTATTACATGATTAAGAGGATGTGACTATGCAAGTTTTTATCTGCTCTTTAAATTCTTAGTATTAGGTGAACAAATTCAAAATTTAAAAACACCATTTTTGTCTGGTCCCATATGTTACGAACTAATAAATTATCATAAATTAAAAATGAATTGAGATTTCAATTATTGTTTTTGATTTTGTTACAAGTTCTTAGTACCTTCAAAAATATACCTAAGGATTGGGATTTTAATTTAAGATTTATCAAAAAAGCCTAATTTTGTCTCTGAATGTCCCGTTTGTTACATTGCAAAATAGCGTGGACTTGCCCATCCACTCTAGATCACAGCTGGTTCATCAAAGTGGTACCAGATAGAGATATCTCACTATCTACTCTAGATCACAGCTGGTTTATCATATTGTCACCAGATAGAGATATCTTACTATCTACTCTACAGAGTGAGTAAAAAAAATATTTACACCTAGAAAAATGTCAATAAAAAGAAAACCAATTTATAAACCCTAAATTATTTTACATATTCTGAAACAGTAACTCCTCCCGCATCTTCTGGTACCATTTTTGTGTGGTATGTCTTTACGCTTTGATGCACACGACGCATTGTCTGCGAACATGCAAATTTCGAATTGTGCCAGGGTGGGGATGAAACTGAAACAACAAAAGCTGACAAAAAAGCAACTCCATCATGAATAAAATAGAATAACTTTTTAACGAAAGTGTCTTCCGCTTAATAAATTGGCAGGGGTGTTTTTACACATATTGACTACATTTTGTATGAAAATGAGATAAATCTGTATTGTCAGGCATGAGTAAGCACACGTCAAAGACAAAATAATCTCTTTTCAAAAGTATTAGGAGGCCTTTTTTGGTCTGTCGGTGGCAATTTACTCTTTGATGTGTACTCATTCGTGCATTACTTGACGAGTCAATCTAATTTTCATACAAAATGTAGTCAATATGTGTAAAAACACCCCTGTGAAGTTATTAAGTGGAAGACACTTTCGTCAAAAAGTTATGCTATTTTATTCATGATGGAATTGCTTTTTTTTTTTGTCAGCTTTTGTTGTTTCAATTTCATCCCCACCCTGGCACAATTCGAAATTTGCATGTTCGCAAACAATGCGTCGTGTTCATCCAAGCGTAAAGACATACCACACAAAAATGGTACCAGAGCATGCGGGAGGAGTTACTCTTTCAGAATATGTAAAATCATTTAGGGTTTATAAATTGACTTTCTTTTTATTGACATTTTTCTAGGGGTAAAGGTTCTTTTTTACTCACTCGGTAGATCACAGTGTTTATATCAAAGTGTCCCCAGCTTAATAGAGATATCTTACGATCTACTGTACATCACCGATGGCATCACTAGTATCACTAGTTAGAAATATCTTACTATGTACTCTAGATCACAGTGGGTATATCAAAGTGTCCCCAGTTGGTGATATCTTACTATCTCATCTAGATCGTAACTTGTTTCCCAAAGTGTCATCAGTTAGAGATATCTTACTGTCTACTTTAGATCACAGTGGGTATATGGAAGTTTCACCAGTTAGAGATATCTTACTATCTACTCTAGATCACAGCTGGTTTATCAAAGTGTCCCCAGTTAGAGAGAGCATACTATTTACTCTAGATCACAGCTTGTTCATCAAGTGTCACTAGTTAGAGATATCTTACTATCTACTCTAGATCTCAGGTGGTTTATCAAAGTGTCCCCAGTTAGAGATATCTTACTATCTACTCTAGATCACAGCTCGTTCATCAAGTGTCAACAGTTAGAGATATCTTACTATCTACTCTAGATCACAGCTTGTTTATCACAGTGTCCCCCGTTAGATATATCTTACTATCTACTCTAGATCACAGCTTGTTTATCACATTGTCCCCAGTTAGAGATATCTTTCTATCTACTCTAGATCACAGCTTGTTTATCACAGTGTCCCCAGTTAGATATATCTTACTATCTACTCTAGATCATAGCTTGTTTATCAAAGTGTCCCCAGTTAGAGATATCTTACTATTTACTCTAGATCACAGCTTGATTATCGAAGTGTCACTAGTTAGAGATATCTTACTATCTTTTCTAGATCACAGTGGGTATATCAAAGTGTCCCCAGTTAGAGTTATCTTACTATTTACTCTAGATCACAGCTTGTTTATCAAAGTGTCCCCAGTTAGAGATATCTTACTATTTACTCTAGATCACAGCTTGTTTCTCAAAGTGTCCCCAGTTAGAGATATCTTACTATCTACTCTAGATCACAGCTTGTTAATCAAAGTGTCCCCAGTTAGAGATATCTTACTATCTACTCTAGATCACAGCTTGTTTATCAAAGTGTCCCTAGTTAGAGATATTTTACTATCTACTCTAGATCACTGGTGGTTTTTCAAAGTGTCACAAGTTAGAGATATCATACTATCTACTCTAGATCACTGGTGGTTTATCAAAGTTTCACAAGTTATAGATATCTTACTATCTACTCTAGATCACATGTAGTTTATCAAAGTGTCACCAGTTAGAGATATATTTCTGTCTACTCTAGATCACAGGTGGTTTATCAAGTTGTCCCCAATTAGTGATATCTTGCTGTCTACTCTAGATCACAGCTGGTTTATCAAAGTGTAACCAGTTAGAGATATCTTACTATCTACTCTAGATCACAGCTTGTTAATCAAAGTGTCCCCAGTTAGAGATATCATACTATCTACTCTAGATCACAGCTTGTTTATCAAAGTGTCCCCAGTTAGAGATATTTTACTATCTACTCTAGATCACAGCTTGTTCATCAAGTGTCACAAGTTAGAGATATCATACTATCTACTCTAGATCACATGTGGTTTATCAAAGTGTCACAAGTTATAGATATCTTACTATCTACTCTAGATCACATGTGGTTTATCAAAGTGTCACCAGTTAGAGATATATAACTATCTACTCAAGATCACAGGTGGTTTATCAAAGTGTCCCCAGTTAGAGATATCTTACTATCTCATCTAGATCGTAACTTGGTTACCAAAGTGTCCCCAGTTAGAGATATCTTACTGTCTACTCTAGATCACAGTGGGTATATCAAAGTGTCACAAGTAAGAGATATCTCACTATCTACTCTAGATCACAGATTGTTTATCAAAGTGTCCCCAGTTAGAGATATCTTACTATCTACTCTAGATCACAGGTGGTTTATCAAGTTGTCCCCAATTAGTGATATCTTGCTGTCTACTCTAGATCACAGCTGGTTTATCAAAGTGTAACCAGTTAGAGATATATTTCTATCTACTCTAGATCACAGCTGGTTCATCAAAATGTCACAAGTTAGAGATATCGTACTGTCTACTCTAGATCACAGCTGGTTTATCAAAATGTCACAAGTTAGAGATATCTTACGTTCTACTTAAGATCACAGGTGGTTTATCAAAGTGTCCCCAGCTAGAGATATCTTACTATCTCATCTAGATCGTAACTTGGTTACCAAAGTATCACCCGTTAGAGATATTTTACTTTCTACTCTAGATCACAGGTGGTTTTTCAAAGTGTCACCAGTTCGAAATATCTTACTATCTACTCTTGATCACAGCTGGTTTATCAAAGTGTCCCCAGTTAGCGATATCTTACTATCTACTCTAGATCACAGCTGATTTATCAAAGTGTCCCCAGTTAGAGATATCTTACTATCTACTCTAGATCACAGCTGGTTTATTATAGTGTCACCAGTTAGAGATATATTTCTATCTACTCTAGATCACAGCTGGTTTATCAAAATGTCCCCAAATAAAGACATCTTACAATCTTCTCTAGATCACAGCTGGTTTATCAAAGTGTCAATAGTTAGTGATATCTTACTATCTACTCTAGATCACAGCTTGTTTATCAAGTGTCACCAGCTAGAGATATATTACTATCTACTCTAGATCACATGTGGTTTATCAAGTGTCACCAGCTACAGATATATTACTATCTACTCTAGATCACATATGGTTTATCAAGTGTCACCAGCTACAGATATATTACTACTTACTCTAGATCACAGCCTGTTTATCAAAGTGTCACCAGTTAAGTATTTGTAAGTATTACTCTATTTCTTTCTTCTTCTTCTTCTTCCTTTTCTTTCATTTTTGTCTGGTGCTTACATTGTCGACATAATCTTCACAATAGGTAAACATCTTATGTGCTAGTTAACCCCCAAGTAATTATGTCGAGTGAGAATAAGGCTTAACAGTCTGTGGAAGATATTGTTCGAATTCATGAATAAATTGCTAACAATCGTATTTAGTCCTTCATTCAAAAATAAACAATTAAATTCAACCGCATATTATCAAATCATACTTGCATAAAAACTTTTTAAAAAGTAATAAGACAGGCAGAAAATGTTTAGTCTATAATAGTCTGAAAAATATAAATAATTTTTTTTTCCCACTTACCTTTTTCTTTTCAGTGATGAGAAGCAATTCTCCAAATCGATTTTTAAAGTCTATTCAATTTCTTGTTACGGCTACGGCACTAAACTCTCGTCACAGTCATCTACGTAGGGCGAGGTTAAAGGATAGCAGACAATTGAAATGAAAGCCTGTGCCCTATCATATTTCACATCGGCCTGTTACTTTACGGATCGGAAGCGCATGCGTGATAATACAACTATGCGTTACCTAGCAACCTGAACTGTGAAATTGTTGTCGCTGTTGTGTCAACACAGTTTAGTAGATGTTGAATTTCGTAATGCTTTTTGTTCATATACATGTATATGAATATATGAATAATTCAGAATAGAATGGGAACCAAGTTGCTAAATTATTCTGATGTTATCACACCTTATTTTGTATCAAATTTGTATTTGAGTGCCGTTATCATGACGATTGTGTAACATATTCGAACTTTGCGATTTGAGTATGAGCTATTTCTTAATTTATATTTTAATTAATGAATATGTTGTTTTGTGTCTCCATAACGACCAAAGACACATATAAGTCCCAGTATTCCATCCCAACTTAGGATGGGTGCATCCCATCGTATACGGTTTTGTCTCTCCGTTTATTGTGCTTCATATATATCAAGTATTTTTACTTAATTCGGCTTCATATGATGTTACATTATTTTATCCAAAGACAAACTCCTTCCCTTTACATATGTGCGGTAAAAAACTTTAAATTTCAATATACCTAATATTACGGTGGAAGCTTAATATTCACAAATTTTTTGATCACTTCCATTTGTCAAGTAGCCTAATAAATATTCTGCTAAGTGGCTATTGTTGATTGTGTGCACTTACAAATAATGATTGGTGTGAATCCGTGTATTGTCCTTTAATGAATTGGCTCTAATGCTAATAAATAATCATTATTTTTTTAATTCCTAATAAATGTATATCCTATTGTGAACGCAGAGACGAATACATACCGTTTATTTTCATCGCAATACTTTTTTTGGTGTGTATTTTTATTTTATTTTAAACTTTGATGGCGCACACAAGTGGGAACCCAAACCCTAAAACACACGCTCACTCCCACCCACACCTTAACACACATTCACACACACACACACACACACACACACACACACACACACACTTCACTACTTTATATCTATTATGACTGAGGGTTTAGGGGGCAAGACCTGTTACAGCTATTATCCTCAAATGCAACTACGAAATTACGTAAGTGACTAACTGTGAATTGAAAGAGACGGTTTTTTACAATTTATACAAACGCATAAAGTAGCCTGGTTAATATGTCATTTGCAAAATAAAGTACATAATGTCATGACCAACCTCATCAACACCCCCCCCATCTTCTCTCTCTCTCTCTCTCTGTCTCTCTTTAGACCACACACTATTTCGCTGCTCCCCCATCTCTCTGTCTCTCCCCTCATTTATTTTGTTACTTAGTGCGGGCATATAGTTTTTTCTTCTGTCTTCTAATACGAAATTTTACATTTTAGTCATAACTAGAATTTATGCTTCAAGTTACTTTTGTATTGCATACATATTTATTTGTATTTACTTAGCAATTTGTAACAATATAGACAAAGTTTATACCATTTTCCATAGAAGCTTCTATTGTGTTATGAATTAAATTAGTCATCTCCAATAAAACATTATTTCGTGTTGTATGCTTTTCAACCATTATGTGTGCAATACACAGCTTCATGTTTGTGTATACAAAATAATACTCTGATTTAGTACAACAGGTGGTTCTGTTTGATTTATATTCAGCTTAAAGCAATAATATACTATTACTCTGTCCGTTGCCATTTAATTGTACTGTACTGAATTCAGAGTGTATTTTCTAATAAAGATTTCATTTCATCGAACCTTTGAAATAGCCTTGGATGGATACAACCATGGAGGTTTGCGATGTAGGAAATGCTACGCAACTGTTGCCCCCTCGACACTTTACAATACAGGTCGCATTTATTACCACTTCAAAGGGCAGTAGAGTCACCGCATTCTAACAGTCCACATACGTACGCACATGGAGAGGTTTATAAACAGCATATCTTTTCTAATTGATGATCGTATACCTCCAAGGGAGATTCATGACACTATTCATAATTTCATAATAATGGTATTTACTTTAAAAAAGATTACATGAAACTAGGATTATCCATACACTTTGATATATAACCATATTTACATTAACAAATGCCAGCAATTTTGTTTCTCGAATTTCCTAAATCTGTTTCATTTTTTTCCCTTTCCAATATCTCTGTCAACGCTAGCAATGAAGAATTGAAATTCATATTTCATACCCAGGGTCGTCAAACCACATTTTTGTTTAATTAAAAGTACATACTATGATTACAAAATATTTGCACTGTTTCTAATCTTACTATACCTATGACACTGAAGAATGGTCTATATGTATTATATACATTACATGTATATTTACAAATTACACTTGGAAAAATAAATAGGGAGCATACGAAACAAAAATACACGTTAATATGTAAATAATTATAACAAATACTGAGAGTAGGCCTATATTAAAATTATTTGAACATTCTCTTAATGAAAAAGGCGGAAAATTATCCGAATCTTTGCTTTTTATTCAATATCTTTTGTACAAAAAATAGTGGAGGGAATAGTTACAAAAAGTATAGTAACAAGTATCTACACAAAACATTCTACTATCATTCTGTTTGGTTCGAATTCTGTCTTTGCAGTGTGGCTTTTGGTTTTATAATATTATAATTAAAAAAATATATATAACTATTCAAAAAAAAAATTATTTTATTTAATTAAAAAACGTATCAATAAACTTTTAACACCAAATAGTACAAAAATATACAAATTGGAAATGTCTACGACACTATTTTATCAGATATAATAAATTTGAACATGTTAATTTGACATTTCTCTTCTTTTTTATCTCTCCGTTTTTTATCTTTTTCTTATTCACTCGAATACAGTGTCCTATGTCAGACAATTCCAATATATGATAGCAGACGATATAAAAAAAAAATAATTATCTGTGATTTAATTGGTAACTTGCATATTAAAGTAAATTGCCTATCACTTTGACTACAAAATTAATTTTGTAATTACCATTTCGAGCGATAAGACCGTACCAGCGCGTATACAATGGCCATGATGAAGTACAGAATATCATTTCACTTATGTTTGCTTTGACAACACACAAAATACACCTACATTTGTTTAATTATAATTACAAAATTCCAATTATTATAGTACCTTATTTATTTATTTTTGTTTGTTTGTTTTTCTCCCTTTACGTACAGTTACGTGAATTTAAAAGATACATGCATATAATAAAAACATGGTGCAAGTAAGTGTTGATATCATATTTTGAGTGGGTACCAATTACAAGATTGTACCTGTTTGCAAACTAGAAGTAATGTCGTTATTTGAATGATCATTAAACAAGTATACTTCTTATATCTGCATCTTCCGTAATATGACCTGTTTCTCCTTTCTTACTCACAAACTTTCTAAGAGCTTAAAGTTTGAAACTTGAATCTTGAAATTAGTACTTCCATCATGTCCATGAATTGAATTATACATTGCAAAATTGCAGAGAAAAGTTCAAACGCTAAAATAGAATATCATGTATTCCATTCACGTTCAATTTAAATGTTGATTTCCATTCATTTTGGAAGGACACACAGTTAGCTCACTGCTTCATGGAAAATGTTTTGAACATTTACATAGCCAGACATTGTTATTATCAATAACCAACACCAATAGGATATTCAATCTACCAAACAGAAATGGTTATACAGAGGGATAACGGCTGTCCTTCATGGAGCTGATTCGAGGATTTCCCGGCTTATTTAATCGCATCTATTTAGACAAGGCCATACCATGAAAAATGGTTTAACCCTTACCATGCCATGTATCAGAAAACTGATCGCTTGTCTTAGTAGTGTACGTTGTCTTTCGTAGGAACGTAGCTCTTCTGAATCACGTATGGACGAACGTTACAGGTCTTGACAGAATAAGACAAACCTCCTCATGTTCAAATCGGACGTATTTACGTAGACCAATCCTAGCTCCGCGTATCGCAGGAGGGACGACCAGAACGACTCCTCTCAATTGCTGCTTTGGCTTTCTCGTCTACCGACCAACAGTTGAGACGGGTTCTTCGGTGCTACTTTAGGAGGTCTTCCCGTCGTCCTGGACTGAGAGATCTTTGACTTCTACGACTGTCTATAGACTTCTCGTCGCCGTAGCACTGGACCGGAGGACATCTTTCTATTGTCTGTTCGGGAGCGACGTCTGTTGAACGCCTTCTCTGGTTTTTCGTAAAAGGCCATCGTGGCTTTCAGAGACTATCTTGACAGCGGAGTAGCATAACCGGATTTCCGTGACAACAGGTTCAGCATTTTCCTTCGGTTCTCGGTGTGACGACCAGTCATATGGGTTTAGTTCGTTTGCAGACATGCTTGGAATATCCAGATCACTGGATCTGTGATGCCAACAAGGTCATAACTATCACTGATAGAGGCGAGCGTGGAGGAAGTCTGGACCTGTGCCTACCACGTATGTGCAAGTCATTTGTTCATTGTTCACTGTTTTGACTTCTTTAGGAACTACAGGAAACTTCTCCGGTTGGACATACATTCCGCTGCCGGGAAAAACGTGTTTGGCATCACTTCCTCTCGTCTTGATGTTGGTTCCGGATCTGCTCTCGCCAACATGGTCGTATCAAATTCGCATTGGCCGTTGAAGAGTCCTATATTGGATCTGACTCCCTGCGAACAATCTTCTGTGGATGCTTTGGGAACTTTCGTCAAATGAAGAAAGCTTTTTCAATACAGGATTCTTTGCTAGTTCTCCGTTTCGACACTGGGCGGATGAGGGAGTCGTCTGTCCCTTTGACATGTCAAGAACTTGCGCCTTTACTGGAGTGGGTGCAACTAGGTGATTACCGCTGAGGCGGTGCACAAGGACCCGACGACAGATTTCTTCTTGCGTTCGGTAGGGGGCTTCGGTTTAGGGAGTGGCTTTCTTAAGTCAATATTTGAATTCTGCAATCGCAGATGTGAGTTGTCCCTGGCAGGTATATTTCTATGTGGTGGAGGCTCAGGAGAGGTCCGTATGTTCTTCACGAAAAGTAGTATATTCTTTTGGTTAAACAGCGGCGCACTTGGACGTCCTGTCTTTCCCTGGGCTTGTCTGAGACGTATCATCGGGGAAGGTTTTATATCCGACATTCTAACGCACTCTAAACCTTTGCTATCCATTGGCGATTTTGAATGCTTCAGAGGACCTTCTCAATAGCTTCGTAAAGAACTCTCCTGTGCGAATCTGTCAGGGTCCATCATGTCATATCCAGGATTAGAAGCGGCTGTGATCTTTCCTTGTGAACCGTGGCCTTCTTTGGGGGTTTCCGGTCGAGCACCCATGCCAGAGGCTCCATTGACTACCGTGTCGTTTACTTGAAAACCCCGCCAGAGAGAGAGCAGGAAAAACAAGGAAATAGGTAATATGAGCAAAATTATATTGAAGGAATGGAAGGTGGGCGAGATAGTGCACTCTAAAAATGTCAAATTTTTTTTACTCTTGACCCGGGTCAACGAAATTTGACCCTTCTAGGAGTCATCAATTTATTTGACTTGGAAACCAGGTCATCAGTTCTTTAACCGGAATCTTGGTCTATTGGGACCATGCACTTTCCGAGTCAAACTTTAGAGACCTAGAATCTGGGTCCATATCTGTGCCATACACTTTTCGGTCGATTCGATCCGGAGTGTCACTTTCATGGGCCCAAACGGACCCCATAAAATGTTAGGAGTAGTAACTAATAGTAGATAATATAGTATTACCGTAGTAGCAGTAGTCCTAGAAGTATAGTAGAATAGTTAGTATCAGTAGTTAGTAGAAGTAGTAAGATAGTAGTAGATTAGTAGTAGTAGTAGTAGTAGTAGTAGTAGTAAGTAGTAGTAGTAAGATAGTAGTAAATAGTAGTAAAGTTAGTAGTAGTAGTAGTAGTAGTAGTAGTAGTAGTAGTAGTAGTAGTTAGTAGTGGTTAGTAGCAGTAAATAGTAGTAGCAATAGAAGTAGATTTATAGTATATGGCCATGTGTTTTGAATTGGGCCAGTTTCGTGTGACATGATTTGCAACAAGAAAATTTGGCCTTTTTTATTTGAATCTCTGTAACGTTAATACTACACCCATTATACATAAAGTTATACATTTTCTGAAAGGAAATTAATTGAGGATTTTAAAAAAGTGTTAATAAATAACATTGGGTGTGGGCATTAGAAGTTATGGACCCAAATATACCTAAAACCATGGCAACAAATACCAAACTTTGAAACAGGAAAAAAGAAGTATTCTTGTACCACACCTATAGATGCATTTACTATTTCCGTTGACCATTTTAAAATTGTATAGAGATTGACAAAATTCAAAAACAAATGGTTTCAAAATTAAAGGGAAGATAATATAATAAGAAGAAGAAATTAAAGTGTGAGAAAAACTTGTTAATTTTGTTTATCCATTATGTTTTTAAAATTTGTTAGAGATGAATCTTACTTCTAATTTCGGCTGCTTCTATCCATATAAATTTATGATCGTCATTATTGTGATAACACTGCTGATAAAACATTTGTGTCCTTATAATCCATGAAAGTATCATAACAATGGTTTTTAAGATGCACAATTTTTATTAGGCCTTAATATGTATTATACTGTGTATATTATATATTTTATCATATACTGATGTTTTAGGAGATTGGAGGGGCGGGACTTTTCTGATTTCAATCATGGTTACAAAGTATAAACCAACTCTATCGATTCTAAATTTCATTTTGAAGTAAACGAGTGAAGTACTAATCATAATGTGAAAACACAAATTCAACGCAATACAAACAAATTTTGCTCTTTACCTTTCGGAAAAAAAATAACCATTATGATAAAAATATCCGTTTTTAAGTGTAGTCGTATTATCGAATATAAATGAACATTATTGATGTTGATTAATGCATGTGCAGTTTTTAACGTACCAATTTGGCTAATGATATTTGGCGTTTCAATCTTCGCATGTCTCGTACCGTTGAAAAAACCATTTACTTTCTTGTAAATATTCATGTTGTCTGTACTGGGCCTGGTTTATATGCCCGACGTTGAACGTACGACCTACCTCCTGACCGTCAGTGCAATCGCGTATTCATAGATGTTAAAGTACGACCTACTATGTAAACGTAATTCCCGTATTCATAGAACTTTCCGCTCTCAACAAATTGACTGTGACGCCAAACTGATGCCTCATGCTCTCATGACGGTCATCAATTGACTTTGGTATAGTTGATTCGAAAAAAGCTGCCAAGAGGGCAAAAAATGAAAGGAAGAAAGGCAAATAAACAGAGAGAAACATAGGAAAAAGAAGGAAAATCAGAAATGGGGAAAAATTGAAAAAAAGTAAGAGAAGTAAATAGGAGGGAAAAAAAAAAACAAAAAAACAAACAAATGAGGTGCATGAATAGAAAAAAAGAAGGAGAAGCTTCAATTTGTTTAATATTTATTAGAACCGAGCTAACGATACCACACTCCACAAAAACAATGCCGATAATAATTATTTATTACAACATATCATCGATATAACTTTTTCACTCATAATAAAGAAAATTGGTGAATATATCTGAATTGAAATGAGTTTGGTCACAACCTTGATTTATAGTGAAACATTTGTTACGAATTGTCAATGCATTTATTATTTGTCCATTGAGTCAAATCAGTTATGAATTGATGTCAGGGTGGGTGTTTCTGATGAAATGATGTCACAAGAGATGATTGTCAAGAGTGTTTCATGACGTCATTTCATTCATTATTCTGTTATGCAATGGTCACAGCTGCGCTTTCATGTCTCGGAATCGAAGAGAACTTTGTGATCTTTACAGTGTATATTTGGTGCGCTTTATCTCGAAATAAAATTAGAATAATTTTCGCAAATCCAGGCTTATTATACACCGTTCGCGATGCTGAATAAAGAAAGGTAATATTTTATTTATTTTGAATTTTTACCGGGACGCTCTTTTCTTGACTTTCAAATTTTTGTTCCTTCCTCCTCTATTCAAGCTTATCTAGTTCTTTCTTGGATAGTTTTACAATCTACTATTTGCTGACTGGAATATGTTGAAAATATTATCTTTCTAAAATTATTTGGTTAGAATCCAAATTGTGTTTCTTATTCATCATCATTACCATCAACATTATGACCATCATCACAACACCAACATTCTCATATACTTTCATCATTATCTTCATCGCCTAACATCTTTGACTTAATTCACCATCTTCTTAATGGTTATTATCATTATCGCCATCTTCATCCCCACCACCACCACCATCATCATCATCACCACCGTTCATCACATCATCGATCATCATCGTTACATTCATCAACAGTAGCAGATATTCCATCTAAATGTCGTTCTAAGATCATCAGGCAAGAACGTAAACTATCATCTTTGTCATCTCACTTAACTTCATCAATGACATTCTCAATACATGCGAAATTCATTTCGCTTAGACATGAACACATCCGATCCAACAAGTGAATCGATAGACCACTCAGGCTTTACATGTTTGTACACTTCTTCTTTTGGGGTTTTGGTATTAATTGCAGCTTCTGAAACCCTGGGCCGTTCCAGTGATTGCAATACCAACGCAAATTGAGGGAGCAGTACGAGGGAGATATGGGGCAGGTGTGTTAGAGTGATTATGCGAGGGTGATGAGAGGGAGATATAGGGGCAGGGTGTGTTAGGTGTTTAATGCTGAGGGTGAGTGAGAGGAGATATCAGGGGGCAGGGTCGTGTTAGAGTGTATGCTGAGGGTGAGTGAGATGGAAGATTAGGGGAGGGTGTGTTTAGAGTGTTATGCTGAGGTGAGTGAGAGGGTGATATAGGGGCAGGGTGTGTTAGAGTGTTATGTTGAGGTGTGAGTGAGGATGAGGAAGGATGCGTAGGTTATATCTGCACTTGTGTAAGGGGCAGTTGTAGATCATAGTTAACTGAAGTTAAGGTACTTGAGACTGTGAGAGTGACAATTTTTAAATCTAAAGTTTGTCCAGACTATGTTTGTGTATTCTAAACGTTATTCGCTAGAGACGAGTCTCTTTTATTTCCGTTTGAAATTATAACATTGTATCTTACTATACTGCTTGATCTCTCTC
>CALNVZ010003430.1:7584517-7624510 GCA_940671915.1 Paracentrotus lividus
CTCTCTTTAGACCACACACTATTTCGCTTGCTCCCCCATCTCTCTGTCTCTCCCCCTCATTTTATTTTGTTACTTAGTGCGGCATATAGTTTTCTTCTGTCTTCTAATACGAAATTTACATTTTAGTCATAACTAGAATTTTATGCTCAAGTTACTTTTGTATTGCATACATATTTATTGTATTTACTAGCAATTTGTAACAATATAGACCAAAAGTTTATCACCATTTCCATAGAAGCTTCTATTGTGTATGAATTAAATTAGTCATCTCCAATAAAACATTAATTCGTGTTGTATGCTTTTCAACCATTATTGTGTGCAATACACAGCTTCATGTTTGTGTATACAAAATAATACTCTGATTTAGTACAACAGGTGGTTCTGTTTGATTTATATTCAGGCTTAAAGCAATAATATACTATTACTCTGTCCGTTGCCATTTAATTGTACTGTACTGAATTCAGAGTGTATTTTCTAATAAAGACATTTCATTTCATCGAACCTTTGAAATAGCCTTGGATGGATACAACCATGGAGGTTGCGATGTAGGAAATGCTACGCAACTGTTGCCCCCTCACACTTTACATATACAGTCGCATTTATTACCCTTCAAAGGCAGTAGAGTCACCGCATTCTAACAGTCACATACGTACGCACATGGAGAGGTTTATAAACCAGCATATCTTTTCTAATTGATGATCGTATACCTCCAAGGGAGATTCATGACACTATTCATAATTTCATAATAATGGTATTTACCTTTAAAAAAGATTACATGTAAACTAGGATTATCCATACACTTTGAATATAATAACCATATTTACATTAACAAATCGCCAGCAATTTTGTTTCTCGAATTTCCTAAATCTGTTTCATTTTTTTCCCTTTCCAATATCTCTGTCAACGCTAGCAATGAAGAATTGAAATTCATATTTCATACCCAGGGTCGTTCAAACCACATTTTTGTAATTAAAAGTACATTACTATGATTACAAAATATTTGCACTGTTTCTAATCTTACTATACCTATGAACACTGAAGAATGGTCTATATTGTATTTTATATACATATTACATGTATATTTACAAATTACACTTGGAAAAATAAATAGGTGAGCATACGAAACAAAAAATACACGTTCAATATGTAAATAATTATACAAATACTGGAGTAGGCCTATATTAAAATTATTTGAACATTTCTCTTAATGAAAAGGCGGAAAATTATCCGAATCTTTGCTTTTTATTCAATATCTTTTGTACAAAATAGTGGAGGGAATAGTTACAAAAAGTATAGTACAAGTATCTACACAAAACATTCTACTATCATTCTGTTTGGTTCGAATTCTGTTACTTTGAGTTGTTGGCTTTTGGTTTTATAATTATGAATTAAAAAAATATATATATATATTCAAAAAACAAATATTTTATTTAATAAGAAACGTATCAATAAACTTTTAACACCAAATAGTACAAAAATATACAAATTGGAAATTGTCTACGACACTATTTTATCAGATATATATAAATTTGAACATGTTAAGTTTGACATTTCTCTTCTTTTTATCTCTCCGTTTTTTATCTTTTTCTTATTCACTTCGAATACAGTGTCCTATGTCAGACAATTCCAATATATTGATAGCAGACGATATAAAAAAAAATAATTATCTTGATTAATTGGTAACTTGCATATTAAAGTAAATTGCCTATCACTTGACTACAAAATTAATTTTGTAATTACCATTCGAGCGATAAGACCGTACCAGCCGGTATACAAATGGCCATGATGAAGTACAGAATATCATTTCACTTATGTTTGCTTTGACAACACAAAATACACCTACATTTGTTTAATTATAATTACAAAATTCCAATTATGTTAGTACCTTATTTATTTATTTTTTGTTTGTTTGTTTTTTCCCCTTTACGTACAGTTACGTGAATTTAAAAGATACATGCATATAATAAAAACATGGTGCAAGTAAGGTTGATATCATATTTTGGTGGGTAGCCAATTACAAGATTGTACCTGTTTGCTAAAACTAGAAGTAATTGTCGTTATTTTGAATGATCATTAAACAAGTATACTTCTTATATCTGCATCTTCCGTAATATGACCTGTTTCTCCTTTTCTTACTCACAACTTTCTAGAAGCTTAAAAGTTTGAAACTTGAATCTTGAAATTAGTACTTCCATCATGTCCATGAAATTGAATTATACATTGCAAAATTGCAGAGAAAAGTTCAAACGCATTAAAATAGAATATCATGATTCCATTCACGTTCAATTTAAATGTTGATTTCCATTCATTTTGGAAGGACACACAGTTAGCTCACTGCTTTCATGAAAATTTTGCACATTTACATAGCCAGACATTGTTAATTATAATACGCAAACACAATAGGATATTCAATCTACCAAACAGAAATGGTTATTACAGAGGGATAACGGCTGTCCTTCATGGAGCTGTCGAGGGATTTCCCCGGGCTTATTTAATCGCATCTATTTAGACAAGGCATACCATGAAAATATGGTTAACCCTTACCATGCCATGTATCAGAAAACTGATCGCTTGTCTTAGTAGGACGTTGTCTTCGTAGGACGTAGCTCTTCTGAATCACGTATGGACGAACGTTACAGGTCTTGACAGGAATCAAGACAAACCTCCTCATGTTTCAAAATCGGGACGTATTTACGTAGACCGAATCCAGCTCCGCGTATCGCAGGAGGGACGGACCAGAACGACTCCTCTCAATTGCTGCTTTGGCTTTCTGCGTCTCCCGACCAACAGTTGAGACGGGTTTCTTCGGTGCTACTTTAGGAGGTCTTCCCGTCGTCCTGGACTGAGAGTCTTTGACTTCTACGATGTCATAGACTTCTTCGTCGCCGTAGCACTGGACCGGGAGGGACATCTTTCTATTGCTGTTCGGGAGCGACGCTGTTGAACGCCTCTGGTTTTCGTAAAGGCCATCGTGGCTTTCAAGACTATCTTGACGCGGAGTAGCATAACCGGATTTCGTGACAACAGGTTTCAGCATTTTCCTTCGGTTCTCGGGTGTGACGACCAGGTCATATGGGTTAGGTTCGTTTGCAGACATGCTTGGAATATCCAGATCACTGGATCCTGTGATGCCAACAAGGTCATAACTATCACTGAATAGAGGCGAGCGTGGAGGAAGTCCTGGCACCTGGTCACCTACCACGTATGTGCAAGTCATTTTGTCATTGTTCACTGGTTTTGACTTCTTAGGAACTACAGGAGAAACTTCTCCCGGTTGGACATACATTCCCTGCGCGGGAAAAACGTGTTTGGCATCACTTCCTCGTCTTGATGATGGTTCCGATCTGCTCTCGCCAACATGGTCGTACAAATTCGCATTGCCGTTGAAGAGTCCTATATTGGATCTGACTCCCTGCGAACAATCTTCTGTGGATGCTTTGGGACTTTCGTCAAATGAAGAAAGCTTTTTCAATACAGGATTCTTTGCAGCTTCTCCGTTTCTGACACTGGGCGGTGAGGGAGTCGTCTGTCCCTTTGACATGTCAAGATACTGCGCCTTTACTGGAGTGGGTGCAACTAGGTGATTACCCGCTGAGGGCGGTGCACAAGGACCCGACGACAGATTTCTTCTTGCGTTCGGTAGGGGCTTCGGTTTAGGGAGTGGCTTTCTAAGTCCAATATTTGATTCTGCAATCGCAAGATGTGAGTTGTCCCTGGCAGGTATATTTCTATGTGGTGGAGGCTCAGGAGAGGTCCGTATGTCTTCACGAAAAGTAGTATATTCATTTTCGGTTAAAACAGCTGGCGCACTTGGACGTCTGTCTTTCCCTGGGCTTGTCTGAAGACGTATCATCGGGGAAGGTTTTATATCCGACATTCTAACGCACTCTAAACCTTTGCTATCCATTGGCGATTTTGAATGCTTCAGAGGACCTTCTTCAATAGCTTCGTAAGAACTCTCCTGTGCGAATCTGTCAGGGTCCATCATGTCATATCCAGGATTAGAAGCGGCTGTGATCTTTCCCTTGTGAACCGTGGCCTTCTTTGGGGGTTTCGGTCGAGCACCATGCCCAGAGGCTCCATTGACTACCGTGTCGTTTACTTGAAAACCCGCCAGAGAGAGAGCAGGAAAAACAAGGAAATAGGTAATATGAGCAAAATTATATTGAAGGAATGGAAGGTGGGCGGATAGTGCACTCTAAAAAATGTCAAATTTTTTTTACTCTTGACCCGGGTCAACGAAATTTGACCCTTCTAGGAGTCATCAATTTATTGACTTGGAAACCAGGTCAATCAGTATCTTTAACCTGGAATCTTGGTCTATTGGGACCATGCACTTTCCGAGTCAAACTTTAGACCTAGAATCTGGGTCCATATCTGTGCCATACACTTTTCGGTCGATTCGATCCGGAGTGTCACTTTCATGGGCCCAAAACGGAACCCAATAAAATGTAGGAGTAGTAACTAATAGTAGTAATATTAGTATTACCCGTAGTAGCAGTAGTCTAGAAGTAGTAGTAGTAGAAGTAGTAGAAGTATCAGTAGTAGTAGAAGTAGTAGTAATAGTAGTAGTAGTAGTAGTAGTAGTAGTAGTAGTAGTAGTAGAAGTAGTAGTAGTAGAACTAGTAGTAATAGTAGTAGTAGTAGTAGTAGTAGTAGTAGTAGTAGTAGTAGTAGTAGTAGTAGTAGTAGTGGTAGTAGCAGTAATAGTAGTAGCAATAGAAGTAAGATTTATAGTATATGGCCATGTGTTTTGAATTGGGCCAGTTTCGTGTGACATGATTTTGCAACAAGAAAATTTGGCCTTTTTTATTTGAATCTCTGTAACGTTAAATACTACACCCATTATACATAAAGTTATACATTTTCTGAAAGGAAATTAATTGAGGATTTTAAAAAAGTGTTAATAAATAACATTGGGTGTGGGCATTAGAAGTTATGGACCCAAATATACCTAAAAACCATGGCAACAAATACCAAACTTTGAAACAGGAAAAAAGAAGTATTCTTGTACCCCACACCTTTGAAAGTGCCATTTTTAAATTTCTCTCATTCAGAGCTTTTCAGACATACATCACATTCCAGGGTCTAAAGTTGTTAAAATAATTTTGCGCAAGCCTCTTTTTTCATAATTTTCACAATATAATATTTTTAGATAATATCTAAGAATTGTGTTATTTGCCAAAATGAATTCTTGAAATACTCAAAATTATTCAGGAAATAGAAAGAAAAACTAACTCTTAACAAATTGATTCTAAAAAGATAAATTTAAAACATCAAAAATGCATCCTCTGGCACCAGACTAGTATGTGTTGTGAAACTAATCATGATCAAAATGATCATATCAGGTGTTATGTAATAAAGCAAAACAATAACAGTAAAGTAACTTTTTTGGCAACAATTATGCAATCAAATTTAATTTTCAAATTTATAAGACACTACCAAGGTGGAAATCTGCTAGGTTGTAACTTCTCTTTTCAAATTTGCCATAATCATCACCCATTGTTTGCATGCTAAAAATCAAAATAATTAATTGTTTATTTGTTTATTGGTTATACTGTTTTACTAAAGAATTATGATATTTTCCTTTCTAAATATTTTATATTCAAACAATCTCTTAAGTCTCGAAAGTACCCTTAACTGAAGTAGTTATTACACAAAAGTCACTGTTTGCTCGCGCGATCATGCTGCCAGGTATGTTGCTCTTGGGCTGAATTAGTAAAAAATAATTAATGATTAAGCTTAATTACACTACAATTTAGTTGAAATTAATCTAAACTAAGTATTATTATGATTAATTGTTTATAAAAATCCATAATAGTATGATCTATGGTGACTGCAGTCCATCAATGTGCTTTCAGTAGAATTTGCACCTCCTAATCGTCCACCTCCTGATCGTCTTCCACCCCGCACATGTTGCTAATTAACTACTAATTAAGAAAATATCAACATTATTTTTTAAAACTGTTTGGTATGACTGTATTGCTCTCATCATAAGCTTTATTTCGACACAAAATACGACATTATAGCTGCTATATCAACGGAGAAAATGAAAGGAATGTACCCAAAAGTGTCGCGCAGATGTCACAGATCCACCTATTTACCGGCCCAATTCAAAACGCATGGCCATTTAACTTTAAATAACTATGATAGTAATATTTATGATAAACAATTTATTGGTTATCACATTTATGTTTAAATATATAAATATGTAGTTGTAGATTTTGTTTTTTGTGGGGAGCTGAAAGTTAGGGAAAATGTAGGTTTTGAAAAGTAAATTACCTTCACTTCCTCTCCTCGTCGGAGACTCATTTTCCAGCCTGCAAATGATAAAAAGTAAAGTCTAGTGTCAAGCATTGTGTTGCAAAAATTATTCTCTTTGATTAATTAAATTTAAGGTGCAACTAATTGTCATGCATAATTGTGATGAAGAATGAGTGAAAGGAGTTTTTTATATCTTTGTTGAAGAGGAGAAGGTTACGAAAGGGAAATCTTTGGGGGCCTTAGTTCATTGGGGAGTCGAATAGAGGCGTTAAAAAGGTGCTAAAAATCAAGTGGCAACCAATTACATGTTGGGCATTTTTTTATTTCTGTAATTGATTAAATTGTTTGATTGTACTTTCCTTAATGGGTGCCGAATTGTAAATCGACCTCAAACGGAGGTGCTAACCAAATCAAATCGACAGAACCTTGGGAGCCGTATTCTAGATAAACGTATCATTCTACCTAATAATATATTTGAAGGGGGAAAAAACGTATATTGAAATTGAACTTGAAAATATATATTTACACCTTTATACAAACCATTCAGCAAAAAATACAATAAAATACAAAAAATAAAACAAAATACAAATCACGAGATCAATCATAAAAGTTTAAATCAGCATTCCACAATCGTTATGTTAATTTTAGATCGTTATAAGATTTCCTTGTGAAAAGAAAAAAAAAAAAAACACATGGTCGCTTCCTCGGAGACTTCCTGTGTTTTACTGGAGTCATTTCTCAACATAACCTGTCTGATCAGCTCATTGAATGTGAAATGCTTGCTTATAAGTCTACATTATTAACATAATGCGTATTAAAACATGTCGGTTGAATCGAAAGTTGGATATTGTTAAGGCGAATGGGTTTTTATCACACCCATTTTTATAGCTATCTATATATTCTAGGTCATGTGTTACGTCAAGTTGACAATTTTATGACGCAAGCGCTTCCAACCACTTTCCTGTACACGACGCCAAATAACATTAACATGATTAAAGGAACTTGTTGTGTAATGTTTAAAAGATATTTTGAAGAATTATTTATTTATTTTTTATTTTTTTTTTTTTAGAAAATGGGTTAAATACTTTAAGGGGCGTTTTAAGATATTGCCGATTGAATTCGTTATAAAAAAATGCATACAAAATTTCAAGATGCAACAGGATATAGGTTTATTACCAGCACCCCCCCCCCCCCTCCTCTTAGGGAGGCCCTGGGCATAATCGGACATGAAATAATTTCTTATCAAATTGCTTGCTTGTTAATGTTTTTTTTTTTCTTTTTTTTTTAATCACTCACTATATTATTACTTCGATAATAAATAAATAAAGCTGCTCAGCCTCTTTGCTGGATAACGGACAGGAATTGTGTTGCTTTTGTTATTTTAGTTGTTTGATATTTATTGTGTGATTTGTTGTTCTTCAATTATCAATCAGTACATTTTGCACCCCACTCACCTTCCAGTGGAGGGCTTCTTCTTCGGACATAACCTCCTGACCCCGCATACGACTCCGCCTATAGACATCGCTAAGAAAACGATCGCGGCGACCACTGATATACCCATCATCATCTTCTGATTGGCGAGCAAGCTGGATGATTCCCTCTGACCACCGACGTAATCAGGCGTGGGTGCGAAGTCGGAATCGTATGTGGTTGAGCTCGATGCACTGTTTCGGTTATGAGCGTTTGCGTTGTTGTTGTTGTTGTTGCTGTCTGGACTGGTTGTTGATTGAGTGGTTGTTGGTGGTGGTGTTGTTGTTCTTGTTGTTGGAAGTGTTGTGGTTGCTTTCTGTGTGGTGGATGGCACAGTTGTTGTTATAACCTCTGTTGTGGGTGCTGAAAGAATAATGAATAATCATGTAATATGATATGAAAGGACAACCATTAAAAAAATTATAAGAAAATACCCTTAACTGAAGTAGTTATTACACAAAAGTCACTGTTTGCTCGCGCGATCATGCTGCCAGGTATGTTGCTCTTGGGCTAAATTAGTAAAAACTAATTAATAATTAAGCTTAATTACACTAAAATTTAGTAGCCTTTAAAAAAAAAGTTAATATACTACCATTAGATTATTACATTTTATCCAGTTCAATATATTTTAGGTTCTTATAACATTTGGGATGTTAAAATGGGTAGGTAAATGTTCTGGTAATATAAAGGTCTACGCCGGAAATCTTTACTTCTTTGGAGGCCAACATAATAGTTTCCTATTTCCTATTTTATTTGCCCAAGTTTTTTCAACACGTTTGAGCATATTTGCATTCAAGAACCTGAAAACGAAATATCATTTTTGATTCACATTTGTTCTAAAGACTTTTAAGCAAAATAAATAAATGAAACAAGAATACAAAAATATTATTCAGTAATGTACCTTGAGAAGAAATTTTATATGAAATTAACACATCAAGCCATAAGATGAAACGTAACTAAGATTAAAGTCAGTGGGGAAATATTTTCATTGGAAAAATCATAAGATAGGAAAGGAATGAGCTTAACTCCATAACGTAATGTCCTTCTTTTTTTTCCCTTTTTTTTTTTTTTTTTTTTTTTTTTTTTGTTTGTAAAGTAATGAAATAATTTTAAATATTACTTATTCCTGTAGATGTATCCGCTTTTATTACAAGCAACGCATATAACGTCTGAGTAAATGTTGACACCAGAAAGAGAAAAAGAGAAAAGAAAAAAAAAGGAAGAGAAAAATAAATAAAATCTGCTTACGTTGAGTTGGTAAGCAGTTGGGTCCATCTGTAATCCAGCCTGGACAACATTCATAGCCCGTCACATAACCAATTTTGCTGGGTCTCCTCGTAGCAATCGAGTACACCGTCCTGCAACAAAATAAAAACAGCGAAATTTGATCAATTTACTATTATTGACTTATTCAAATTTGTGCATTTTCCCGGCAAAATATTTTGGTTTTATCATATCTGAATGAAAAAAAAAAACATAAATAAAGTGATGATTTGATATGTAAAACTTTTGAAAGCTTTTTTATATTTCCAAGTTCAACTTTCGTTACATATCAAAGGTATGTATATCATTTTTGAAAAACCACAGAATTGCTTTGTCCCTTTTTGTTGATAAACATTTTCAAACTCTAACCAATCATCTTTGAAGTTATCTTGGTCGTGAAATAATGATGATGTAATCTGAAGAAGAACATTTGAAACCCGTGTTGCAATTTACATACCAAAGAATATTTTAAGTATTAAACAAATTCCAAACGAGCAGTGGAGTTATGCTGCCACTGCTAATTTTATATTCGTGTTGTTGGTACTACTGACAAATCACAACTGTTTAATGATTCCACCTTACTTTGTTGTTAATTCATTATACCTTTGCTAATCAATTCTAACAATGGAATATTCGAGTGTATATTCCAAGGGCGATGGTGACTAAATTCTAAACTACTGTCGATTTATTGGCCAACTCTTTTTAATTGCATTGTTTACATCTATGCATAAACCTTGTCCTACTGACATACATTCTGTAAAGTAATCATACAATTTTAGGTTATTTTATGCCTGGAATTTCGCCGAATGCCGGTTATTTGAGGAGGAAATTGGTAAAAGTTTGGGGTAAATTTAACAATTTTTCAAACTACTATCGGAAACCTGTTATATATATTACTCATTCACTTTAAGAGTTGTAGCTTTAGTTTTTTTAAATCGTCATCCACCTATACAAGCCCAGTCATTGAAATCAATGTCATAAATTTTACAAGGCAAGCAAAGCGTATGAATTTTCTCGTTATGGGGGGGGGGGGGAAGAAAAGCTTTAGTTTCAAAGATACTACATTGTATACCCATGATAATGAAGTAATTGATATCACATTATGATTCGTTGCATTATATGTAACGTCAGCAACCGATGCATTTTTGCTTTCCGTTTCTCGGCAAATGCAGTTTGACTTTTTTTCTTCTTTTTTTTTCCACAATACCTTACCTATCATTAACTTATTTAGCTGTATTAATTTGAAGACATATGAATTCTTATTTATGGAATTAAGATGCGAACTATCTAGAAAAATATGTTTTTGTAACGTCAGTTACCATGGAATTGCCACTATGTGAATGAGGGCATATTAAAGGCAATATGCTTGAACTACCTGTGAAAAATGGGTAAATTTATCAATTTATTATAGTTAAAGTGACTAAAATGTTTCATTGAAATAGAGAATCAACATTATATTTAGGTTTGCCTTGATTTTGCGTCATCGGTGGGACATCCGCAAAACTCGATTTTTTTTTTTTTTTTTTCACTAATGACGTAATACCAAGCATATATATTTTCCACTTTTCTCACGATTATTCCATTTTTTAAGCTTCCTTTTATTCGGTGTAATATGAGAACAAAGTATGTATAGTAATACCATGAGTTTCCTGTTATTGTAATTATATTAAGGCACTACTGAAAATGAAAGTGTTCTATAAACAAATTGATATATGAAGAAATAAAAGATATTTTGTGACTTTGGTAAAAATATAAGTGTAAACCAATCAGTGATTGAATAGATCGATTAATAGACTAGGTGATAATTATTATTGAGTTTGGATTATTGATAAATTTATATCTTGACGATTTTTGAAATGAATACTTGAGGCCTTAATCAAATGATCATCTATTAGATTGATTAGAAAATAATGTTTTATTAGCTCATAATATTTGGGTAGATACAAAGCATGCTTCGCTTGCTTTTTGTTTCTATTGATCAACCCATCAATTGATATTAATATTCTGAGGGATGTAACGTTCAATTAGATATTTTGTTTGTTGGTTTGTTGGTTTGTTTTTTGTTTTGTTTTGTTTTTTTTTGTTTTGTTTTGTTTTGTTTTGTTTTTTTTTTTTTTTCATCTTTAGAGAGCGATAGAAGAAGAAGAAGTGCTGAAATATTTTTCCTCTCTATTTCCACTTTCCTTTTTATTTCATAATTTTATTTTTTCAAATACTTCCAGTCAATGAATAATTATTGTTGTATGCACATTTTAAAATGCTTTGAATTGTGTTGATTAAATTGTGTTATGTATTTTTGTTTATGAATTGTGTTTATACGATAATTTGAAGAAATAAATATATATATTAAGACAAAAACAAACAAAAAATGAGGGATACCATTACGCAATGGTCGATTGTATTTTTCCATTGCCTAACTAATCAGTTGATCATAACATTTTGATAGATATCAGGATAGTATGTCACGCTCTATTAAGAATTTTTTTATTGACTAAATAATCAATTGATCTCTTACAGGTGGCGTTTAATATTAAGTGAGAGAGTGAGTAATAGGTCCACGTACGTCTAGAGCATGTAGAGGAAGTTTAGTCGATAGTATAATCGGATGTGTGGGTGATCGATATTGTTCGATCTGATTCATCGATTCACAGTTCAAGTGGTGTGGCTTCTGTTATGTCTGATAAATGATTAATTAACTGGAAATCATCGTAAGGTTTTTTTTATATCAATCATATCAACAGTGCCCTGTAAAATAGGTGCACTATAACATAACATGCAATTGATTTCAAATATGGAACAACCATTGCCATTGGTTCAGATTACATGATACTTTTATCCAAAGAGTCTATGAAACAAGGATCCTGATTGGTTATCATCGATTGGTAATTAATGACACAGCATAGGTCTGTCATAAAAACTTGTTATTATTGATAGAATTGCATGTAGGTAAGAATACATGTATCAAGCATTTTGATAGACTTACCTATAGCGAGTACACGTTAAAATGTTGAGAAACCCACATTTTTGGTAATACGTTTGCGTGGAAGACTTGCTAAATGTCTCCGAGTAAAACGTAACACGGCTAAAAAGAAAATATGAAAAAAATACATTAAATAAGTTATTTGTATTGTGTTTTTACATGATTTCTTACATATCACTTAAAATTAACGAAACTAGATTAGAATGTTATTCACGATGCCAGTATTTTTTTTTCTCATTTCTTTTATGGTGCAGATACATCTAATAATTGCCTGGAAATTAAAATAAAATGATAAAATAAAGTAATAATACTTTATACTAGAAGCATGAGGAGGAGGAGGTTTAAAAACATTTTGTTAGACTAAATATTTGGTCTAAGATTGTGTAGAAACAAATTTTTACAAAATTAGCAGAATTAACAATTCCATCGATGAAATAATTGACCAAATAACAGATTACTGTGTTGCTTATTGTTATTCTCACTCGGATCACTAAATCTTTTTCCTGATATCATAAAGGCCCACGTGAGCCCATGCATCGTTGCAATTATAACTTTACAGAATACACTGGATCGAATATGACATTGCCCTTAAATTGGCATCGTTATATTTATATCATAAGCACATTACACTTAAAAATAAGCATTGAACTACGAATGCGGAGTCGGGGTTTAAAGTCGAGGGTATAAATACGGTGCACTTTTTACAAACATTAATATGGAAGGGAAGTATATGGTTCTCTCTTTTTTTTTTTTTTAAAGAATTCCCTTTTAAAAAAAATATATAAAAAATAATGATTTAGTTTCATCGTCGTGTGACTGAGGAATTCAATCTGAGAATGGACAATAAAAGGAAGGAAACACAGGACTCTTTATTGATTCTGACCGCCGTTTTATCATCATTGATTGGGGAAGTGTGTCATAACATTTTCCCACTTGATTTCGGAAGCTCCAAAATCCCCAAACAAACAAGTTATTTCGTTGTTTAATCATCACGAAAAGTCATGATACACCTATTCACGATTATAAACACGTATCCCATTTCTCTCTTAGTCCCATTTTATGTATGAATAAATTAAGATAAATTAAGATATGGCATTATGTTCTTCCTTTAGCTAATCTCAAAATAAAATTTTTTGAAAGACATGATACTTGTTTGGTTGTTTGTTTTTAAGTAGTTTTGAGCTCTGTTAGGCCTACTTTGTAAAACTTTGTTTCGTTAACCTCATTTTGGTCAGAGCCTGAGATAAAATAAATGTCTTGGGGAAATAATTTCCATATTTTTCAGGCTTCTTCTTTTTGAGCCTTGTAAAGAAATCAAGTAATACCGCGAGAACATTGACCCGATATTGATGGTTTTCCTGACGCTTGTCACTTCTGCTGCATACCTGCCCATATACATCCTCTAATATACACAAACATGACAAATATCGTGGGAAAATACCCCAAGATTTGCAATATTTAGTGAATATTTAACCATATGACGTATCCCTTCATACCATGCTTTATCCAGAGCATGAGTCATTTGAAGACCAAAATTACTTTTAGTTCTATTTGACAGCAACCAAGTATTTAAGTATGAGTATTTAGGAAACAGAGGGGTTTGCAAACGGCAATTTTGAAGTTGAGGGAGCCTATTCGGCAATTACTAGTATACCGTAGCCCATGATAGAGGGGTGCCCGCCGCACCCCACCCCCCCCCCCCCCGCTAATGTGACAGTTAAAAGGGAAATTCACCCTGAAATCTAATTGGTTAAAAGCAAAACAATATGAGTGGGCTTCAACAAAATCCACAAAAAGAATATTGTTTAAAAATTTTGAATTTGTGACGTCACATGTGAGCTGCTATCCCAAATGTTTACGTGACGTAAATGCCATAAATTGACTTTTTTTTCAGGAGAATATGCATTATTTCACCTATGCTGTTGATATATTATCCAACTTAGATGTTAAAATGCAAGCCTATATGAAATAGATCTATTCCTTCATCAAGTATCAACAAACAAACAAAAATTATAGAATTTACAGCGACAGCATTTGGGAGAGCAACTCACACGAAAGGAATCAAAATCATAATTTTGTTATTCTTTGGGGAATTTCCTTTGAACCTCCTCTCATATTTTTCTACTTTTTTAAACCAATCCGATTCCAGGATGAACTTCCCTTTAAAGAAATGATGAGATGACCTTCGTGTCTCTTTCGATGGAAATGACAGTGACTGTGAGTCTACAAGTCTTTATTTGTTTTGTGTGACATACTTTCCAACTTGACTATTGCTCCAGTCACACTGCCAATTCGACTCCAAACTGACCAATAACTCTTTGAATTATTCAGATATTGGGCAATTGAATTATGTGTTCGTTTCATTGTTTCGACCTTGCATGTGTGACTGGGTTCGAAGGTCAAATATCACCAAAAAGAAGATTGAAAAGAAAGACACGTGTAGATATTATTTGCTCAAGAAAGAAATAGTGGTGTGGTATATAAAAGATCATACATGTAAATGGCCAGATAATATAGTTCGGATCCTACCAGGCAATAAGTTTCATTTGCCCTTTGATCAAACGTTGTCACATTAGGTCGAAAAAATATTCTTTGAGGGGAGGGGTCTAATTTGAATGGTGAAAGATAGCGTTTTTAGAGAATAACGGCCTTAAAGCTAATCTAGTGTTGTAGTCATGAGATTGAATCGTGGAAGAAACTGTCTGAAAGTGATGGGAAAGGTTGATAACAATGCACCTAAGAATTTTTTATTGATGTGAGGTTTTGGAATCAAGAAAATGATCAGAAATTTACTGTATTCTTTTAGGAGTAACATGCACTGCACACAAAAATACATACATGTACATGTGCTCACATGTTCGGGACCCGAACATATCAATTTTTTGGTGATATTATCCTTATTAGGGCATTTGAAGAGCAATCCTTTTTAGTGGAACTTTCTACAATAGAATTCTTCATAAATACCTTGAAAATAATTTAAAAGCTCACAATTATTTTCTTGACCCATGGTTCACCTCTCCCACTACACTAGATTTTCTTTAAAAGTGAAAGTAAAATACATTAACAATATATGCATTTTCTTTTTTTCCTCTAAATTTTCCTAGCTGACCAGCCTCCTCCCCCCCCCCCGTCTTCCTCCTCCTACCCAAGAAAATTCTGCATGGACATGTCTCCCGGGCTGGCCGCCCCTTGCACAAGATTCAAATCGGTATTATAAGCAATATGGATCTATTTTGTCCCATAGCACTTGATATTATATGTAGATGTCTTACCTGATTGTTTTACTACACCGTCCATCTTGTGCTATGCTAGATGAAAGACTACCAACCAAGATCAACGTCAGATACATCCATGAATCCATCCTAAAGTTTGGAACCAAATGAACAAAATTAATCAAATATCTTGAAATAATCTTATGAGATAATGTCTTTAAAAAAAAAAACTGCTGGAAAAAAAACACGTCGTATTGTCACACAGTGCCGAGAACAATATGAAACACAATGTAAAATTAGCTGTGTGAAACCGAACATTACTATAATAAGAACTTTGTTGAGATCTTTACCAAAGTTTCAAGTTGCATTGGTTCTTTCTAGGGTGGGAGGTTTTTATTAAATGAATGTACTTTCTTATCAACTACATATTTTAATTCGCAAAGTGTCAGCATTTATCTATTTATGGAAGGAATCGCTTTTCATTCGTTATTGAATACTATGTTCGGCTAAGCTCTAACTAGCTTTCAAGTGGTCGTCAATAATGAAATCTTCATTAATTATTTCACTCATATTGATGGAAATTTGAAAACACGTGAGACAGTGCTTCATAAAATGTTATGAGGTAATATAGTAATAATAATATATTTCTTAGAAACGAATGACGCAATGATGTTACTAATCTATGCGTGAGAAACCAAGGTACTAATGTAAAAACGAATGTTGCGATTTTTTTCTATTTCATTAAAGAATAATAATTTAAAAGATGTATCTGCTGTCATGGTTAAATGTACACTCGTCACCAATAATCACTTCCTTTAGATACAATTGGTGGGTAAACAAAAACCTGAACTACGAATCAACTTCCGTTTCCCCTGACAAATTAGTGGTATAAAAGTAATTGCAAAAATAAATCAGAGCATGTTTATTTGAATGAACATGATGAATAAGGTACACTTTATGTAAAGATATATAAATTGAGCATACACAGGGGAAAGGGTCTCCATTTCGTTTTTGTAAGTACAATAATAACCGAAATAAAAATTTAACAAACTGTTTCAAATTATTGATAGAAAGTTAAATAAATTTGTTTGCACTGTTGGCAGGAAAAGGATTCTAAACCTTTTTTTAATCCATGTGTGTTCTTTCCACTTTTAGGAACGAAAACGACTAACACTGGTTCATTTTGAAGAGCATGTACTGGTTCTTTAAAAGTACAGTCGTTGGCTTATAAACTAATTTGATACCATATTCATGCCGCCCTTTAACGGGCTTAATCGTCTGACAAAAAAAAAGGTTAATCATGACATGACATGACATTGCTTTTTCATTGGAAAAACAATAGCGGTTGCACTTTTCTGTCGGTTCATTTAATGAATTGTCAACCACCTATTTGAAAAGTCGTTCAAGGACCATTTATGTATAATGGTTGGACGCGGGTGATCATGTGTACAGAGTTCACACTTTTTCATATCAAATACAACATCATGATCAAAAGTAATTGGTTTTTTAATAGAACAAAATATACATCATGTTAATGATGACGGGAAAACTTGTTTGTTGAAATAATTAGAACTTTTCCACGTTCGGCAGTGTTCGGATAATATCTAAATATGACTTAATTCAGAGAAAGAAGTCAAGAATACACAATTCATTTTTTTTTTTTTTTTTTTTTTTTAGTTATAAAAATAATATATGTTGTAGGTTTCTATTAGCCGGGGATTCGGTCAATTGGAATAATTGTGCCCAGCCTCAGTCCCATGACTGTTATAGTTAGTACATTGCACCAATGGACCGTTTATATTCATGATCCTTTATGTTTCTCTCTTGGGGACATAGAAACGAGGTAGTCAAAGAACCATGAACTATTAATGAACTACTAATGAATACAGTAAATGTTGCCATGTACATATTAGGTAACCCTCGATCGGGCAATTAAGCTTCGGTTGTCAAGAATAAAACATGATAACCTTTGTTACAAACGTGTGCATGGAATTATAATAACTTAGTGAAACGGTGTCAGTGGTGGATCCAGGATATCATAACAGGGGGGGCCCAAAATCGAAATTTCAATTTTGGTACACCCAATTTTTTTCCCCGTTACACCGGGCGAGGCAAAAGTACACTCAATTTTTCACGTCACGCTGTGTCGAGCGATAGCGGGGGGGGGGGGGGGGGGGGGGGTTGGTAGGTGTTAATTTTTGGGGGCATTTGGCATTCGACCATCAAACAGGTCATCATGTATCAGCCATAGGGTAAGGTTGGGATCACTCGTCTATTTTTTCACCGCTTTCTTTTTTTTTTTCTTTTTTTTTCCCCCTTTTTTTTTTTTTTTTCTTTTTTGCTAGGGGGGGGGGGCCTGGATCCGCGCCTAGGTGTATTAAAGAATTATTTAACTCCATTGGCACTTAACCCCAAACTTGTAACCATGGTCAAACCAGTGAAACCGACCTCAAGCAGACACCCGAAGCCCAACAAGATATTGCAATTCTACGAATGCCAAGCCTGTTGTCGGTTTGAATTGTGTGACTCGGCTGTTTTCGGGCAATTTGATATATAAAATTATAAAGACCTTATATAATTTGAATTATGTGACATTGATCTATTTAAAGATTTCTTTGTTTCACATTTAAATGAAAAGAATTTCTTGCAAGCATGCTTGACAATCACGATTCATTCGGCTTTGTAAAAAGTTCTTAGTATACAACGGGTTAAACCACGCCCTACTAAAAAAAAAGGGGGGGGGAGTTACAGTGAGTATTGCATTGTTACTGCAATAATTCTCCAGTTATGTTCATTTACACCAAAAGTGTGGTAAATTGCACAAATTACTGCACTAGGGCGATCATAAGATTGATTAAAGTCGATAAACATGGGCTTATAACTTTCATTCTGTTTAGTGCAAAAATCTGTAGAAATTTTTCACCGACTAAAATGTAAATGAATAAACCCTTATTGCGTGATATACTTACATTTGAATTCCTTAGAACACGTTGCAAAAAATAATCCCAAGGACGATTGAAGATCTTACTTGCAAGTACAATTTAGTCGGTCCTTTAATGAAACAATGATAAATAGAACACAAAAATAATGATTTGATATTCATGTTTTCTAATTTATTCCCAATATCTGCGTTGATGAATGATTCAAACAATAATTTATCTTCATGTAGGATAACGGTTTAGATTAAACAATTTAAATAGGCCCAAGTAGTTGTTATTATATTAGCTTGTCACGAGTTACTTCTTGAAGAAAAGAAATGAAAGTGAAATAGGGCCGAAATGAATTCAATCAAATTTTCGCTTCTAAACTTTGCATACTGTTTTTATAATGAAAATACTATTTTCACTCACCTGATCATAATTAGCTATAATCCACTTTTAAACTTGTTTGATTTTGCAGATTCCCACAAGTAGAAATATCCGTATTGCTTCCATGCACTAACTTTGATGGGCACACTAAACTGTCAGATGTCAGACTAGTCTATCAAGCAACTGTTTCTTTTCCAAAACCAACCTGTGTACCGGAAACTTGCCCAATACTTTCCAGTCGATATATTGCTGAAAACAATTTTAAGGGCGGAAACTTAGCGGTTCTGTACCTTGTATAGGATATCACAAGAAAATGGACAACAAAAATTTATTGCAAACAATATTTCATGGGGTTTTTCTTTTTCAACAAAGGAACAAAAAATGGTGAAAGGGAAAAGAAAATGCAGTTTTATTATGTTGTGTTCTGCTGTTTATTTTTGTTTGTTTGTTTGTTTTTATTGTTGTTTCTTTATGTACAAAATTTATAAAGACTCGAATCGGTGACCCGACATTTGCTCCTGCGACAATTGCTCCGGGCTTTATTTCGTCTAAGATATAGGGTTAGGGTTAGGGTTGTAATAGGGATTTATATTAGGTTTAGGGTTAGGTTTAGGGTAGGGTATAGTGTAAAGTCCCTGGTTGAAGTTAGTCATTCGATTAGTGTATGGAATTTATAGCGGAGCAATTGTCGCGGGAGCAAATGTCATGGATTCCCTGTACCTTATGCGGCGGTCACAACTCGTCGTAGGCTACGGGGCACGTGCCATCGACGTAGCCTGCGTTGCATTTGCAATGCACGCACAGGTCCTAATTCAACTTCTGCGATTCCTGCAATTCTATGGTAAGGGTATTGTAAAAACTTTCTGCACGTCGTACATGCATTGTACCTGCGAGGTACCTCCGCTGCACGAATTTTCTGCGAAATCCATCGTAGGGAGTTGGTACGGCGTGTTGTGACCGCCGCATAACAGATGCATTATCTCCCTATCTCTCTTTCATTCTTTCCAATTATCCCCACATCATTTCCTTCTCTTTTTTTTTTTTTATCCTTTTCCACCTCATTTCCTCTACCCCGTTCTATCCTATAATATGCCGTACTGTTTATCAGAGTTTTCGTTAAATTAAATTATCTACTGCTCTACAGACATACTAAATGATAATGATGAATACAAAGATTGATCAACAGGTATAAGGTTTGCGAATAACAAAGTACAATTTGAGCCGATAATATGAATAAATTAAAGAATGTACATTTTTATGACCAATTTTCACTCAATACCAGGTTGAATTTTACAATTAGCTTTTAACTTGAAATGATTATATTATTAGATTCTTTATATTTCGGAATCTTAACGTAAAACAGAATGGTAACAAAGTATTTAATTCACCTGTTATCTCACTTCGTGCAGACACATTTGGGACTAGTCTGAGACAGTTTTGAAAATTGTCGCGGAGATATCTCCGCGACGGAAAAAAAGTATGGGAGATGTCTTCGTGACTGAAAAAAAAGTATCGGAGCCGTCTCCGCGACGAAAAAAAAAGGAATCGAAGGCATATATATATATATATATATATATTTATATATATATATATATATATATATTTATTTTTTTTTTTTTTAAGAACGGGCAACGGGACTTTGTAGAACCACCTCAGTGTGACTACGGCCTTAACTGATCAGTCTCCTTTACATCTGATTACCATCCTGTATAGTGACCCCCCCCCCCCCAACCCAATAACAAAATTAATGTATTGGTATCAGAAGGTTTAGCGTCAGCTTGGCATTGTAACCAAGGAATTAATCAATGAATATTTATTATGATTTTAGCATGAACCTATTGTGTTCATCCGTTATGGCTCGACAATATATAGCTACAAACCAGGAGGTCTGTATATACGGTATATTAGTATTTAAGTAATTAAATGGACGCAATTTCTATAGAAGCTTTCAAAATATGGGCAGGCGCTAATATTATCATAGCAAAACATCATATGGATGATTAAGCCTTGTGGAACCCTTTACGGTATTATCTTATATTTTGAGAATGATAAAATAAAAATAGCAATTGACTGAGAGATTAAATATATTTTACACATTTTTTTACATTAGATAGAAATAATATTTATTAATTTATTAATAAACTTAATTTATATATTTATTCATCATACTAAAATGCTAAGATAACCTCATCAATACTATTTGATGAAGAAATAGAATATTATATACCATCGCGGGGTGTCCTTCACCTGTTTAGAAGGCAATTTTTTTTTTTTTTTTTTTAAAACTCTTGTTTCTTCAGGTGTAAATGTAAGTGCTCATCAAACTTGGTCGTAGGGGAGATCGGGACAATAATCATGGGCAATTGTAACAGAGGCTCCCATCCCTAGCAAAAACACCTACAAACTTAACCTTTGTACAGAACATGCACATTTCATCGCTCCACATGCTGTTTGAGTGTAAGCAGATTTAACGGTTCGTGGAACTTTCTACAGCAAAAAGAAAAAATTTAATTTAAAATAAAATAAAAATAAGAAAATAAATAAATGTTTTTTAAGCAGGAAAGTAATATCTCACACTACCCAATGTTTTTCTTTTGGACAAATATGTGGTTGAGCTATGGCTGTCATTTTTATTTATTTAGAAATTATGTTCTTAGGCCTAAATTTTGCTAAAGTTTCAACGATGAATACCTAAGCTAAGACAAATTCTCTCCAAATATGGTCGCCCTCCTCGGGGGCAATTGTAACAACTTGTTAACAAAGTACCTTTGCCCCATACCTAACCCCTGGACGCTGCCACAGCCCGTACACAGCCCTTACACTGCCGCAGTAATGCCATGCATAGCAAGTGGAAAATATAATGTAAATGAGTCAAGCATTGTCATGTTTTATCATAATTAGTTTATGTTGTTTAAATCTTGGATCTGTCAAGTGCATAGCTTTGAAGAAAACAATTGTCCCGTGTTCTGGGGCAATTGTAACACTCGACCTCTTGTTTTGAAATGATAATGGCTTCAAAATAAATTGTTTTACTTAACCCACACCTAATCATGTGTCGAGCTAAGATATGCATATTTCGTTTTATTTAGTTTTAAGCAAGTATTTACCAATAATAATGAAGTTGATAAGTCAAATTTGAAAAAAAGAAAAAAACAAGTTTTACAGTTGTCCCCGGTCTCTCCTACTATGTCATATATTTTTTCTTCTTTCTTTTTCACAAGTAACCTTCAAATAATCACTTAGTGGAAACGTTCACTTCATAAAGTGGAAACGTGTTTTAGTGTGCTATACATATCATACATTTTATTTGTTACCCAACGATTTTTGTAACTATTGAACAGTTAAAGTAGATATGAAACATTTAAAGCTACATGTATCTAATTCCTCGGAACATATACATTGTATTTGGGTCAGACACGGTTTAAAAATCATATGAAATATACATGAGGTTATATTGTGGCAACCAGCGTTTCAGCGACATTTTAAAATATTAGCAACATTTCAAACGCTACAATGAATCTCTGTATATACAATCGTACTGGATGTCAAAGAAATTACCATTCCCTAAACTCCATCCTCATGATCCTTTCTTACTAGCATTATTTGAAATCCATTTCGAGCTTTCATTCTGATAAGATTGATTGAGTGATATTTCGATTTCCTACTTTCGCTGCTGAAATTGGCAGGATTAGCCCTCTTTTGAAAGTAACCCCAATAAAAGCGAAATATATCAAAATGTATGCATTAGCTATATGGTTATTCATAAACGTTTCAGGCTTATATTCAATATACAGGAAAGCAGGGACTTACAATGAACTTTTAGTCACGGCGTCACTTTCCTATTTATCATATTTTGGGCAGCGCTTAGCATGCTTAAAGGGAATATGTGACTTTGAATAGGCTTGTAAAAGTCTAATCTCTGGGTTCTATCAAGAATTTAAATCCTTGGTTCTATACTCGTATGCTATCAGTTCATGTAATATTATGTCAAGATGAAACCCTGAAAAAAATGATTTCCTAAAATCATTATATTCTTCGCAATATTATGCAAAACCAGATTATTTTCCATCCACAAACTACATGGATTACAGTGCTAACTTAGTTAAAGTGTACTCATGCAGGTACGCTTCTCCAAATAGTGATAAGGCGTTCATTAATATTTCGGCAATTAAAATGATGATCGATTGCATTAAAAATCTCAGGCAATTTCTGATTGACCAAAATGTTGTAATAATAATAGAGCGTTTAGCAGAAAGAGTCTTTTCCTTTTTTTAAATCATCCTGAACAAACATTAACAATTCCTTTAATAGCTAGAGAAAAAAAGTAAGTTTTGATCACGGGTCGGAAACATGTGACCTATTACTTTCATGTTATATGTTGATTTTCGGGTTTTCATGTGGTAATGCTACATATGTCCATGCCATAATTCATCATTCTGACGGCAGGTGTGGTTCCATGGGGCACCCAACCCCCCCCCCCCCCCCCCCCTCATGAAATCCTGGATCCGCCACTGGACCGAATGTTCATTACCCATACAGTTTGTTTTTACAAAGGTTTAATTTTTTCGAAAATGAACCAGGATTCGTTCATCATGTTCATCCGAAAGTCTGAAAGTGAAATAATGTTAATCAATCCAGTAATTAAATATTTATAGACCTAACAGGCACTTAGCTTATGCCTATTCAATTTTCGTACTAATGGAACTCATTGGCCCGAATTCACAAAGGAGGATTCTGCAAAACCGACGGATCCTTGGATCCGTGGGTTTTTTAATTGACGGCTCCACAGATCCACCAGTCTATTATTCATCAACCATGTCAACAGTTGACCCAAATTATGACGTTTTATGACGCTGTGGATTCAGTCGAGTCCACCTTTGTGAATACCATATTGAAATTCCTAGGTCCAACAATAAGTTAAACCCAGGGTTGAAACCATGGATTTTGCAGAATCCACCTTTGTGAATTCGGGCCATTTCATTTTCGGATTAACGAACCTTACCTTATTTTCGGATTAATGAGCCCGATATCATTTACAAACAAAACCGAATCTTTGGTATATCAAATCCTCTGAATAACTGAATTCATCGAAATATGAACCTTTAGAATAACAAAACTTTGGGTTATTGCGAAATATGGTCGGATAAACGAACCCTATTTTATTGTTGGTTTAGCATGACTTGTAGCCCCCGTCTGGTCAATGGGCTTCTAGCATTAAAAAAAAGAGGTAAATACAAGATCCTGGTTAGTTTGAAATCAAGTTGCATATTTTAGTAGGCGTCTCCGCTCGAACCCCATGCCCTTTGCAACCCCAGACATGCAGTTCACTGTGACTTCACACCCACTTTGATCTAACTGCAGTTAGTCCATTTCTGTTATTGTCTAATACCACATGGGCTAATCCCATTTGATCTACCAACAATGTGGTCTAATTTCCCCCTTGGTCTAACACACACTTGGTCTAATTCTCACTCGGTCTAATAACCACTTGGTTTAATTGCCAATTCGTCCACTTGCCAAATTGTCTAAATGCTTTTTCGTCTATAAATTTCCAAGGGAATATTAATACCTGTAAGACCAATTGGACATTAGATGAAATGGGAATAGCCAAAATGGTTAATAAGAGAAGTGCAGTTACATCAAAGGGCGATTAGAAAAAAAAAATGGTTGTAGACGAAACGGAATTAGATCATGTGGAATGAGACCAAACCGGCATTAGTCAAAGTGGGTCTAGACCAATTGGCAATTTACCTTCCCCCCCCCCCCCCCCCCGAAAAGTGACTAGACCACTACATGACACCTTCCGAGTGCGTATAGACCCACCTTCTCATTCATTGTCATATAAAATAAGTGTTTGACTATCCGGTTATAGTTTGGTTTTCCGATCCATTGATTACGATGTCAATTTCTGTTTCCTTCTATCTTTTTCTTTGAAGCTTTAATGTTTGATCACGAGTCACGAGTGATGAATTTAATTTCAGTCGCATGCATGGATAGACAAATAAAACCACAATACATTACATGTACCAACGTATAGGTCAGTTAGGTGGATTAGTCGACAAATTTCTATTTTCTTTAAATAAACGATGGTTCAATAAAAATCAATCGACGCATCAGTTTCAAATGAACCAATCAAAAGTTATTATTAACTCTTACTACAGCATAGCAATTGGCAAATTGAGAGGATTTGAAAAATGGTGGGGGGGGGGCAGCCGAAACTATTCAATTATTGGTTCCCAGAAATAGGGGCATAAGTCGGGATCTGGGATCTGCCATTGATTGCCCAGCTATACTGAACATAATCATGTGGTACTTATCTTATGGGAAAATGTATTTTTAAATTTGAAAGAAACAAAGTGAAAACCGCGCAATAAGTAATCAATAATGTTACACAGTTATTGGTTTGGTTGCTTAAATCGTATAATTAAAACTAATCACATTTTATTAACCACGTTTATCCTTTTCTTCTTGTTTTCAACTTTCCTCCTATAGCCCTTATTAATAGCCCATCGGAAAATCATTATCGAATGACAGTGTACATTGTAAAATTTCCCCTCGTCTCTTCTCCTTTTTCAGCGGGCTGAATAAATACCAGCATGGCATGCCTTATTTTTGCACATAAATTTGTATTTTCGAGTCTTTTAGATTCAGTTATGCCCTGTTCTAGACAACTGAGAAACGTTGTCGTAGAGGGCTGGTGTATCGTTGACAACTTTTACAGACTGAGGTAAATCATTTAAACTCGTACAAAATATCAAGTTTGAGCTATCATATCTTCCCTTTTTCGTACATTACATTACAATACTTATGGATTTCTTATCATTAAGTAGCATATTAACTATTCATGATTATGAAAGGGTTCTCATAACCCATATAGATTATTTAAAAAAAAAAAAATTAAAAAAAATTAAAAAAAATCCAGCACATATTTTTTATTTAGGCATTTCAAACACAAAGACACATCAAAGTGAACTCAAAAGTAGGCCTACTCTATTGCTAATATCGGGGCAAGTCCACGATATTTGTTTCCGAGATGGTGATTTTTCGACTTTTTGACCATTTTTGTGTCAAGTGTGTCAGTGGGTTTGTAAAGGTAAACATAATGTGTCATATGTCACCATAAAGGGTATGAAATGAACTTAATGTAAATGAGGTCAAAAAGTCATTTCAAGGTCATATGACGTCACAAGGCTCATTAATATTCATGAAAAAATATATAAAATGCATTAAAAATGCTATTTTTAACCATTTAAAGACGAGGTTTGTCATAGAAGCACAACCAAAAAGTAAGTATTTTCTGTTTTTATATTTTCTTGGCTAACTCTGTTGAAAATATCACGAACCTAGCACATAGCTTTCCATATTTTTAGACTTAAAATATTCAGGTCTCAGAAATAGTCTCACAAAATTTACTGAGCTGATGTAAAATCATACATTTTTATTACCCACCCTCCCACCTTTAGAAATGAAACAAAATAAGTTTTTCTTAGATTTGTGTTTTGTATTATGTTTCTTTTGATTTATCAGAGAGATTTTTTAACAAAAGATGTTGCCACGCCTTGGCTACACCAATTGTTTAATAAAAAATATTATAGGGAATAATTGTCCCGTGTGTTACTGTCCCGTTTGTTACCTGACATAGTTTTGGAAACTTGACCTTTGCCAGAAAACTCGAAGTTGTATTAACGTTAAAATATGTCCTTATAATGTTTATTACATATTTAAGAGGATGTGACTCTGCAAATTTAGATCTACTTTTTAAATTCAGAGTTATATGCGAACAAAGTCAAAATTTGAAAACACCCTTTTTTTGCGGTCCCGTTTGTTACCGACGAATAAATGATCATAAATTAATTATGAATTAAGTTATTACAACTATTCGTTATGTTTTTGTTGAACATTTTTAGTTCCTTCAGGAATATACCAAAGGATTGAGATTTCATTTAAGATTTTTCAAATAAGCCCTATTTTGGCTCTGAATGTCCCGTTTGTTACCGCGCAAAATAGTTTGGACTTGCCCATCGATTTAAAACGATTCGGTTTAAAGTCCACATTTTGTGAGTCATCTGCGCTTTTGATATGGCAGGGTCTCAGCCGATTACTAAATATGGCCTGGGATCTAGCCAGGGTAAACACAACCCTCTTTTGATTAAGGTTTTGTTAGTCAATGAAGCAAATAATATTACAATATGATATCTCGCCAATTGTTTACATTATAGTAAGGCATTTCGATGCCTATATAAGGATCGGGTCTCTTGGGCGTGCAAACAAAATCCTCTTTCGACAGAAAGATGTGTAAAGGTTGAAATGAGAATGTATTTCTTGTACATGGCATAACCGTACGGTAAAAGCTGCGCCTCGACTGTTATTGTCAAATTGTATAAATCGAAATTTGTATACGTCCGTCTCATAATTTTCGATCGTATTCCATTCATGATATAGGGACATACAGTATTTGTACTCAATATGGCCCAACTCTCAATTCTACTCGGTTTCCTAAGTGTTTTGTTCTTGGTATTCACGTCTTTGCCCCACCAAGCAGAGTCTGAGAATATATTATTTTCTGCCCTGTATGGTGAAGGAAGTCATTTTGTTGTCTCAGCCTCCATCGCAAACGTTCTTGCAAGACGGGGCCACGATGTGACCATGCTGATCAGCAACGCTAACACACACCGAATGGAAGATCCAAAGTACTCCAAGCTTTCCTTCGAAGTCTTTGATCACGCCATACCCGTTGAGGAAGTCCGTCAGATCTTCTACAATGCGAGCACGTTCGCCTTCAAGGAAAGCAATGAGCAATTCATGGAGCTCGTGAAGTTGGTCACCCAGCGGATGGTGGATGACTGCGAATCACTCCTCTCGAACAAGGATCTGATGCGAAGACTGGAAAGAAACAATGTCATCGTTGCGGACATTGCTTGGCCGTGTTCACCTTACATCCAAGCAGTTCTTGAGGACGCGTCTCCAGGACATCGTACGATGGTCTCTGTATCTGCTACACCTCCTTGGAGTGGCTACCTTCGACTGGCAGGCTCACCCGTCAACTACGCCTACCAACCTGAGAGCGGAACCGGCTTCTCCAGCCGAATGACATTCGGTCAAAGGACATTGAATCTATTCCAATCCTTCTTGTTTTCCCTCATAGGTGACCTGACGTCTTTCCCTCTCTACATCGAAATGGGAAGGAGACAGGGACTGAACCGTGATATTCATCCAATGAATGAGATGGAGAACTATGATCTGCATTTACTCAATATTGACTTCTCATCTGACTTTCCTATTCCGTTATCACCCAACGTCATCCCAGTTGGAGGTTTAACTATCCAACCTGCTGGTACATTAGATAAGGTAATATGACTTGCTCGTTTTTGATGCCGAAGCTAATTCAGTTAATCCCATGAAACCCCTGGCACCCTTTCAAAGGTTGTCAATGAGTCAACAAATTTAAAGACCCTTTAATAAACTCTTTAAGAATGAAACATATTTAGTCAGATAACTTCTAATTTGAAGTTTGTTTGTTTGTTTGTTTGTTTTTTGTTTTTTGTGTTTTTTTGTGTTTTTTTTTTGTACAAACCAGAATTTAAAAAGATGGATGTATTGTATGTGGATGACTGTTTGCATCTTGCATCTGGGCCCCGTTGCGTGAAGAGTTACCATCATTATAAAAGTAACTTTGCCATCGATAGTAAATTTCTGGAAATACTTCATTTTGATTGGCTGCTGAGAGATGTTACCATGGTAGTTACCATTGATGACAAAGTTACTATAACAGTAACTTTTTTATGCAACGGGACCCTGGTAAACTCCAAACTTAATTTGAACTAAAAACTAATGGTAATTTGGAAATGAGTCACAATGTTTGTTGAATGCTTCCACTGTGCATCGGTCACAACCACGTCACCTCCCAACTTACTGGCTCGGATGGATATCGCATAAAGTCCTTGGTAGGGAAATCAGAAGTAGTTGGTCTTTCTTTTAATACAGCAATTTCAAAACGCAAGGAAGAGCAGAAATTTACTGATGCTGTAGCCCGACGCAGGTTGTGGAACTCGTAATTGTAAAACCACGCACGACGGACCCTGAACATAGCATAAGCAAAATACTTTATAGGTAAATGAAACATTCATAATTATGTTAACATTTCATTGTTACAGGAGCTCGAAGCCTTCGTCCAGAGTTCTGGGAAACATGGCGTCATTGTCTTTACCCTCGGTACATACCTGGCATCCATCACGACGATCAGACCTGAAATAGTAGTCATGTTTGCTGAAGCTTTCAGAAAGATGCCTCAGAAGATCATCTGGCAGCTGAAGGAACTACCTGACTGGGAGCTACCGTCTAATGTGAAGGCCTTGCCTTGGCTACCACAGAATGACCTCCTAGGTATGAAGTATTTTATGGACGAAAAAGTCTAAGTCAGCATTGATATGTAATAACCTATGACTAAATAAAATCCAAATTCTATTATATAGCATGATCAGTCTTTAGATTAATGATATTAACCGCAGAACGTATTAGTCTTTCGGTCTCATTTTTTGATATGCCACAATTTATCTTCATTTTCATGTGACTTTTGTTCAGGTCATCCACAGATTCGAGCCTTCATGTATCAGGGAGGCAACAACGGTTTCCAAGAAGCCTGTTACCATGGTGTTCCTATCGTCGTCATCCCACTCCAAGGAGACCAGTACGACGTCGCTGCTAGGATCGAATCACGGGGACTTGGAAAGAAGATTGACAAACTCAAACTCAACACGGATATCATCTATGAGACTCTTACAGAGGTCGTCAATAATCCCAGGTAAGTTAGTCCAGAAAAGGGAATTTGACTGTTTTGGGACTACTACCCCCTCGCCCTTGACAATTACCCCCATCAAACAAGTATTCCAAACTCTACACCTAACCCTAACCCTATTTCTTGGGATAGTTGTCCTAAATGTAATTGTCCAGGGGTAGTTGTCCTTATACCGAGTGAGTCAAGAAAACTTTACACCTAGAAAAATGTCAATAAAAAGAAAACCAATTTATAAACCCCGAATTATTATACATATTCTGAAAGAGTAACTCCTCCCACATATTTTGGTACCAATTTTGTGTGTTATATCTTTACACTTGGATGAACGCGACGCATTGTTTGCGAACATGTCAATTTCGAATTGTGCCAGAATGGGAGTAAAATCAAAACAACAAAAAGCTAGAAAAAAGCAACTTCATCCTGATTAAAATAGCATAACTTTTTAACGAAAATATCTTCCGCTTAATAACTTGGCAGGGGTGTTGTTACACATATTGACTACATTTTGTTTGAAAATTAGATAGATCTGTAGAGTCAGGCACGAGTGAGCACACGTCAAAGACAAAATAATCACTTTTCAAAAGTATTAGGACCCCTTTTTAGGTCTGTCAGTGGCAATTTACTCTTTGATGTGTACTCATTCAGGCATTACTTGACGAGTCAATATAATTTTCATACAAAATGTAGTCAATATGTGTAACAACACCCCTGCCAAGTTATTAAGCGGAAGACCTTTTCGTTAAAAACTTATGCTATTTTAATCAAGATAAAGTTGCTTTTTTCTAGCTTTTTGTAGTTTTGATTTTACTCCCATTCTGGCACAATTCAAAATTTACATGTTTGCAAACAATGCGTCGTGTTCATCCAAGCATAAAGATATACCACACAAAAATGGTACCAGAAGATGCGGGAGGAGTTACTCTTTTTGAATACGTAAAATAATTTGGGGTTTATAAATTGGTTTTCTTTTTATTGACATTTTTCTAGGTGTAAAGTTTTTTTTGACTCACTCGGTATATCCTCCTGAGGAGCATTTCATGAAACAAATATTCACTTATTCTCACTGACAACTGTGTTAAGCTACTGAAATGCTTGCATCTGATTGGCTGAGAGCAAATTTATCGGATAAAACTTCTGACACGTCCTTTCATGAAACGCCTCCAGCATGTCCAGAAAGAGACCTGAAAAGGCGTCGATCGACATGTACTTCATTGTGTATGTAATCCATTTGTGAATGTGACGAGATGCTCACTTTTAACTGATCAGGCTCTAAACAAAACAAAGCATATCAATGTGTATATTAATGTAATGTGATCGAGTCATAAATAGCAATATGAGATGAACTATTGTGTTCATTTTCTTTAAAATCCCCATTTATCTTTTGCCTTGTTTCAACAGCTATACCAAGGTAGCCAAAGAGGTGTCGTCCATTTACCGAGACCGGCCGATGAGTGCAGCAGACAGAGCAGCTTTCTGGATCGAGCACGTTATTAAATATGGCGGTTCATACATGCGATCTCCAGCAAATGAACTCACCTTTATTCAATATCATCTCATAGATGTCTATGCCTTCTTGACTGCAATCGTTATAATAGTTTTAACAGTAATGTGTTATTCATTAAGATTTTGCCTTTCTATGTGCTGCCGTATGATTGGACGCGGAGGCAGCAAAAAGTCAAAGACTGAATGATGTTTTAATATCTTATAAACATAGTTAGGGGCGAATTTTTTAAAATCAATAATCAGACAAAAATTAACCACTGCATGAGTAAAGATTATATTTTTTTCTATGTCGAACATGTGACACATTTTATTGGCAAGTGAACAAAAATATAAACTGTATGTTAGTATGAATACTAGATGTCGTTATAGAAAGATATGACAAGATATTAATAATCAGAATTTATTATATTTGTTTATGAAGTAACTCTAACGCTTAAAGATAAACTATACTTTTGGTAACTTCACAAAAATGACTTTTTAGCATAAGCCAGCAAAATGGCCACCAAGTGTTTATATGTCTAGATAGAAATTATGTGCCACGTGATTCTACTAAGGCAATTTTACTCCGCAATATGCAAAATAAGGAAGACATACTGTCATAATACGTAACTTTTCTCAAGATGTTAAACTGAAATTAAAGTATGTTTTGTGACAGTGGCGGATCCTATAATTTGAAAACAGCTCATTGACCGTACATGTTAAAATCCGAAAATTTCGACTGCCCCCCCCCCCTATCGGGTCTGGCGCCCCCTATCCTGAAATCCTGTATCCGCCACTGTGTGATTTTTATTTTTTTTTCATCATACCAGCCTTTAGATTTCGTTAGAAGTACGTGTATACATGTTAAGAATTACAAGTACTTGATGAATTCAAAGAATAATATTATGAAATGAAATATACATTTAGAAAACAACTCTCCGTCTTGTTACTTTCTTCCTCTTCTTTTTATTGTAACTATATTATTATTATTAATATAATGCAGTTGGTTGTTGCAGAATCGATAGAGGTCTGGGTGAAATGAATTAAGAAAGGGCTATCGATTTTTTTTTTTACACCCAAAGTAAAGTGATTAATAGTATTATAAAACATTATAGTCTTAATACTAATGAATATCGAGCTTAGTAAACCAGTATAGATAGGCTATTCTCGAGTCCTATCAGGCTAAATACTTCGAATACACATATTAAACAAATAAACAGTAATAATAATTCAACGCATTTATATTGCGCGATCTATCTAGTAATACTATTTCGAGGCACATTGTGAAACAAGGAGTTTTCAAACTACAATATATTACAAAATACATTAACAACAAATACAATTTTTTTATATATATACAGCAGAATAGCGGGCAACCTGTGAAGCACACTATAGGCCTACCTCTCTGTCAAGTCAACGTCAAGAAGAGAAGTCGATTATTGAAAATTAATCGGATATGTAATTTGTTTACAACCAACTGCGTCAACTATCATGATCTGTTCAAAATCTGTCAATAAAAAAAAAAACGGATTTGTAGACGAATATTTTTTTTTTTTCTGATATTAATTTCGAAGGGATAATCATTTTGCGGGAATTTTCTATTGACCTACAATTTATTAATTTTTTTTAAATAATGAACTTCAATGATAATCTGCTTGACTACTCCACCTATGAAGTCAATTTTGCAATGGAAAGACAGAGGAAGGCGCAAACGAGGAAGAGGGAGAATGAGGTGGAAGACAATATCCAGGAGTTGAGTACAGAGAGGTAGTTTGAGGAGGATGTCAGCCAAGTCTTCACTGGTTCCCCTCCGACACCGAAAACTACAGATACATGCATCTATCCAAAAACGAAATAAGTTATTACAATGCAAATTGTACTTTGAGCTAGACCAGGCTCTGGTCGTTTGAGTTTTTCACCTTTTTCTACTTATTCTTTTTCTAAACATTTCTCTTTCCATCACAAATTCACCTTCCCGAACCATATAACGTACAATTTTGCAAAGTTATACGTCCATGACTGAGAGTCTATGCGATTCTTGCAGAACGATAGTATGTATTGTATTTTATTTGTATTGTATTGTATTGTATTTATTTATTCACGGTAAAAACTCACAATCAGCCAAACAGACTGCTTTTCAGCGAGTCGTGTGGTCAAGATATACAGGTGTAAAATAAACAATATTACAGAAAAGTTAACATACTTAAGTTAACTTCATATAATTACATACAAATTAAATTAAACCAAGCAAATATACATATATAAGGAAAACGATAAAAAACAAACTTACTATAACAGAGAGAGAAAAAAAGTAACATCATAGCGGCCAAAAATAGTTTTTGAAGATATCGATCCCCCCTCCAGGAACGCGCGCATTAAAATCAATACAGTTACTGATTTGAAAATAATGTAAGCTTATCTATTGCACGAATTTGACAGGGTAGAGAGTTGAAAAGTTTTATGCTTGAATAAGACTACCTTCTCTAAGTGTTAGTTTTAGGTTTTCAAGGGAAATTATAGATTCGGAGTTAGCGAAGATTGTGTTTTTTTTTAACGTTAATTTTAGAGCACATGACATTGGTAGAATCTTATTTAATAGTTTGAATACAAACAATGCTGCTTGCTTATTCAGCGTGATTCTAGTCTGTCGATTTTAAGAGAGGCATATATTAGGTTTGTGCTATATTTGAATAACTTTCAATGTAATGCGGAGAGCTCGGTTCTGGAGAATTACTTAACTGTTTAACTAAGATTTTACCTGCATTGAACCAATTAATCGACAATATTCAAAATGGGGTTAAAAGAGCTTTATAAAGCCATGATGGCGTACTTTGTGAATGTAAGGTCTAAGTCTTTAAGGCAATATAAGCTTTTAGTTGCTTTTGATTTCACAAAATTTACATGAGCATTCCAACTAAGTGATGGGTTAGAATCACTCCTAAAATTTACATTCAGTTACTCGATTGATTTGTTTCCATTAATGCAAATTTGTGCATTTGCATAGGGCATTAATTTACGTTGATCCAAAAGAATAAATTCGCATTTTTGGGATTCAATAATAATTCATTACATTCAACCATTGAGAACCATCGCTAAATCTTCGTTGAGATGTGAACAAAATCATCAGGATTATCTGAAGTATAGTATATACAAGTATATCAGCATACATAGAAACTGTGCTATATTTTAAGGCATTTGAAATATATTTATGTACAGAATAAAAGTAACGGGCACAAATACTACCTTGTGGGACCCTAAGAAATTGTATTAAGATTAGATATATTGTTATCAATGACAGTTCTTGTTTCTAAAAGTTAAATATTTCTAAACCAACATAAGCTTGACTCATCAAAACAAGATTATCGAGTTTTTTCAAAAGAATATCGTGAGAAACCATATCAAATGACTTTTTAATTCCAGTGTCAAGTCCAACAACTGACCCATGGTCTAAATTTTTACGAATATTTTCTGTGATTGTAAAAGGGCTGTGTTGGTCGAAAACCTGGACGAAAACCAAATGGATTATCTGATATATATGGTTATGAGTAATATAATTATATACTTGTTTGAATACATTTTTTTCCACACTTTTGATAAAACAGGCAGTAAGAAATAGGTCTGTAATTTGTGGGATCTTTTAAACTCCACTTTATGTAAAGGTGTGATCTTTGCCACTTTCCAGTCCGAAGGGAACTTTGCTTTGAGTAAGTGAAAGATTCATTAGAATGATAAGGTCGGATGATGTTCGAAGCTGAATTTTTTAAAATGCTTGTAGGTATACCATCTAGACAGAGGACTTTTGGAGTGAATTTCCTGAAAACATTTTATACAATCATTATGACTAACTTGATTAAATGAGAATACAGACGAGTATTAGTTGTAATGTATCAGTCATTATTTGAAACTGAGCGTCTTTTTTTAGATTTTTAATTACATCAACAAATATTCCATGATATAAAATTAGCCATATTTTTGGAACCGATACCTCTCCACCGTTTGCTTCAAGCGATTTTAATGGAATACGCCTTATTTCTTTATTTGGCAGGAGTTGCCAAGGAGTTTCCAAATCTCATCAGCGCTATTTCCCTTTTCTAAGCAATGCTTTGAGTTACGTATTCTCTTTTAGCTTTAGTCGCAATGCAGTCACCCGATTACGTAATCGGTCTGTATTCACCACATGGTGGGTTTCATGTTTACATAAGGTTGTGAGCGTTAATGAGAAAATACAAAATAGTCCAGGCAGCTTCTAGTGGACTAACTTTGGGCCTGCGGGTTATGGACTCTAGATATCACGACGGCTCTCCCGCACTGAACGCACGACGAGCAAGACCAACTTCAGGACGAACGCGAGGCAACCCACCGACAACAAAACGGCGGCGAGAATAAAATTCGCGTCGACGCTAAAATCTTCATAGCCCTGTCTCTTATCGAGTATGGCTGACACGGCCCAGATCACCACAAGGAACGACATGATGTTATACCGCAGATAGCGATCCCAAAGGAACAGGTCAAGGAATGCGTACACAATGACGAGGAGGAGAACCATGACGAGGGCGATGGTCGAACCGACGTCGATGGTCGTGCCGAAGTTATAGATAAACATCATGGCGATGTTGATGTGCGTGGCGAGGGCGGTCCAGGTTCCGAAGATGGCGAGACCGTTGAGCACGAGGATGCGGTAAATCCAGAGGTCAACTTGGCTAAAAGTTAACAAAATAAAAATGAATGGAAAGTAAATCTCTTTTCGAAATTTGCAGAGTAGCACCAATTTTATTATGAATAACCGATATAGCACCAAATAAATTATCATTATATTTTATGATATCTTGAAAATTTGTAATGTTGCATGATGCTGTCTAACGTGTGTGCCGCAAGTCAGTATTTTTTCTACTTTTTCGTCGACTATTGACTTGGTAAATCTAGACTAGGAATAATGTCTGACAGGTGATGTCTTTCTTTTCTTCTTTTAAAAAAATTATCATGTGTTGTTACTTCTTCTTTTTGATGTTCAAAACTTGTATTTGTCCTGTGTTTCACAATGCGCCTTTAACCAGTATTATTACATTGATGGCGCAATCATAAAATGCGTCGTATTCTTTTTTTTTCCCATTTTAATCAGGTATTCAGTATTTGATTATTTATTCACGGTAAAAACTCAAATCAGCCAAACATACTGCCTTTTCAGCGAGTCGTGTGGTACAAATATACAGGTGTAAAATAAACAATATTAGAAATTAACATACTTAATTAACATTCAACTAAATTACATACAAATTAAATTAAACACAAGAAAATACTACATATATACAGAAAACGATAAAAAACAAACTTACTATAACAGAGAGAGAAAAAAAAAGTAAACATCATGAGCGCCAAAAATAGTTATTGGAAGAATATCGATCCCCCCCCCCTCCCACGGAACGCGCGCATTAAAATCAATACAGTTCACATGACTTTAAAATAATGTAAGCTTATCTATTGCACGAATTTGACAGGTAGAGGAGTTGAAAAGTTTTATGCTTGAATAAAGACTACCTTCTCTTAAGTAGTTAGTTTTAGGTTTATCAAGGGAAATTATAGATTCGGTGTTACGAAGATTGTGTTATATTCTTTACGTTAATTTTAGAGCAGCAATGACATTGATTCTTATTCAACATGCTAATTCTATCGATTTTAAGAAGGCATATATAAGGTTTGTGCTATATCTTGAATCAACATTTCAATGTAATGCGGAGAGCTCGGTTCGGAGAATTATAACTGTTTAACTAAGATTTTACCTGCATTGAACCAAATAATCGAACAATAATCAAATGGGGTTGAAAAAAGAGCTTTATAAAGCATGATGGCGTACTTTGTGAAATGTAAGGTCCTAAATCATATAACTTTTAGTTGCTTTGATTCACAAATTTACATGAGCATTCCAACTAAGTGATGGGGTTAGAATCACTCTAAATATTTAACATTCAGTTACTCGATTGATTTGTTCTCCATTAATGCAAATTTGTGCATTTGCATAGGGCATTAATTTACGTTTAGATCCAAAAAAGAATAATTCGCATTTTTTGGGATTCAATAATAATTCATTACAATTCAACCATTGAGAAACCATCGCTAAATCTTCGTTGAGATGTGAACACAAATCATCAGGATTATCTGAAGTATAGTATATACAAGTATCATCAGCATACATAGAAACTGTGCTAATATTTAAGGCATTTGAAATATCATTTATGTACGAGATAAAAGTAACGGGCCCAAAATACTACCTTGTGGACCCCATAAAGAAATTGTATTAAGATTAGATATATTGTTATCAATGACAGTTACTTGCTTTCTAAAAGTTAAATAATTTCTAAACCAACATAAGCTTGACTCATCAAAACCAAGATTATCGAGTTTTTTCAAAAGAAATATCGTGAGAAACCATAATCAAATGACTTCTTTAAATCCAGTGTACAAGTCCAACAACTGACCCATGGTCTAAATTTTTACGAATATTTTCTGTGATTGTAAAAGAGGCTGTGTTGGTCAATAACCTGGACGAAAAACCAAATTGATTATCTGATAATATATGGTTATGAGTAATATAATTATAATTACTTGTTTGAATACAATTTTTTCCAACACTTTTGAATAAACAGGCAGTACAGAAATAGGTCTGTAATTTGTGGGATCTTTTAAACTCCACTTTTATGTAAAGGTGTGATCTTTGCCATTTCCAGTCCGAGGGACTTTGCTTTGAGTAAGTGAAAGATTCATTAGAATGATAAAGGTCGGATGATGTTCGAAGCTGAATCTTTTTAAAATGCTTGTAGGTATACCATCTAGACAGAGGACTTTTTGGAGTGAATTTCCTGAAAACATTTTATCAACATTCATTATGACTAACTTGATTAAATGAGAATACAGACGAGTACTTAGTTGTAAATGTCAACAGTCATTATTTGAAACTGAGCGTCTTTTTTTAGATTTTTAATTACATCAACGTAAACATCACCTCCAAAATATACAAACGTCCAACCTACGATTAATATTATTAAAAAATGGACCATATATTACCGAAATTTGAGATTCCGACCCAGAAGTAATACAACATATAACCTACTCCACGACGTTACCAATCCCAAGATTTACCATTACATAGCTTACATACAGGATCTATAACCCATACCATCCTGATAAGAAATTACCGATTAATTATAAGTATAAAATAAAAACACTAATGTAAAACATTAAAAATGCTTTTAATAATCGATTCATAAAATTAGCCATATTTTGGAACCCGATACCTCTCCACCGTTTGCTCAAGCGATTTTAATGGAATACCCTATTTTCTTTATTTCAGGAGTTGCAAGGAGTTCCAAATCTCAGCGCTATTTCCCTTGTTCTCAGCAATGTGAGTACGTATTCTCTTTAGCTTTACGTCGCAATGCAGTCACCCGATTACGTAATCGTCTGTTTCACACCAATCGGCTGGGTTATGTCATAAGGTTGTGAGCGTTAATGAAAAATACAAAATAGTCCAGGCAGCTTCTAGTGGACTAACTTTGGGCCTGCGGTTATGGACTCTAGATATACGACGGCTCTCCCGCACTGAACGCACGACGAGCAAGACCAACTTCAGGACGAACGCGAGCAACCCACCGACAACAAAACGGCGGCGAGAATAAAATTCGCGTCGACGCTAAAATCTTCATAGCCCTGTCTCTTATCGAGTATGGCTGACACGGCCCAGATCACCACAAGGAACGACATGATGTTATACCGCAGATAGCGATCCCAAAGGAACAGGTCAAGGAAGCGTACACAATGAGAGGAGGAGAACCATGACGAGGGCGATGGTCGAACCGACGTCGATGGTCGTGCCGAAAGTTATAGATAAACATCATGGCGATGTTGATGTGCCGTGGCGAGGGCGTCCAGGTTCCGAGATGGCGAGACCGTTGAGCACGAGGATGCGGTAAATCCAGAGGTCAACTGGCTAAAAGTTAACAAAAAAAAATAAATGGAAAGTAAATCCTTTCGAAATTTGCAGAGTACACCAATTTTATTATGAATAACCGATATAGCACCAAATAAATTATCATTATATTTATATGATATCTTGAAAATTGTAATGTTGCATGATGCTGTCTAACGTGTGTGCCGCAAGTCAGTATTTTTTTCTGCTTTTTCGTCGACTATTGACTTGGTAAATCTAGACTAGGAATAATGTCTGACAGGTGATGTCTTTCTTTTCTTCTTTTAAAAAAATTATCATGTGTTGTTACTTCTTCTTTTTGATGTTCAAAACTTGTATTTGTCCTGTGTTTCACAATGCGCCTTAACCAGTATTATTACATTGATGGCGCAATCATAAAATGCGTCGTATTCTTTTTTTTTTTAATCGTTATGAACAAAGTTTTAATAAGCTGATAATACATCGACGGGAGAGGGCTCTGTTTTGAAACGGTAATATACCAAGATAAAGGACATATTTCACTGTAGATATTTATAATTATTATTCTACAGTTAATCAATCCAATTACGAGAATTCTTTTCCAGTATGAGTATTAAAAACATTAGAGCATATTATATTCAAAAGAATGAATTACATTTCAACGAATTGTTTTATGTTACACCTACAAAAACTGATTAAATTATTATCGCATGTGACATGATAATACCTGAGAAATGATCCCTATATCGGACGAGACCGCGGGTGAGGAGGCAATGCACGTCCACACGCTCACAGGGGATGATGGCGATGACGATGAACGAAGCCCAAACGATCAGGTGTGTCCAGACGAAATACCAGGTGATGATGGGCGACCAGACTGACAATGTAGCGACGACGAAGGGGATGTTGATGATGGGCGGGTTAAGATAGACGGGTCCGTTGTCGTTCCGTCGACATAGATTGACGAGTACGTAGACGAGCCACAGCATCTTGCCACATGAAGATGATGATCCAGATGGTGAAGGCCAGCCTGCCGGGGTGAGCCGGTGGAGGACGTCGGAGGCGTTGCCCACCGACGTCGGGAGCCAGCCTGGATGTTGAAAAGGATGAATAAAAATAAATGGTGCATCATGGCGAATGTATCAAATTTAGTCGGCTTCATATTTCCAGTGGCAGGTTCTTCCCCCCCCCTCCAGTTTGGAAAGTGCTCATTACACGTATATGTTATCATTACATTTATTTCTATTTTTTTTTTTTTTTTTTTTAAATAATCGGCTCAT
>CALNVZ010003430.1:7624535-7662270 GCA_940671915.1 Paracentrotus lividus
AATCGTTATGAACAAAGTTTTAATAAGCTGATAATACATCGACGGGAGAGGGCTCTGTTTTGAAACGGTAATATCCAAGATAAAGGACATATTTCACTGTAGATATTTATAATTATGTATTCTACAGTTAATCAATCCAATTACGAGAATTCTTTTCCAGTATGAGTATTAAAACATTAGAGCATATTATATTCAAAAGAATGAATTACATTTCAACGAATTGTTTTATGTTACATACCAAACTCTCCCCCCCCCCCCCTCACCATTCGAGAACATGAGGGAGAAAAGGACTTAAAGCAATGAGTGCAAGCCTAATTTATAGCTCTTTTGAGCAAGAGCGGTTTATAGGGTTGTCAATAAATAATTGCATCCAGTGTGGTATACAAATTTTCCCTCTCCCTTTATTTCGAGAAATGCCTATAAGAAATACTACCAAATAGAAATAAGATATACTTCAATTAACTCACCCCATCGTTCTGAGTTTGGGATGACAAGAGACCCACAGTAGATGACGACCATGATAACGATCAGAGCGACTAGGGGTTTGTTGTGTTCCTCGTTCCCTTTGTGGCGTGGCGATCCATCTTCCAATCCCATGTTATCCTTCTTAGTGGTAGACATCTTGAAATGAATTCAGTCCGATGAACCGAGGTTCGAGTCTGACACCGACTACGATTCGTTTCAAAGATTAGATTAACCCTTGCTTCCTAGCACCAGCAGAGTAGTTAAGCAAGAAATAGTCTTTTCTTTTCTCTGGCAGCACAGTGGGGACCTAGTGTACAGGTTGGAAGTCTGCAGAAAATAAATTACAAATAATCATAATCAAAACATTAGAAATATTGCAGCCTGTTTATTAAAGGACACTTTATGTTGACCAAATTCATAAGCGAGGGATCGAATTTGTTTTCATTTTAGAAAACAGGCTTTCCTCAAATTTCATATTTTCATAATGGCAAAGGTACACCTTTAAATATCGGAGCACCGGCTCATAACATTATTCACTTTTACGATGATATGATATGAGTGGTTAACCATATGACATAATCCGTTAAGCTTTTTCTTCTTATTTTGTACAGCTTATAGCTTATAGTCTTGACATCATGCCAATGGTTCTTTGGCCCCTTTTCCCTTTCCGCTTTCTCATGACCTTTAATTAAATTTTCTACTTCACAATTGTTTAAACATCATGGGTTAATGGTGCCATGGTGTATGTACACTTGTTTGTTAAACCAATATCCTACTGCATTAGGGAAATGTAAGTTCAGATATAAAGTCAGTCTTTCCATTTCCATCGCTTTTTACTGAAGTTTAAAAGACGATTTGAATCTTCTCTTATTTTTAAAATAATTAAGATTTCGACCTGAAATTTGGTCATTCGATAGAGTTGAATACAGGCTTTGCCTTTAAGAATATCGAAAAAACTCAATTTCGAAAATTTGACCCAAAATTCGGTTTATGACGGTTCGTAAAAACAGCGACGAATATGAAAAAGAGGCATTTTTTGAAAAGGTTCGACACTTTTAGGGCGTATGAAAAAGTTGGGCACAGTGCCCCCCCCCCCTGTTTCGCAGCCCCTTATGACATTCCTATTTTCCTCCACCAAGAGAAGGTAATGTATACGCGTAACCTCTGTTGACCTTGGTTGAAACAGGAAACTTAACCTGGCATTCCTGTAAATGGTTTTATGTGTAGGTTTTGAAAACAAGTTTTGTAACAAAGTTCAGTTGTGAGAAAACAGAGAAGTAAAATCAGCTCTTCAATAATCTTACTTTTTTTAAATATTGACATCTGTGAATCTTTTCGGCAGACATCTAAGGAGCACAACTGACATAGGTCTACTCATATTATTTTGTTACCCACCAAAATCTGATAGCACTAAGGTTCGAATCTTTGTCACGTCTGTCGGATGGTGACACCGGCTAAAATACAGTCCACAAAACGTGAACAAATATCAAACGTCTGCCAAGCAAGCCAGTAGCCAACACCCACGTTGGCCTACCGTCATCATCAGAGAAAGTCGTTTAAAGCCATAGGCTCCTATACATGAAATATTGACAGATCGTTTCGAATGAATATCCGAGTTGTTTTTATTTATATAATATATTACTCTAACCACTTACCGAAACGAGTACTGGAGAAACTTCTTGCTTAGTTCTACGTAGCAGCATCAATTGCCAGTTTCTTGTCAGAAGCCTCTGTATATAACGCGATATGGGTTTGTTGTGTTGATATGCTCCGTGGGAATAGTGCAGTGGTCCTTCTCTCGCTCAGCTGTCGTCTATTGTCATGTCAACTTTCATTGTTCGCGGGCTTTTATTCTGCCAAAATATCAAAGGACAAGTGACCCAAATTTTGCATAAGCTCTGATTAGTCAGGCAGCCAGCTCGATTTTGGTTAGCTGAACGAGGTACCAGTAGTAAAGTATTGGAATATATGGGGAGGAATCCCACATTTACTAAACCCAACGTCTGGCAGTGCATTTCGGGGGCGTCCAAAATGAGTGCCCATTTTACAAAAAAATGTATTTTGAATAAAAATAGCAGAATTCAGTTTCTAAAGTGACACACTAACTTTGATGTCAAAATAAAGAGTATTAAATTGTCTTAACGCTTGTGTCATTTTGAAATCAAAGTGAAATCGAAAACAGTGAGAGTTTTAATGAAGAAACGTTTTTTTCTCACGTTTTTACGAAAATATTTTTTTCCCTTTTTTCAATAATTTTTAATTAAAAAAATTTTCTTTTCTAAAAACTACCTACGTGCATGTGAATGATGCTGTAAAAAGAAGGGAGTTATATCTTATTCCGATAAAGAATTATGATTAGATAAAGTCAGGAACGCAATATAGACAAAATTCAACAATTTGCCCCGGGACTGAGAATAACACAATACCCGCACGTGTATTATGAAAAGCTGATTGTATGTGATGGCTGAGAGTAGGCAAACAATGCGGAACATTACGTACAACTTTTCGATACTTGTTTTGTCTGCTAAAAGCTATCGCATGTTATCGGCCTTTTCTAATACACGTACGGGTATGGGATTCTTCTTCGATACGGGGCAAATTGTTGAATTTTGTCTATATTGCGTTCCTGACTTTATCTAATCATAATTCTTTATCGGAACAAGATATAACTCCCTTCTTTTTACAGCATCATTCACATGCACGTAGGTAGTTTTTAGAAAAGTTACAAACTTCAATGTTTTATACAACTATTTATTAAAAATTATTGAAAAAAGGGAAACAAAATATTTTCGTAAAAAAGTGAGAAAAACACATTTCTTCATTAAAACTCTCACTGTTTTCGATTTCAGTATGATTTCAAAATGACACAAGCGTTAAGACAATTTAATACTCTTTATTTTGACATCAAAGTTAGTGTGTTTAGAAAATGAATTCTGCTATTTTTATTCAAAATATAATTTTTTGTAAAATGGGCACTCATTTTGGACGCCCCCGGCTGTAGGGACCTTATGCAGCAGAGATGCACTGCCAGACGTTTGGTTTAGTAAATGTGGGATTCCTCCCCATATATTCCAATACTTTACTACTGGTACCTCGTTCAGCTAACCAAAATCTTGTTATCTGCCTGACTAGATCCGCTCACGTAACAACACTACTCGATCTACACCTCGGTGCTCCTAGTTCTAATTTAATAGTCGCTCGTCAAGAACTACTGTATTTTGACCACGACATAATCATCATCATGGTTTATATCCACTTTGGTCTAACAGCAGTTGGTCTTATTCTCCGTTTCAAATACCACATATGAGTTAAACCCATTCGTTCTACTAAAATCTGATTTAATTTACAATTGGTCTTATGCATGATACTTGGTCTCATTCCCACTTGGTCTAATGATATGACTTGATATAATTGCCAATTCGTCTATTAGCAAAAAGGTCTTATTACATTTTTGTCTTTTGCCAAAATGAATATTTTGGTCTATAACCAGTTTGTTCCTGGAAATGACCAAGTGGAGATTAGACGAAATGGTAAAAAAAAAATAATAAATAAAAAATGGCGAAGTAAGTACTTAGAAGGTAATTAAAAGACTAACTGGTTGTAGACGAAATGGAATTAGACCGTGGGGTGAGATTAAATAGACATTTGTCAAAGTGGATGTGCATGTAGAATAATATCCCGAATTATAAGATTGATGGTAGAGACTTTCAATTTGATTTTTCTTTTCCATTTGTAGAAATGCTGTATATTATTCCTGTATTTCAGGTTATGATAATAGTGAATTACTAAATTGTAAGTAGAAGAAGAAAAAACAGTCGATAAGTCTCCAACTCGATCTATAGGCTTACATGTAAATTTATTTTAATAAACAATACATACAAATGTGATTAAATTCTTTTTCCTGATGCAAGGCTATCCCATATCGGAAGTTATAAACTCATTGTCAAGTTCACTCAGTTCACTGCTTGCATAAAGACCTCGACTTTCATTTACATAAAATAATGACATCAGCCATGATACTAACATTTTCATGACATGATGAATGCCGAAAGTTTTTAGAACAATCTAGGGTAATGGATTTCTATAATTTGCTTTCACAGTTTATACTTTACTGATAATTGTCTTTTCTTTTTCTCTCTCTTTATTTCTCTCTCTCTCTCTCTAATTTTTCTCTCTCCCCTTTCTCTTTCTCACTTTCTCACTCCCTCTCCCTCTCTTTTCTTCTCTCTCCTTCTCTCGCTCTCTCTCTCTCTCTCTCTCTCTTTACTACATCCCTTAGTCTCATCCTACAAATTATTTCATTCACTCTCGACCGGTTCAAGTAGCTTGCTAAAACTTTAAAAGGATGAATAAAAACACATCACACGATTTTTTTTTTATGGACAATCATGGTTAATTTATTCAGTGAATAAATTCATGTGTTAATTTCTCATATGGGCGAAATAAGACACACATTCTAACATCCTAAAAAAAAAAAATATTTCATCATCTACAAAAATTGGCTTTAAAGCCTTGGTTTGGCTTGCGTGTAGTTTTGATAAGCAATAAAAAAAAAAGGCACACAATATTATTTTGCAATAGATATCAAGATCCCTACATTCCCTTTATTAATTACCACGTGATCTAATGTTATTTTAATTGTTTTGATCTATCCTAAATTGGTTTAATAATCGCAATTATCAATTTGTTCTTTTGATTACTCATTTGAATTGTTCAATTGGCTTATTCAATAGGTTGAATTAAATTTTATTTTCTTTACGAAGAAAATAAATTTAAATATTTTTGAGAGAAAAAAAGAAGTAGGAATAATATTTGAACTATATTGCACATAATAACTCGTCATGTGTTCAAAAATAACTTTTCCTTTGTTCGATGCAGCATTAAATAGCCGATTTTGTTCGTATGGCTGTTTTTGGATTTGTCGACAAAGAAATACTCATTTTAATACCAAAATGTTACTAATCGATATGGCACTGCGGATTCGGTATTGAAATGTATTTGAATTTCTATAAACTTGTTTGATCTATCATTATCCTTAATTTTATACCTGTCTATGATAAAACAGAAAGTATAATAAACAATTATAGTTTTAGTGAAACAATGGCGTAATGCAATATTTACATCTCATGAACAATTAGATAACACAATTCAAAATGCAAACAGTTAGTCCATCAATTAAAGACACAATTACACAATATATGAATATCGCTATGTTCAAAGTGTTTCCTATAACACGTGTGTATGATGATAATATAACGAATTATATTAACTTGATACCCATTACTTATCTTACTTAGCAATTACAGGATATAAATGCAAATATGCTTTCCAAAAATGTCAAAATAAAATGTAGGCCCATTTCCAGAAGATATACATTATACGCCTTGCTTGGACATGCTTAAGTACTGTATAACTTGAAAAGTCATTGTTGCTTTTATTACTTTTATTCCATTTGACATACAGCATCACAACAATCCATTTCATATCTTTGACTTGAAAATCAGGACTTCGATTGCAGTTTTCTCGTAAAACCCTTTTCACCAAATCAATTATGTACGACCAATAAACATAATAATAGACAGAAGCACATCTGTGAGATTATACTTTTTTTCTCTCTCATAAATAATGAATTCTATATTATAAACTTTGTTCCTCGTTGGACAGAATTAAGATTTCTGAATAAACAAACATTTTAATTTCCATTCTGACAGTAGGAAATGGAAAACCATTATACAGATTTTACTATAAATATTACTTTTGTCTTTATTTTTAGCATGCGCAACGATAGAGAGCTTCGTCAACTCTGTGCTTGAACATGATACTATTGTCGTTGACAAATTTTGTTTCCGAGGACGGGGACGACGAGTATAGTGGTAGATCCATGACTTGAAAAAAATATATATAAAGCGCATAATACGGCAAATTTAAAGGAAACAAAAAGTGGACCGTTTTCTTATTCACTGTCATGTAAAAATGTAAATTGCAGACAAAAATAATAATAATAAAAGGGTCCAAATCACCGCCATTCCGAGTCTCTTAATTGCATGGGGCGAAATGTCATTTCGGGTAAATAGGGGCGAATGTATGCTGTAATCATGGTGATTGACCCAAAATGGCGTATGACGACTGAAATGTTTGTTTATGTCATACAGTTCAGTTTGTATGACCCAAATGACCCAGAATTTAGTCATTTTGACCCCTTGTTCTTCATGTTCTTGGAGTGTACGTAATGTGTGATTCTGAAAGAAAAGAGGAGCGGCATGCTTCTTGCGTCATTTCTGTATCTGCCACTGACCAGGATCTTAAGAACGATCCTCGGCTCCTTTTCGTTGATGATGGCAACATTATTACATAGACTACCATCCATGGTCGGCAAGAGGGTCCATGATGAGCCTCGACCATTAATAGCTGAATTTCCAGCAGAAAATTAAGCGTTTTTTGCTCAATTCTGACTTACTTTAAATAAAGCCCATATTGGTTGCTATAAGCTAGTTGTTCACGGGTTACAAATAAGTTAAAGACGCACATGATAATAGGGGCATCCGAAATCATCTGATAAGATTCAAACAAAATCGTTGACGGAGTGCCAGAAGGGCCTTAGTTCATAATCATAATCAAAGAAGTAACATCTTTCTTGTTTCGATGAAGCTTGTCTCCATTGGCGTTCAACGTCAATCGCTTCTCCAGAAAGGTTCAATCATGAGGTGGTTGGTCTATGGTTCCATGAAACCATGAGCCAATTTCCACAAAATACCGATAGTTCCTACAATATGGACTACCATGACGACGTCGAGAGCACACACACATTGAGAATCACATTCTGTTTATGTTTATAGGGGACACGTGATGAATGACGTCATCGTGCCGGGTTTTGGCAAGTTCGCTCGAAACTCTGGCTTGGGTTTCCATCGGTTTAGCAGCTTTATTTCTTCTTTTTACCTGGAATTAAGGGGAAACAAAAAGTATCGTCTTGTTAGACAGGAATGTCCATATCGATGAAGAACTATACAGTGCGTTTCAGAAAAAGGGTAATCCATTTTTAGAGGGCCCATATTCCAACTTCATTTGTTTTTGCTGTTCATATGTTACATATAATTGAAAACGAACTCTCTACCTTTCCAATGGTACCTCTCTTGAATCATAAATGTAAAGCATAACTGAGTAAATTGCAAATGAAAGTGACGGTACAGAATCAAATTTTTCCAAGTTTTAAGGAAATGAAAGAAGACTGAGTGAATGCTGACCCTGCTGTCCAAGAGCATTGAATAGGATTGCGTGCGGTGATGTGCGACTCCTTTGAAAGCATCCACTCTGTCTTCTTTCATTTCCTTACAACTTGGAAAAAAAATGGATTCTGTACTGTCATTTTCATTTGCAATTTACTCAGTTATGCTTTACATTTATGATTCAAGAAAGGTACCATTGGAAAGGTTTATTTTCAATTATATGTAACATATGAACAGTAAAAAAAAAAAAGAGCTTGGAATATGGGCACTCTAAAAATGGATTACCTTTTTTCTGAAACGCACTGCATAAGATGAGGTCGAAAGAAAATACATTTTTCACATCAAAAACTTTTTAGATTTCCTGAGAGCCTTAGATTATGATGCGATCCTAACGCAAAAAAAAAATTTTTTTGCCTTGACATCATCCTGCAATAATGATTTTGTCTATCGATCCTTTCTATTATGCCTTTGGTTTCGGCCCGAAGTTTTGTAAGTGGGTAAAAATATTATATACAAAGGCACAAAGCTGTATATTTAATGGAGGCATCTCAACGAGGTTATATGTTAACGTAGAAAGAGGTGTTAGACAAGGGACCCTTTATCGTCATTCTCTTTATTTTGTGCATTGAAATATTGGCAAATAATATAAGGTATAATGATTCTATTCAAGGAATATGCTTTGGGGAACACGAAGTCAAACAAGTCATGTATGCAGATGACATGACTATTTTGTTAGTAATGAGGATTCCATAAAAAATGTAGTGCTGTTGTTAGAAAATTTCAGGAAAATATCAGGACTTAAAGTTAACAACGAAAAGACAAAAATCATGTTATTAGGCTCCTTACAAGGGAAATGTTACAATTTAAATTTCGGGTATAAAGTAGATTTTGTAAGAATTCTTGGCGGTGATTTTTTTCTTTGGATGTTGAAATAAAAGAAAATTAAATTATAAGAAATACTAAGTAAAATTAAGACTATTAAACTGGTGGGCAAGAGACTTAACGTTGATGGGTAAAATCCAACCTATAAACTGTTCATTTATTCTAAATTTATATATGTGGCATCGCTTACACAGTCCGAAATATGTATATGATGAGTTAGATCAATTGACATTTCAATTTTTGTGGAGAGGTAGAAACAAGATTAAGAAAATACAATGTATTTAGATTATCAAGCAGGAGGTCTGAAAATGATGATTTTGAGACTACTGATCAAGGCACAGAGGGTAATGTTGGGTTAAACGTCTTTGGAAGATAAGGATATGAAATGAAACATATACTTCCAATATGCGACGAATAACTGGGAGGAAAATTTTTTTACTCCTGCGATTATATTTTGGGACTCTTGAAGGTCATTTTGCCTGCAATTCTATATTAATTTATTGGAAGTGTGGACTGATACAAAGGATTTTCAAATCAAATATGACCTTACAAAGGAATGAAGTGATATTCAATAATAAATTTATAAGAGTAAATGGGAAATGTATATTTCCATCAGAATCTGTTTATAAAAACATATAAACTAAACACATTATGGATAACAATTGGAATCTTGAAACCATTACATATTTCCAACAGCTGGGATTAGAAGAAGATGATATCAAAGTGATAAAAGCAATTTATGGAACAATACAATAAACTGGAAAAGAAATATGAGGAGAAATGAAAGTAATACTCAGGAGACTGAGGGTATCAGCCTTTGTTTTGGGTAAAATATTGTTGCGATGAATGATATTGTTTACAAAAAGAATCTATGCTTCTGTTGATTAAAAAACACTCGGTAACACCGGAAATTTTTGATAAATGAAAGAAAAATTAAATTTCACTTATAAAGACACGGAAATATTTTCAGAAGACCAAGAAAATGTACACTAAATAGTAGACTAAGAGAGTTTCAATTTAAGCTGAATACATTGAAAAATCATTTTATACAAATCAATCATTTATTCCGTTTTGGTTTTGTTCAAAATGCTTATGTGCTTATTGTAAAAAGGAAGAAGAAACCTACCGCCACATATTTTTTCGAATGCCAAAACGCTAGATTTATTTGAATAACAGTAATGATATTTTAAACCTTATTCCCATAAATAATCTAAAATGGCAAGACATCCTTTTTGGTAATATATTTAGAAATCAAGGTAAGGAAAAATTAGTAAATCATTTTTTAATCTTAGTTAAGTATCTTATTTTTAGAGGAAGAGAACGAGGGTTCACCTATTACCATCGATGAAATTAAAAGTAAGTTCAAAGAAGAAGAATGGAGGAAAAACGTTTGGCTCTCGAGAGAAACACAATTTCTCTTCACCTTAAGAAATGGAACACTTAAAATCTTAAACATCTTCATGAGGGAGAGCGAGGGGCGATTGCCAAGTATTCATCCTGTTTGTTTTTTGTCTTTTGTTTTGTGTAAACGAATGCCGTATCGCTGACCAGACAAGTGGAATTCCTGGGGGGGAAGGGGAGGGGGAGGAGGGTGGGTTATTTTAGAGGGAGGGTGGTTTTTTTCCTTAAGATCTCTGAACGGTTTTTTTTTTTCTTTCTTTCTTTTCTTTCTTTTTGAGAGAGAGAGAGAGAGAGAGTTTCAGAGTTCTTAAGAAGAAATGGGGAACTTTTTTTTTTTTTTAAAGTCCCTCTTTCTGTTTTAACATATAATTCTTCCATATTTACAATCAATATTTTATGTTGATTTAAAGAGTAAATTTTGTTGTACATTACTGTAATTGTAAAAGTGGATATGTATGATATAATTGATATAGATGATTTGTGTTATGAAACAATTATCTTTGTAGTATGAGTACAATGTACTTATTGATTGTTATTGTGTATATTTGGAAGAAATAAAAACATACCTTAAAAACAAAAAAAAATCAACTAAGAGATATTTAGTAGCTCGAATTATATGATTTATCGGTCTGATTTCCTCGTACAAATCAGTGAATTCTGTAAAATAATATATTGGCCTCATCTAAAACAATAAATGATTCGATTTATAAAGAAATGTAATTTATCCATAATTTAATAAAGATTCATTTTTTAATGACAATAAAAATAATGTACAATGTCAAATAATGGGAGTTAGCCTGTGAGATGGACCGCCACCTAAATATGTAAAAGTGTGAATGTGTGCGATAAGATTAATCAAAATTGATGTGTTGGATGCGATTTGAATGTGTAAGAAAAATCGAAATTAATGACTATAATATTGTAAAAATTAATCATGGTTATTACTGAAGTGTGAATTAGAATAATGGCCAGTCAAACCTAATAGAAAATATGATAATATGTAAAACACATTGACGAATAATAGAAAAATAGACTTTGTTGGCATATGAAGAAAAAAGAAGAAGAAGAAAATTTGATTCTTTAGATCGGACCTATGGGAAGAAGAATTAAAGCGATCTGATGGAAATTATTGAAAGTTCAATTCAAGCCAGTTTCGTTGTAAGTTCATGGAATTGTGACTGAAATATTATAGGTATATTTCCCCATTGTTCCAAAATATTGATGTAAATGGCAGCGGTAAATGGTATGGCCTTCGTTAAGTTTTAGCATGGGGTCCATCTTACCTGAATATTGATATCAACAATCTATTTTGGAGAAGAGATGTCAAAACAGCATAATTGAATTATTACCATGAACTAGAAGTAAATGTAAATAAATAAAGTGACATGTTGCAGATCATTTCCATTGTGCTGCAAGTTGTGTAGTTAATGTCGTGGTCACAACATGTCGTATAAATTAGTGCAACGTGCAACTAGCTATAGGACGTATAGAGAGTTGCAAGTCGTATAATCTGTAGGTTTCGTTGTGACTACGACATCAGGCATGCCTAAATTTCAGAATAAAGACTGATTGTTCGGACTGTTTCTAAGAAGATGAAGCCTGGTTTAGTTTTGTTCACATCTTCGATATCATTCGAGTAATAACCATAAGGGGATGTCAGAACAATCATGTACTTTTGGCATTGTTTTATATCATCACGATTGTACTTTTCTTACCTTTTCCTTTCTTTTTGCCTTTCTTTTTCTTGCTTCCTTTCCCTCGTACGTGTGCTATAAAATGGAAATAGATTAACAATTAAAATCATTCAGTATTCTGTAAAATATAATTAAAGTGGTCGCAATACTCAAAATAATTTCACCTCTTATCTGATTTCCTGTTAAAATCTTCTCACTCTGATCGGTGTATTTCGGCAGGGAATCAAGGATTTAAAAACAGGGGGCGCAACCGAAAATTTTCAGATTTTAACATACAGTCATTAGGGTGTTTTTATTTATTTTTTTTTTTTCAAAAATACGCATGTCTATCTGTTCGCATCATGGATCCACCACTCTTTTCTCAATATTGTATCATTTACTGTGAAAACTTTTTACACAGGTGTCAAAGAAAGTCAGAGTACACTGAATTAGTGAACTGCAAATTGGCCAACCGAAGTCGTTGACCCCCCCCCCCCCCCCCCCCGATAAATTCATCTCTGCAAGTCCGCGGTCCGCGAGTTTTCAAGATGGATCTAGCTTTCAAACACTTCGGTGGAAATCAAGAAAGGGAAGACATACAATACTAATAAAGGCAATGTCTTGTAAATGTGATAGACCTACCTATTGCATTTTCATATTACAGTAGTCGAGAGCATCGATCAATCTCTTTTCTGTAGCCGCACCCCAGACGTTTCTTCCCAAATGAGGAGACTGTACAGCGCTTGCTCCCGGACTTTCTCGTACTTGGTCTCGATCTTACAGACGAAACCGCCTGTTCCTAACTCTAGCGCCACTCTCTTCCAATGATGCCCAAGCTTCTGGCTACTTGTCGAGAATGTTGATTAGTCCTGATAGAAACAGACGAGTAAACTTGTAAAGAAGGTTTCATAATGAAATTTTCAAGATTTCTTTGGGGGAGTCACAAACGGTCATAGCTCAAGGATTTTGAAGTGGGTTAAAGGGCGACGAAACATGGTCTGGCGTAAAATGGACGTTATGGATAAGAGAGCTATTCAATCCATTTGCAATCAATCATAGTTTTAATGGATAACTTACATTACTTTATGTGTGTTTTATGCGGAAATTTATAAAACCTAAAAAACAGATTTGCCTCGGAAGGAGGGGCCCTCGCGTTCCTTGTCCGCCTCCACATTTCCCCTACCTTTTCTCTTGTCGATACATACAAAAATTATCTTTCAGAAAAAGATAATTTTTAAATCAACTTTGAATATTCTGACCATTTCTAGCTTGAGGCCCCCCCCTTTTTTTTTCAAAACAACATTAAATAGTCCCTCCCCTCCCCCCTCACGCTCACTCGCAGTGTAATTGTCTTATCTCCATCTCAATTTGCTTCTCATATTAGTTCTCTGTATATTAAAACAGGAGCAAATAGTGAAAACACTTACTTGAAAAGTGTTTTGCTCGAGCAGATCTGCCATCAGACTAAACTCCTGTTTCCGAACGCCCTCTACGTACACCTCGAACTCTCTCACCCTCTTGTTCCCAGCTCGGCTAGGATCTGACGGTTCGTCTCGCAGTTCTCCCCTTGCCTGCTCGCCTGATATGACGAGCCTTGTCACCGTCAATGACCACCTTCTCGAGTAGGTGTTTTGATCATGTCGTATGCCATGACTGTATTGGCCAGGGGCTTGGCGTACAGGACAAGGATCTGCCGGCATTCTTGGACAGCTGTGGAAGGTGTGACAAGTGACAAAAGTTTTCGTTAGTGACATATATTATTCCAAATTTGGTGGGAGGTGAAGGGGGGCTATTCATTTGCAGAGTGATTTCGACCCCCCCCCCCTTACACTCTAAAAACTGAAGTGCTGTTTAGCTCTTCAAGGTCTGAAAGCAGCACTTTTTAAGTGCTTGCATAGTGACTGCACTCAAAGTGCTGTTTTAGCACTTTTACGTGAGCTGAACTTTCAGCAAAAATGGGCAAAACGGCGTGGTTCCGTTGGATTCGAACCTGGGTCCCCTGCATGAGAAGCGCTGACGAGCACGTTAGACCAATTCACTTCTCACGGTTGCTAGCAGATCATATTGTTCATAATGAACTTTCTTCAAATTTGCCATAATCATCCACCATGGCTCACTTCCATAGCGCTGTCATAATTAAAGCCAGTTAGCGAGATCTCCGTTGGTCTATTGGTAACGTCAGCGGTACTCTTCCATGTCTAGGTGAAACCGGTTGGAGTCCCATACCGACCATGAACATTTTTTTGTTGATAAGCACTTGGGTAAGTGCTAAACAGCACTTCAGGTGCTGATTTAGCACTTCAAGTGCAGTCACTACACGACCACCCATAAATTAGCACTTCAGTTTTTAGAGTGTACCTAGCCTGTGTAACTGTTGACGTATATACCACGTGGACATGACAAAGGGAGACTTCCAAGAAAAAACTTCTTATCAAAGAAACAGACTAACCTTTTTTATTAGTTAGATACAAGATTAATTCTAAAATATAGTCAGCCTTTACTCGTGTGGCATACTAGAAAAGTGCAGAAAGGTAAAGTGTGACAAGGTAAAAATGTGAATATTGTCAAATTATTGAAAATGTATTTAGAATGTGTACAAGGAATTAAGAGTATTATGATCCATCATGTCCGTGGGAAAATGGCTATCCTTCCCGCTCTTGACATTATGAATATTTGAATATAAAATTAATGTTTCTATTAGTTTTATCTATACCTTCATATGACGCATCGATTTCTTTTTCCTCTTTTCTATAACCTTCCGAGCAAACCCTCTCAATAATCTCCAAGAGCTGGCTGCGCATATCATCCTTTTTATTCTCCCCGACTTTTCCCTTGCTTTTAGCAGCACTTTTCCCCCGTTTTCCCATTTCTAGATCCAATTTGGTGAATATCTCTTTTATTTGTAGCGCTTTAATGGCATGCAATATTTAGGCCTAAATGCTAAAACGTGCCTATTGTACTTGTAACCATTGGTAACGTGATGGTGGAGGATCGGGAAGAGGAAGTTTGCGCATTTTAGTAAACACAGACGAAGCTGGGAGTCAGAGTCAGCGCGCGCTTTTGTTTTTCAGACTATTGCGTCAACAATAGCTTCAATGTGACGTCATTTTCATTGTCTTAAGATATTAACTATTTTCATTTGCTAGATCGATAGCGTAGTTTCAAGTAATTTCCAACACTTTTACATATTTTGAGTTTTTTATTGTGTATGTGTCACTTTGGAACATAAACGGCAAGGTTATATATGTTACTTTCCCAGGTCAACCCCAACGCCCTACCCCCCCCCCCCCTCCTCTCTCTCTCTCTCTCTTTCTCTCTCTATATCTATCTTTCTCTTTTACCGTTATGTAACCACACCATTGTCACATAAATTCAAAGTTCACAATGGCAGATTAAAGATTAAGCCAAAGCGGTTTATCGTCATTAAAGGATTTTGTTCATCCGTTACATCCGTATAATGTCAACTTTCTCTCGTTAATCGCATTAATAGTGACAGATATGGACAAATAGAGGGGCTCGCATCCCACTGATAATGATATAAATCCACTACTGTAAAAGAAAAAAGTAAGTGTAACGTTTGATTGACAAGACAGAGAGAACAAACATTAAAACAAAAAGACAAAAGGATAAATGAAAAATTGATATTCTCAGCTGCTCATATAAGTGTATCGTTATAGGTCATTCCATTCGAGGAGTTCACCCACAATGATTGATATAATAATTTATCTTCAAACTTTGGCACCATGCGCCGTAAACTACTATACATCAGAGAACTGTACTTTTGACATCTTCATAAGTAAGGATAGATAATCATAGTCATGACAGTATACAGTCTGTGTCAAATAAAATGGTACACTTGGGAAACATTTTTTTATTGTTTGAAGATTAGTAACCACTTGGTACTGTATTTTCAGGATAAAGCAGTGAAAATGAGCTTTCTTCTGTATTTTTTTCATCTCATTTGTGCCGTAGATCTTGAGATATGATTAGTTTTCTACAATAATATAAAATCCATTTTGCGCACGCCTTGCCATGCTTTGTGTAGGTTTCGAACATAAGCCGCCGAAATTGACCTAAAAGAACAATAGGTTTGAGCAGAGTTAAATCTCTTGTCTTCACAGAAAAATTAGCATAACTTTTGTTCTACAAAAGCAAATATTTCAAATAAACTGTATCAGCAAGAAAAATATATTGGCTTCAAGCTGATACCACATTTACATGATATTTGAAAAGATTTCATACCTAATTTATTTTTTCCCCGACTGTACCATTTTTTTTTACACAGACTGTACTAAAGACCATTTATGATAACATAACTTATTCCGAGTCCATTATGGCCGTACTTCATTCGATATGGCCCCCCTATATGCCCAGAATTAACTTAATCTAACCTAAATGTACATCATAAAGCCGATTATTCTCAACCTGAATTGTCATGAATTAACCCGTTAACCACGGTTTGTCTAATTCACATAACGCGTAGTCTATACAAGCCTCCTTGTACCCGGGCCGGGAGGTATTCGTTAAGACTGGGACAGAGTCATTGTCAGCAGTGAGGGGACAGGACAACATAGACCCCACACGATATCATGATAATGTTTTAAATTCAGTTCAATTAAAGGGATTAAGTAGCTTTCAAAAACAAGAGCAATTATATCAAGATTAATAAAATTATATTGCTCTAACAGTAAAAACAAACTACTGAAATTTTCAGATCAAATGGAAGTCATTTACTACCTTAAAACAGTGTAACAAACAATGCCAAGCATATACAGCCGAACACCAGTACCCTCTGCTGATAACCCACCAGGCCGCTAGAGAGGGGGGACTTTGCAACAGGAAATGGGTGTGTGGAAAAGCACATGGTTTTATAAACCATCCGGTGTTGGTTTATAAATTTTGAGTATGAAATCATTGATATCTCGAAGGTAAAGCAAGCAATTAGCTTGCAATTTTGAAGAGATACCAGACTGACCTAAGTGTTTATAATTATGTTGGCAAAATAAGCTAAATCAAATAAATGTGATTTGAATATCATTCAATGTTACTGCATCCCTTTAAGAGATTATTGATTTCAATCCACACTCAAAAGATTGTTCGCGTTTTTGACATAGTAAATCTCGATAATGTCATGATAATACAGATCACGGTCATCAATAAGTTTCCAGAAGTCGTGAGGGAAATACCCTGTTGTCAGCCCCTCCCACCCCCCCCCTTCTGATTCTATGATGTCCATACACAATAATTGTATAAAAACAGCATAAATATGAAAACAAACTGTATTTATAATGGGGATACAAGGTTTTATTTAACTTGCGTGGTGTTGTTTTTGTTATGCTTTTATTGGTTTGGGGGTGGGGTGGGGTGTCCGATTCTTCTTTCGGTATGGAAAAGGCAGTACAGGTATATTGTGTTGTTCGGGGTTTAGTACTATTTTAATGGCATCACCCCCACGTTGGTATACTCCTGGAAAACACTTCACACTTTTATTATTCATGACATGCATGAGCGGTACGTGATAAGACAGGACATAAAATCAGTGAAATGAGGAAGGGAGAGAATTGTCTTGGAAACCAGATTTTTATGAAAATGAAGTTTTAATATAATTATGACTGAATACAACAGTTAAAAATTCTGTCTGTCTGTCTGTCTGTCTGTCTGTCTGTCTCTCTCTCTCTCTCTCCCTCCCTTTCTCTCTCTCCATCTTAATATATCCCTCTCTATATTTCTCTCAAATTTATGAGGCACGATATTTGAACACTAAATCTTTATCTCTCCTTTATGAAGCTTATCTATTCGAGCATTCCAAAGTCGTGCATCAATATATCAGTAGGCTGTGAAATATCGTATGGTGTAGTTGTGAAAAAGAAGTCATCATTGTTATCCATGTTATCCATGCAGTTTCAAAACAAATATGGAGTTTGTATAGGGGAATATTACATCCGCATGCGAGATCCTGGTTACGTAATATAGTCCGATATGAATTTCAAAATCACAATATACATGATATAAGATTTACCTGATTAGTAGAAAAGCAAAATTAACTTCCAAACGGTACCTTTATAAAGTCAGGTGACTGTATTAATGCAGTTTTGATTTTGTGTTCAAGAACAGAACAAGAAACTTCAAAAATTCCTTTATTTCTTTCTGTCATGCTACAAAATTTATGACAATCTTGGAAGAGAAAAAAAATCTCAAATTAGCAAAAATTAATCATCGTATAACCCTATGTGGAAAAAAAACTTCTTTGCATATCTCCATAACTAATTTTGAGGATATACATGTATTCAAATCTCGTATAAGATCATTGTACAGTAATATGGTTGTGATACTTTGAATAAACATCCTATTAAACTTGGATGTGTTCTGTTTGATGAAGGCTATCTCGTTGCTGAAGGCTATATTCCTGTTAATCATTACGGTATACTACTGAAGATATCGATATTTTATGACATTATTGACTAAGATCTGTGCTAACCATTGTCAAGATTGTCACCATGCTGGCTATGCATGCGTTAAAAATGGGGGGAAGACGACAACTGAAATATTTTGTTGCCGATTGATAAAACTAACATGGACTTTTGATCCCCTAAATAATGAAATCAATATCAGAATATCGAAATGCGAGACACTTATTATCCAAGTCACACGGACTGGTCCGACTCCATTCCGAGGATGTAATGAACAAAACATTGAGTTATCACCAATGACACCAATATTGTCTGGTTACCTGAATGACTGGGTGCAGATAATAATACAAAAGATCATTATTGTGCAAAGAATAAGATCATGACTGTCAACTTCGGATGCGATATGAAATTCTAAATTGGGAGAATAAGATTTGGAATTTGTTGGGAGAATAAATGAATATTCCACTTTCGTGTTCAGGGATAAATTAATGTGTTGTGGTATGATTAAGATTTAAATGAATTTCATAACTATGATGAAGAGGATGGTGATAATAATATGATGTGATGATGATGATGATGGTGGTGGTGGTGGTGGTGGTGAAAATAAAAGAATATGATAATGATGAGATGATGGAGATGATGATAATGATATGATGATTATCGTGATAATGATGTTGACGATAAAGAGTTATATTGATGATTAAAGGCTTATCATTGCAATAATCATTCATGGCGACGTTTGTGGTGTTTTTTTTTTTTTTTTTTTTTTTCTGGTGGATAGTGTGTTGTCCACGATGATGAAAAATAGTATTGGTATTATAATAGCCACATTGGTAGGATCGGTGGTAAATGCGGTTTAATATATGTCTTCTTTTTAACCACCTTGACCTCAGAAATAAAAACAATTTATTGATCCATAAGGTGATAGTATTAACCTATAAAATCAAAGAACTATCTTTTAGCACATTTAGTAGGCAAAGTCATTAGTAAGCAAAGATATTAATCATGTATAATGAAGTATTCATTTTTGCAGTATTTACTATAGGATATGTGAATGTTATGGGCTGAATGCAAAACTCTGTCCAATGGAAACAGGATTTTATTTTTTTTTTAGTTCTTGTACAGGGTCTTAAATTCCAGTGTCTTTACAAGCATTTTTATACAACTTACCTGGGCTGAGATTTTCTTGGTTAGGCGTGGGAGGTGGTTCTTCTTTCTTCTTCTCCTTCCCATCTTCAGCTTTTTTTGTTTTTGATTTTGTCTTTCCTTTTGCGACTGGCATTGTGTCGATTTATAAAGTTATATATTTCTCTCTGAGATATATCTCTACTTCTCCATGCGGAACTCCCACATCATATTATTAATTAATGATCAGCTGATATAATCACATCAGGTTGTGTTTTATGAGTAATCTTCGAGGTGAAAAGATGGCAGAAACTTCTAAGAAATGAGACCGAAACCGAGGAGAGTAAAACTGAAAGATGTCAATCCTTATACCGCAAGTTACGATTTTACTGGTGTAAATCCAATAACGTAACCTTCTACGCCTTCGATTCCTTTGACACTATTGACAACCGGTAGGTTATTGACGAATTCCAAAATGGACAGTTTACATGAACGCTCAATAACTCCGATGACTTCCACACTCAGCACGGTTACCAGGAACTAACAACAGGTACATCAGAACTTGCCACAACTTCGCAACAACACCAGTGGTAGATAATATATTAACAAAGACGAGCAAAATATATCTACCGGCGAAAACAGTATACACCCACCATCACAAAGTTGTTATACATGTGCGATACGAGTTCACACGGTGTTGTTGAAATCCTGAGTGCACTCCACTGTATACACTGTGTATACCGAATCTTGTCCCTTGGATACGAGACGCTTTCCGAAACTTTATTTGCATGAATGGAATCGATAACAGAGGAGGGTTCACCCGGCCCCGCTGCGACCTTGTGCTCTATTCACAAAGCACGGCAAGTCAAGAAGCACCGTGAAAAGAACAATGTATGCCCTAGAGGGGTAAAGTTGCAGGTACTGGTATAAATGGTTGAGAGGGGGCTGCAACCACCAACTTTTCACGAACAAAATGTTTATTCTTTCGAAACTTTGGTAAACCCTATGCAAAAACACATTGGCCCGAATTCACAAAGGTGGTTTCTGCCAAACCCACGGATCCGCGGATTTGTGAATATTCATGTAATAATTACGCTTAATTGTAGCGCGTAGGCTACATTGAAAAAGGTCCAATAATGCGCGATTTTGTCATTTTGCACGAGATATACGCCAGTTGCTATGGTGTTGACATAATGAGCCCACGGTTTTAAATGAGTCCACTGTTGAGTCAACGGTTTATTTAAATTAATTTGAATAAACAGCAGCAAAACCATAGCGACAAGAGCGTAAATTTAGAGCTCTTGTGACAAATCGCGCATTTAATTGGACCTTTCTCACAGTACGCGCTAAAATTTAAGCGTATTTATTACACAAAATCTACATAATCCACGGATCCGTGGGTTTGGCAGAAACCACCTTTGTGAATTCGGGCAATATTTCATTGAACAGGTACGCGTTACTTCCCGAAATGTAATGTAACTACCCCCCCCCAAAAAAAAATAAAATTAAATAAAATATAAAAAAAAAAATAATAATAATAATAATAATAATAATAAATAAACAAATAAATGAAAAATTAAATGCTACTATTTTTATTTAATTCAAATTCAGTCATGTTAAAATCCTCTCATACACTGCAAAACGCTGGTGTTAAATATGCAACACCATGCGGGTGTTAAATTTGTGGTGTTAGATTTCGGAATTAGAATGCTATCTCTCTAACACCAGCTTGGTGTTAAGACAAATTCTGAAAAAGCACTTTGTTGAAATTTTTTGCAGGTAAAAGTCATATCATTTGATATATATCAATTATAAATATCATAAACACAAATATAGCAGCAAATTTAGCTTAGTTTATGAAGTTAACTGAATATTTTTTAACACCAAATGGCAGAGGTAATAATGGCAGAGGTAAAAATGGCAGAGGTAAAAATGGCAGAGGTAATAATGGCGAGAGGTAAAAATGGCAGAGGTAATAATGCAGAGGTAAAATGGCAGAGGCAAAATGGCAGAGGTAAAAATGGCAGAGGTATAATGGCAGAGAGGCAGAAAATGGCAGAGGTAAAAATGGCAGAGGTAATAATGCAGAGGTAAAAATGGCAGAGGTAAAAATTGGCAGAGGCAAAAGTGGCAGAGGTAAAAATGGCAGAGGTAAAAATGGCAGAGGCAAAAATGGCAGAGGTAAAAATGGCAGAGGTAAAAATGGCGGAGGTTAAAATGGCAGAGGTAAAATGTCAGGTCTTACGCAATTAAACTGTCAGAGCAAATCCCATGAATAAAACATGGCCAATTCCCTTGGGTGGTATCTCACTTCTCGAAAACGCCTTCGCGACAGATTAAAAAAATATATATTACGTTTCCGTCTCCGATGTTGTGGAGACGTCGCGGAGATGTCTCCACGACGTGTCCGCGACAGTTTAAAAAAAAACTGTAACAAAGCACTTTCAAAGAACCGTCTCAAAGTTGTTTCTGCGACTCATGAAACGTCTCAGAGACGTCTCCGCAACAATTTTTTTAAAAACTTGTTTAAAACGTTTCATGAGTCGCGGATACAACTTTGAGATGGTTTTTTGAAATTGCTTTGTTACAGTTTATGAAAAATGTATCGGAGGCGTCCAGGAGACGTCTCTACTACATCTCCGCGACATCGGAGACGTCTCTAATACTTTTTATCCGTCGCGGAGTCATCTCCGCGACGGAATCCTTTGTTTCGCGTATAAAGAGTAGGACCTATTAGAAACGTGTCTGAAAATTAAGGAGAAAGTGGAGACTTAGGAGACAAGCTATAATGGCAAAACCATGTTGACAAATCCGTCTCAAATGTGTTTCCGCGAAGTGAGATACCAGAAGGGGTAAATAGTTAACAAAGAAAGTTATAGTTATAAGAAGGGATTATAAAATATCATTGTTGGAGGTGTTCTTAACTTTTAAATTGACTGCCTTCCATTTGGACTAGCTGATTATGAGCTATTGCAATATCAAAGTATTGGCAATTGTTATAGTCATTACTGCACGTGTTACATCAAAATCGTATTGGTAATTTTATTCTATTTTTCTCTCGTGAGGTAAAAATAATAAAGAATTACTTTTGTTAAGACATTTTGTTGTTTGTATGTTAAACAAAAACGTGCACACCTATTTTAAGATGGCATTTCCACACTGACGTCGTAATTTATTTATAATTTGCTATAACATGTACAGTTAAAAGGTAAAAATGTAAATAAAACAATCGTTCACTTTGGTATAGCAATATCTCAAAGCAGATAGTAATCCTACAAATGGAAGTCAATCAATTCTCAAGATAAGGACCCTGCAGGCAGTCCAGCATTTAAATTTGAAAATTCCTTCTCAGTTTTCATTATGAATGTTTTACACCCTTTCCTAAAGGGAATTTGCCATAATTATGAGCATGGGCTTTGCGACAGACATTCCATTTTACTTCTGCCATTTTTACCTCTGCCATATTTACCTCTGCCATTTTTGCCTCTGCCATTTTTACCTCTTCCATTTTTACCTCTGCCATTTTTACCTCTGCCATTTTATCCTCTGCCATTTTTACCTCTGCCATTTTTACCTCTGCCATTTTTACCTCTGCCATTTTTGCCTCTGCCATTTTTACCTCTGCCATTTTTACCTCTGCCATTTTTACCTCTGCCATTTTTACCTCTGCCATTTTTACCTCTGCCATTTTTACCTCTGCCATTTTTGCCTCTGCCATTTTTACCTCTGCCATTTTTACCTCTGCCATTTTTGCCTCTGCCATTTTTACCTCTGCCATTTTTACCTGGCACCATAAAATCAACCACTCACTAGCGTAAATTCGCTCGCCCTATCTATTCATCAGGGGGATGACGCTTTGTATTTTTACGTAATTTCTCCAGATGAATAGCATTCTATACGGATTACGCCAGTGAAATCAACACCCACTGGTATCAAATTCGAAATTAACACTATGAAAAGTGTCAAATTAACACCAGAATGTGGTGTTAAAATAACACCAAATAGTTTTATTAATGTATTTCTAACACCCAAACTGGTGTTAATATAACACCAGTTGGTGTGGTCGGATATAGATTCCGGGCCGGTGTTAGATTTAACACCCGTGGTGTTAAATTTAACACCCCAGTTTTTGCAGTGTACAGGATTAAAATCAATGTTTATAAAATAGTACACTTATCAAAATTATATTTGATTTTAACATGACTTTGTATAGTTACTCTTTAAATATCTTACGTAAATTAACATTATTTTCTTTCTTTTATTTAAAATACCAATATCGTATCACTGCGCTGGAGACGGCCCTCACTGCTGGATATTACACTTGTCCTGACCTCTCTCTACAATGTCAATGGTATAGGTCTCCCGTATGTTGACTAAATTGACCGGATTTTCGCATAACCTGACACCCTGACATAACTCAAGGTGTCAGGTACAAAATTATTTCAAAAAGTCAACTCGCGCTGGCGATTTTTTCATTGATTAAAGGGGAAGTCAATGTTTCCAGGTTTTTTTTTTTTTTTTTTTTTTTTTTTTTTTTTGGGGGGGGGGGTTCAAGCAGGAAAATTAAAGAAAAATGTCGAGCGACGGGGGGGGGGGGCTATATAGCAATTAAAGAAAACCCAGCAAATGACAACAAAGTCATTGATAAAGGTGTAATATGCGCTTTAGATATTGTCGTTATTATTATTAATAATAAGTTTGTCTCTCTCGAAGATTCTGCTCGGATAGAAAGCTCAGGCTCCTTTTGACGATTGTGCCTTGCTAAAAAATTAATTTATAAGTTTAGTCCCATGCATACCCCCTTTATTGATTAAAAGCAAACGTATCGATCTGCTCTTTCTCTCTTTCTCTCTCTCTCTCTCTCTCTCTCTCTCTTTTCATTGTTCCACGGGGCCTGACAAGTGGATGTGAATTAATATTAGCGTGTACCAAAGGGCTTATTTCATTCACACAATAGTGTAAAAGAATAACATTTTATTATTTAAAAGTCGCACTACAAATAACTTGATCATGGTTGAGAGGGAGAGAGAGAGAGAGATAGAGAGAGCGCGAGGGAGAAGAGAGAGAGAAAGAGAGCCTTGAGACGAGAGAGATGATGAGTCTGAGATAATACCAATAATAATAATAATACTAAGCATTTATATAGCGCCTTTTCTTTAAAAAGCTACAAAGCGTTTTAAATACATGTATGTATACAGAAAAGCATAACAATTCTAGTGCACGAATAATAGGCTAACTATCACAAGCAAATCAAGGCATCAGAAATGTTAAACTTTCCACAGTCAACAGAACTTCGATTTTGTACTCTATGTTCTGGACCATCGTGCATTTTCGTTGCCTAATTGATTAAAAAAATGAATAGACAGTTATTTTATTTAGTCGTGTAAAGTCAATATCATGGTACGAACCACCGGCAAGCCAGCGCTCTGTTGTCACGGCTGTGGGTCATTGTTTCTTTGCAAAAGATTGGATTAGTGCCCTCTTGTGACATAAATATTATAATAGTATAGCACCAATATTTGTAACGGAAAACCAGAAAATTTCACTGTAATCATCTCCCCCCCCCCCAAAAAAAAAAAAAATAAATAAATAAATAATCACATTGGTTTGAAAATTCATCATCATCATTTTAATCATCACTATCATCATCATCCTCCTCGTCATCATCATCATCACCGTCATCACATCCTCGATACAATCATCATCGCCATCATGAACTTCATCATCACCACCACTACCATTCCAACGTCATCATCATCATCATCGTTGTCGTCGTAGTCATCATCATCATCATCATCATCATCATCATCCTTATTATACCAACGTTATCTTCTTCAATATAATCGCCTTGGCAATCGAACTTATCATCTCGAGTCACGTCGTAAATTAGTGTTATGCGCCCCCCCCCCCCCCCCCTTCCCTTCCCCTCCCCTCTACCATGTCTACTTTTAATGTTTCCATGGAAAGTCAAATGTTTAGAAACAGTATGTTGAATGAAAGACAACATACAATACTTTCAAAATTATGATTCCAATCGACAATTTGATCCAAGTACCACGCTTTCATTAACCTTTACCATTCAATGCATAGTCAATTGTCAATTATTGTGCGGTTCATTATCACTCAACCTTGGTCCTTGCAATAATTGATTAGATCGTGTTATTTCCTTGCCATGGGTTTGTTCGATGCGATCCTCGTCCCTGCACCGTTGGTAATATAATTTGTATATTCACTCACTAACTTTCAAGTATTATTTCATAATTAAGAATATTGTAATTATGCAAAATACTTGTTTCAACTCATAAGCAAAAAAAAAAAAAAGAATAAACATGCGGGGTTGCTGTTCTGCCTAAACATAGAATGGGTATGGTACTGAACTTGATGGGGACGATGAGAAAATGTTTAAATAATTTATAGGTTAAATAACTAATACTTGTTGACAATCTGATAAAGTTCATATAAGATTTCATCCCATTTATCTAATATGTTCTCCCATCCTTTTATGGCTGTATTGATTTCTTGTTTTCCATTTTATGTTTCATTTAATTTACCCTTCGCACACATCAGGTAATTAGGTTAATTTTCCTCGTTTGGTTTATAAATTCCAGAGTCACTACCAAGCTAATCTCATGCACGTGCCCCACTCCCTCATGAGCTCTCATGGCCATATAAACATGTCAAATATAGTATAGTACACGTAATCGATATCTCATTAGTTGTCCACTTTAGTTTGCTCAACAAAAAAAAGCAGAGCACAACTAAACGCTTTAAAAAAAAAATCTTCTTTCTTTTTCGTTTTTTTTTGTTTTTTTTTTCATTTTTTTATTTTATTTTATTTTATTATTATTATTTATTTTATTTTTTTATTTTTTTTTGGGGGGGGCTTGTTTTGCTTTGCTTTTTGTTTGTGTGCTTTTGTTATTCGTTGCTGTTCTTCTTTGTCGTCTACTTTATTGGAACCACATAAACTAAGGTGTATCGCAGTAGTGGCGATGTTTGTAGAGTTTTATCATTCTGACGCCCATGATACATGACGCTCAGTTCAGTTCAGTTCAGTTTATTCATTTAATCATTAAAAATATTTACATAACAAAATAAGCATAAAAAATTTATATATATATATATATATATATATATATATATATATATATATATATATATATATAACAAACTATTTACAAACATAATTAAAGTGCCAATGTATAATGTACAAATTAAACATTCTTTAAAAATGAAATATGAGAACTTAAAAGCCTGTAAATGGCTTTGTAAAGAAAAGTTCACATTAAAGTATAATTCAAGTAGTCATGGAGCATACATGTATATTGGCAAAATCTATAAGAACATTAAATGAGGGGTATGTATCATTATAAAGAGGTATTTTGGGTGGACAATCAATGATACTTGTAGTACAAGTTCAATTTTAATTTCTTTTTAAAAGTAACACTATTCTTTAATAAACGTATAACTTGAGGTATGGCGTTCCAAGTATTTGGCAGGGCATACCTAAGAGATTTCAGAGAAACTGCGGTTTTAGCTTTCCATATAACGCTCCACTACTTATATCATGTATATCGACAATCCAAAAGTTGGACGATCAGCAAGGCTCAAAATAGTCACAAGCTCAAAATAGTCACAAGCGACACCAAAAAAAAAAAAAAATTAACGTTATCATGATCAGTAATCAAACTTTTGAAATCTTTGAAACAACATTCACATAATACAATAACATTTTAATGTTGAAAGGTGTAGTGGTAATGGGGGTATAAAATAACGGGAGAAGATGTAAAAAACAGAGGTATATTTTGCAACATATCAGCGTCTTGACAGTTGGTGATAATAATTCTGGAAATGGCAGGATATACTCATTATTCGGGAGGTTCGTTCGTTCGAAGGAAATACGAATAAATAGTATTAGAAAGAAAGAGAATAAAAATTAAACTGCATTCAATGGTGAAACATTTACAAAAATTAAGCTTTTGATCCAAATTCAAAGTGAAGTAGTTTCATACTTACTTCCCCAATAATCTGAATGGCATGGTTTCCTTGGTGACAGGACTTTAACTTTGACTTTCTTCCATGAATCCTGATTGGGTTGGTCCTCCAGCTCTCCTCCCATCAAGGATCGCATCATCTTCCTCTCACCACCACCTCCACCATTCTCCATCTCAGTGAGATGAAAGATCGGCAATCTTAATTCGGTATCTTTAGGCCTACCCAACAATGAAGACTTCATCATATTTCCACTTTTGTAACAATCAATTCCTTTTGTTTTCAAATCAATAAAGGGTGATTCGGCTTCTTTATCCGACCATGAAGACATCATTTTATTTCTACTTTCATTCATTTTGTTCTATGATCATAAAATAAAGGATCACGGTGAGTCTCAAGAAATTAGAGAGGTGACGTTAAGACAAATTTAGTCTAGTAACGTAACGTTGTCTGTGGTACCATGGCAAACATTATTTGTAGCCGATGCCTCATTTCACAGGCCCATTTCGATTAATATACACTCCCGATGTTTTGATGCTTGATTATTATGCACTTGTGTCCTTATTTGATATTCTTTTGTGAGTTTACTCAACTTCACGGCCTCACAGCAATCCAAAATAAGGGGTAGAATTGAAGTAACAGACAAACAAACAAACGGTGAAGAGCGAAAAAGCATCAGTCAGAAGGTTCGTTAATGTCATAAATCGTCAAGGTATTTATAAAGCATTCAATATTTTTTTTTCTATTTTGAAAGGTAGCTTTCAAGACGTTGGACTCAAGAACCTGAAATTTCGATGAAAATCCTCAGATGATAACAATGTTTGTTCTCAAGGCAACGAGAACAGCATGATCTACTTCTCTGAGCACGAAGATCTTCATGACTTTCAAAAATGTTTCAAGAATGACGAATCTGCTTTTACTTTTTATTCTATTTACTTCTGTGTTTTATTATTTCTCTGTCGCAATAATAATGACGATACAATAGTGTGGTCAGCCAAAAGTGAGCAATACTAAACTTCTGTCCGAAATTATTTTGCCATAAACAGTTTGGTCTTGACCATTTTAACAGCTCGAGATGATAAACATATAAACACCAGTGTAGTTAGGTACTCCTCAATTATTGAAACAAAATGAACAATGAACGACAACTCTGCAAAATTATACGATGCAATTTTCTACGCTGTCATGGCTATCGATCAAACTCCCGATTCATTTCCAAAGTGATTTGATATTCAATTGACAAAATGCATCGGTAGGCATCCAAAAATAGTTCAACCAATATTATCCGGAGCAGGAGACAATAGATATGTGACCAAACCTTGTCGAAATTACAGACTGTATTTGAGTGAGGCATTTCGGGTCTTTATCAAGTGATGCAACATTGTAACCATGGAAACACCTAATCAAGATGAATATTTATCTCGTACCGGTATATATATGCGGAAAAGAAAAAAGGGCTGTCGACCAATCGAATTATGAAAAGGCCAATCATTAAATTACTTTTAAAGGATGAATTGAGTATCATTGTTTGGAGCGATGCAGGTGTCCTTTGTTGCGAATCTCCCACGCTATTGCATCGAGAAAAGGTCTTCATTTCAACCCCCCCCCCCCCCCCCGATTGACATTGTAAGTGACACTACAATTTCACAACAGACAAAATACAAATTCATATGCAGGGGTCTAATAATACATAATTACTCGTGTCTGTGAATACATGAACACAACACTAATATTTCCATTGTAATAGTATACTGTAGTCCGGTTTTCATTTTGTCATCGGTTAGCTTTCATAACAGGCCTAATAATATACGCCGAAGTCCTTGAGTTCAATATTTCATTATTTTGTCTCACTATAATAAAATTGATCAATTTTTGTTTTTGCAGCAGCAATTGTACGACATTGAAACGTGCATTGTGTCAATATTATGTTTTCATCGAAATTACGAATTGGGTATGAGACTCTTTAATCTTCTGAGTGTTTTTGGATGATACTGACGGTAATTTAATTTCCATGTTCATTTCCTTCTGCTCTGAATGCTGTACTGTTGACGTTCGCGCCCCACTCTAAAAATTTGCCTCTTTCTCCAAACCATGTTACTATATATTTATTGCTTATTGCAGGTCTAAACACTCCTAAAACATGTAAAATCATTACGGATATCATGTGCTATCAAAATGAGTCCCAAAAGGGACTTAAATCCAATTTTGATGAAAATTAAGCTATTGATAGCATAACACGGCCATATCGTTCAGGTAGGTGCCCGTCTTTTATAACACAACACTGACACCCGTGCAAAGTGCAGGGGCGTATCCAGGGGGGGGGGGGCGCACAGGCGCGCGCCCCCCCCCTATTGGCCGACTAAAAACAAAAAAAAAAGGAGGCAGAAAAAGGGAGAAAGAAGGAAAAAGGGAAAGAAAAGAAGAAAAAGAAAGAAAGAGAAGGGAATAAGGCTCGATGCTTGTACAATTTTCGCCCAACTTTATTCAATAAAAAGCCGAAATAGGCTTTATTTGGTTCTAGAACGCATAACTAAGGCCTTTAATGTTGGGAGGGCCCACGAGGCGACTTTTCTCCATATTGTATTTTGCAATAATTGCTCAAACGCCCTTTTTTTAAGAAAAAGAAATACATTAGTGACGAAAAGTAAAAATTTAAAACTAAAGTTTCAAAATTTCACAAAGAAAAGAGGCCTCTTGGACCCTCTGCATCCTGGGCCCTCGGCCTCCGTGGGAAACATAGTTGGCCTCATGGGTTTATTAGAAAGTACCCCTTTATTAATTCAATAACTTTTTGAAATCCCAATTTTTGGCTCGCGCTTCGCGCTCGCTGATGCCAAATCAAATGCCACAATAATAACTCTAAATTTTACCTTAAAAAATTCTAAACCCCAAATTTTCGGCTCGCGCTTCACGCTCGCTGAACACCAAATCAAATGCACAATAATAGTTCTAAATTTTACCTTAAAAAAAATTTTAAACCCCAATTTTCGGCTCGCGCTTCGCGCTCGCTGATACCAAATCATAATGCACAAATAATAACTCCATTTTTTACCTTTAAAAATTTGCTCGCGCTTCGCGCTCGCGGATACTAATTGGGTCTATTATACACAATCTCTACCATTTTCTAGTACTAGAAAATGCCCCTTTATTTATTTTCATATAACTTTAAAAACCTCAACATTTTCGACTCTCGTTTCGCGCTCGCAGATTCCAATTCAGAAGGTATATAATGCACAATAAATAGGTTTTTACGCAACAATACATTGTCTTAGGTATAGAAACTAGGTAACTTTTGTGATAATGAAAAAAAATGTGGAATTTCATGTACAATATGAATTAGAGAGACCCTCCCTTCCCCTGACGGCGATAAAAATTTCCTTGCGCCCCCCCCCCCCTATTGGGAAATCCTGGATACGCCCTGAAGTGGTGCGAATTAAACCAAGGTGTTTCTTTTCCTTTTTTTTTTTTTTAAATAGGCGCTAGATTAATCGATTCTGGGATTAAACTCTTCATAATATATTTTTTAAAATATCATATGACCTATGCGACTCATGCAGAAAAGTGGGGTTGAGGGGGCTCATTCATCTAGTCAGTCTTTTTAGGGGATACCCATAAAGTTTACTAAATATAAATATATGTATTCATCTTCCCTTCGCATGTTTCATGGGGAATTATAGGCACTTTACAAAATAAACTAATGAGAAGTAAAAGGTACTATAGCAAGACTATACATTGTTAAAAGAAAGGCGCTGGGTTAATATTTAGAGAGTAATTCCCCAAGCTCTGTTTGGGAGATTCTAACAGCTCCAATTATCAAGGGTATAATAGGTATAATGTTTCCCTTTGATGCCAGCTATCACGTTCACTTTTTTAATAATTGGTTCATCAGTGCCATATGTAGTCTTGGCCTATACATACGTGTAACCACACCATTTACTAGGAAATAAATTAGCTTGTCCAAAGAAGAGAATATTATGGACATCGGGCTTAATGATGGGGAGGGCAATATCGTGGATTTTATTGGCCCCAATTAAAAAAAACCCAAAAAAAACGTGCACATCGCCAGTACAAGAACATGTTGAAATCGGGGGAAATGTCAGCACCCTACTTTTGGGGGGTCTTTTTTTTTTTTTTTTTTTTTTTTTTTTTTTTTTTTTTTTTTTTTTTTTTTAAATCTGCCGCTGGTTGGTAGGGGTAGGCCGATCAAAAGTTAGGCAAATCGGTATTTATGGACCTTATAATGTATGGTATCCACCATTCCATTTATTAAAACATGATTATCAAAATCAGCTGGACAAAACAAAAATTTGACAGAGATCATTGATTTTACAGAAAGAAAAAGAAAAAGAAACTTTTACTGCATTTTGAGAAAATTGAAACGGTAAATCTCACCCAGAGGGCACTGTGTAACTTTTGCAGAAAAAAAATATATCACATCGCAAAACATGGCATCGCAATTGGAAGGATTTGTGAATTCTGTGGTATCCCTGTCCACTGACGGTAAGTTTTAGGATTTATGGGAATAGCCTATATAGTTTATATTTATTGAAATGTAATTCACTTATATAAACGACCTCTACAACCTTTGAAACAACTGGTATAAAACTTATTCATAATTGCATTGCCCCATGTACTCAAAACTGTGTTGGGATTTGTGAATGTGGGATGACAATTTTGACATTGATCTAAAAATCTGCTCTTTGTCTTTACCTATGTCGTTTTAATTCTTGTCCTGACATTGGTATTGTTACCATAACGTATTTGATGATGGTGGTGTGTGTAAGTGAAATAATGAAAGTGTTTTTTATGCTTTCAATTCAAGTTCATTTTGAAAAGAAAGGGGGGGGGCGTTTCTTTGATTCTGAAGACTGAAGTGAAGTTTGAAATAAGTCGTCGAGTGTTTTCGATGTTAGTTTAGATTTTTGTGATCTCTGATGCTTGTTTGGCTGAGATCTACTTTATTGCAATAAAGTTTTCAGAAGTTCTACTCACAGAAACGTCTACAAGCTCGTACGTACAGAGCTAGAGGACTATGCATTTTGATTGTTGGGCACCGGCACTCTGATTAGCTATCGCGTGAAGCTCAACCTTCAGGTTGCGATGACTGAAGTGCGTTGACCGTAACTGAACAACGCGAACTGAAAGAACGCTTTTATCGTGCGCGCTGTCAATCATAACCAACGTGGACCATTTCACAAGAAAAACTGCAAGACTCGACTTCACAATACCTGTCCACGGAAAGCCACTGCTACAATACTTTTTAGTAAAAAGAAGAGAAATATCAATATGAACTTTTGAATTAAAATGAATTCCGTTGATGAAAATAAAACGTAGCAAAATATGAGGACTTACAAAAAAAAATAAGTGATGAGTCTAAATTTTATCGTGACTATTGTTCCTTCGAATGCACAATGGTAGTGTATTTCATATGCTAACGTGATCATCTGAGCGTCATGCATATTTGTGAAGTTAAAAATTTAATGTGTTTTATGGCTTCCTTTAGTTAGCAGTATAGTCCTCAGGGGCGGATCCAGCATTCGCCAATAGGGGGGGCCGGAATTTTGCGCCTTGAATTTTTTTTTTCACCCAAATTTTCCCTTGTTTGAAAGCCAGGCGCAGGGGGGGGGGGTTTGGTTGGACGTTATAGGCCTATGGACACTTAATTAACTTAATTTTTATGAACGAACAAAGTATTAAATCAATAATGCGAGCGCGAAGCGCGAGCCGAAAATTTTTGCTATATCAACCTAAAACATTGAATTTTAAGCGTTTTATGTGCTAAGCTCATAAAGAATATACATATATCCTTAAACAATGCGAGCGCGAAGCGCGAGCCTAAAAATTTTGATAATAGATTACATCAACCTGAAACAGTGCATTTTAAGCGTTTTATGCTATGTTTATAAGGAAGATACATATTATCTCACTAAACATTGCGAGCGCCGAAGCGCGAGCTGAAAATTTTAGATATATTAACCTAAAAACACTGGATTGAAATTTTTTTTCGTGCTATACTTTTTAAGAAGATACTTATCTAATTAAACAATGCGAGCGCAAAGCGCGAGCAGAATTTTTTTTTTTATAATATGAACTGAAAACATGCATTTTTAAGCGTTTTTATGCTATGTTTATAAGGAAGATACATATTTATCTCACTTAACAATGCGAGCTGAAAATTTTAGATATATCAACTAGAACACTGCATTGAACGTTTTTTTTGTGTGTGTGTGCTATGCTTTTGAAGAAGATACTTATCTAAATTAAAAATGCGAGTGCGAGCGCGAGCCGAAATTTTTGATAAAATATCAACCTGAAAACAGGCATTTTTAAAGCGTCTTTATGCTAACTATGTTATAAGGAAGATACATATTATTCTGTTTCAACAATGAGAGCGAAGCGCGAGCTGAAAATATTAGATATATCAACTAAAACAGTGCATTTAAAGTTTTTTGTCTATACTTTTTAAGAAGATCTTCTCGTGCAATGCGAGCGCGAAGCGCGAGCCGAATAATTTGTTATTATCAACATGAAAACAATGCATTTTAAGCGTTTTCTTTTAAACGCCATGCTAATAAAGAAGATACATATTTTATACATGTAGCGCGAGCCGAAAATTGTGGTTATATCAACCTGAAAACAGTGCATTTAAAGGTTTATTATGCTATGATCTTTATAAAGAAGATACATGTCTCATTAAACAATGCGAGCGCGAGCTGAAATCAACCTGAAAACAGTGCTTTTTAAGCGTTTTCTAATGTCATGCATATAAAGAAGATACATATCATATATGATGAGAAGCACATGGAGCAGCGCGAAGCGCGAGCCGAAATTTTGATATATCAACTTGAAAACATTTAATTTTAAGCGTTTTGTGCTAAGCTCATAAAGAAAATATTTACTTCAATAGAACTATACATTTGCCTACCATTGCTATTCGACCTCGAATCGCCCCAAACCGAAATTTACACCGAAATTTTTTGCCCTATCATTCGCCTATTTACCCCCCACCCCCCATTGAATAGCGCCCTCCATTGACGAGGATGCGGCCGTAAGCGATCCTATACTCTTCCTCTAACTCTTCGCCTCCGTCGAGATAAGTCGTGTATTTTTGCCCGCGCCAAAAATAGCGTGTTTTTCTCCCTTTTGGGACTTCCTTGCGGTGTTTTGTGAGGTTATATTGCTCAGGATAATCATTTTGAGTATTCTGAGCTCTCTTTTGGGTCTATTTTTTTTTTGTTTACCGAGATTTGATAGTTTTTATCTCCTGGTGATCGTTTATTTTCCACGCTCTCTCTTCCCGTAGACTTTCGTACGTTCATTACTGCGTGTATGTAATACGTGTCGTGGTTTACGTTTGAGTGTTGTGTGTGTTTTGCGGCGCATAGAGTTTTTGTGCTCCGCTTTCTTTGTTAGACCCGCCTATTTACCCCTTTGTGTATTAACACTTTTCTTCCTCTTTTTATTTACAGATTCGTCTTGTCCTTTTTTTTTCTCTCGTGTCTTCTTCAAATAAGAAGAAGCGGGGAAGAAATTAGCGAGCAGGCGTGTGTTTTCTTCTGAGAAGTCCCCCCTGCAGGGGTGAGAGGCTTGTCTTCACCACCTCGGATTTTGCGGGGTGAGTATAATTGGGTCGAACACTGGCGGACAAAACCTCGCTGCTTGGAATCGTCGGTCCCTCAAAGTACGGGACCGTTGATATCTGACAGGTTTGGCAGCGTCCAGGAAAATGACGGCTACGGCCCTCGTGCCGAGTACGATTATCCTTGCCCCGTTCGACTAACGGGAGATCTAAAACGTTATACATCGGTTTCACAACCGGTGCGGTTCACTGGCTAATTCAGTTCAGGCTGAAGGTGCCGGGTTCATTCTCTCACCGGTGCCGAATCCCATTGTGCCTCAGGCTTCGCCTGGCAAACCGGATCGAGCTCGGTTTCTTTATCGAGTTTGACCGGACCGGATATCGGCGCCGTACCCTTAACTGAGGTAAATCGGATCCGCGAGTCGGTTTCCGTACCCGTTTTGGGGGTGAGTACCGTTCAAGACGGACCTATATCCTCGGATAGTAGGCCGCTTGTCGGTACTCACTAGCCCGGATGACATGTCCAGAGCCTTCGCTCTGTTACTTGTCGGCGGATATCCGGCAGAGCGGACGTCCCCGACCATATCCGGTCGCCCACCTTTGGTGGGGGGGGGGGGGGGGTCGTCTCTCTCGTTTTCAAACGGATATCGGCGCCGTTCCCTTATCTGAGGTAAATCGGATCCGCAAGTCGGTTTCCGTACCGGTTTTGGGAGTGAATACCGTCCAAGCGGCCTGCCTCGGATAGTAGGCCGCACGTCGGTTCCTCACTAGCGCGCTGACACGTCCAAAGCCGTCGCTTTGTTACTTGTCGCGGGTATCGGTAAAGCGGGACGTCCCCGACATATCCGGTCACCACCTTTGGTGGCGGGGGTCCGTCTCTCTCCGTTTAATAATCTCGGAGTGTGTCCCCTTCCTTTTCGGATACTACGTCGGTGAGGCGTGATCGTGTTTCGGATCCCGCTCCGATTTCTTTTCGGAGCCAGGGTCCGTTATAGCGGGCTTTTCTTTTGAAGCCTACACCCGTCTTCCAAGTTGGTTCCTTTCGGATCGGCACCGCATCTGAGGCGGGCTCTTCCGTAGTGAAGCGTCGTAGACTCTGCAGTTCCGGATCCCGATCCGGTTCCCGCGGGATCAGTGCCCTTTACAGCGGGGCACTTCGGGTTCAGAGCGACTTCGTTCGTTGCCGAACCGGATCCGGGTTTTCGTTAGGAACCCTGTCCCCTCAGGTTGGACACTTCCTTTTCGGGTAGACATCAACTCCCGGATGCAATCCGGTAGTTTGGGTGTACCTCCGGAGTTTCGCAAGTGGTTTGAGCGTTATGAGACAGCGAGTACGTCACCACTTCCGACTCACCTCTATGGGTGGTTCCCACCCTCCTTGTGAGGAGTGGATGCTTCTCGTCAGACGATGAGATCTTTTCGGTGGCTGATTCTCACAACTCATGTTTTGAATCTCATCCGACTCCCTTGTACGCCATTTGGTTATGGGTGATACGCGGGATCCCTCCCGGGTTAATACTTCGGTGATATTTTATCCGACGAAGTTGTACCTGAAGTCGTTGTAGAGCTTCCTTTGGCGAAGCGAGTCACAGGCTTATTTCTTTTCTTTTCGTTCCAGAGGTCGGAAGTGACCCTGAACTTCGGAGAGGGCGTAAAGTTTTCTTTTCGGGTAGGTCGAAAGCTATTACGTCTTTTCAGCTTCGAGTACAGGATTACCTTTTGTAATCTGACAAATCCGATTTTGACTTTCGTCCACGAGTTGGGCCTTTTCTCCGCCAGTCCGGGCCGAGATTCTCCTGGCCCTTAGGGAATTTCTTCTCTCTTGTTTTCTCAGTTTGCGGCTACCATCACCTTGCTGATAATGCCCGTAGAGTTCATATGCTTGAGACTCTTCATATCAAGCAATCCCTCATCCCGGATATGGTCAGGAGATTGACGTGACTTCCCCCTTCCTTACGGGAGCAACTTGGCAGACGTTTTGCTATTTGAAGTTGACTCACGTTAGAAGGCCCAGGAATTGTCTACATCTATTAGAGATGTTCGTCAGGCCCATCGTCTTCTAGGCTGTTTTACCTGGCTTTCTCAAAGCTCCTCCTTTCAGGAAGGCAGAAGAAGAAGGACAAGAGGGCTTCCGTTCCTGCCCGCGGCCTTGGCAGCCTCCTCAGGATCGTAGGGTAACCGACTTTTCTCATGATTCTTATGATCGTCAGGTGTCTTTTCAAGACCAGACTCCTCGTCGAGGACGTGGAGGTGGTAGGGGCTCTTCCCGAGGCTTCGCGAAGAATCAGCCCTTTTCGTCGGGACGGGAAGCATTTTCCAGATGACTTCCCGAGTTCGCTTGGAGATCCGGTGGGTGGTCGACTTCGGAAGTTTCTTCCGGCTTGGAAGTCGATCACGGACGATGTCTTCGTCCTCTCCGTGATCAAGAACGGACTTCGGATAGATCTAGAAGAGCCTCTTCCAAGGGTTTTATCCGAAATCGATCACCGCCACATTAGATCCTTTTCAGGATCTTATTTCTCGGACGGACGGGTGAGGGATCACGACTTTCTGTGTCTCTCCCCCGTTTTTGTGATCCCCAATCGTTCAGGCTCGCTCAGGATGATCCTCAATATGAAGAGGATCAACAGGCATATCGCAAAGTCACCTTTCAGGATGGACCATTTAGCCTCTATTCTTCCGGCTCTCGTCAGGACGACTTTGCGTGTCTCTCGACCTGAGCGATGCCTTTTTCCACATCCCAATAGACCCTTCGTCGAGGGATCTTTTGGGGTTGTGCTGTAGGAAAGGAGACGCTTCGCTTCAAAGCCCTTCTTTCGGTCTTCGTCCCGCTCCCAGAGTCTTCACCAGGGTGGTCTCGGCGTTGATGTCTTTCCTCAGGGGCAAGGACCTTCGGATTTTCGCTTTCCTAGACGATTGGCTTCTCGTCGCCTTTTCGGAGGTCCTGCTTTCACACCATCTTTCGATGTTAATCTCTCTCTT
>CALNVZ010003430.1:7664143-7680636 GCA_940671915.1 Paracentrotus lividus
ATTCGAGGGTATTGTTTGGCTATTTAGGCCATTCTTACTGGTTTTTGCTTATGGGGGATCGGTCTCGACCGCCCCCCACCAGCTCTTGGCTTTGCTTTATAGGGCCTTTTTCTTAAAACGCCCTATTTTTAAGCCATTGACTCCAGCCTGGAGTCTTCCCTAAGTTTTGGAGGCTTTGTCCAAGCCACCGTTCGAGCCTTTTGAACTCGATTTACCTGTTAAATCACTCCATTAAGGCAAGCTTTCTCCTAGCAATAGTCTCTGGGCAAAGGAGGATTTTCGCTACATTTCTCTCAATATCACCTGGTCATATTCGTTGGGAGAGATATGAGGTTCGTCTGATTCCTATCACATCCTTCATTGCTTAGAACCAAACAGCCTCGTCGGACTCTATCGAGATTTCATTCGTCCTCTGACGGGGTTCTCATCTTTCAGAAAAGACAAATTCTAGTGCCCGTCAGGGCCCTCTTATGGTTCTTCAAGTAGACTGAGAATCTTCGCAAATCTTCACAGTTATTTTGTTACTTCCCGTGAACCCCATAAGGGGTTTCTAGAGATACGTTATCCCGGTGGATAGTCTCCGCAATCAAGGCTGCGGGAGTGAAGGCCCTTGAAGAGGAACTACTCCCAGGCCCATCAGACCAGGAGCATCAGCTCCTCTTGGGCCCTATTTACAAGGGTAGAGGTAGAAGATATTTGCAAGGCGGCCTTTTTGGCGTTCTGCAAATCTTTCACCTCCTTTTACCTGAGAGACGTCGCTGCTAGTGAGGGTGTTTTCTCCACCGCATCTCTCAAAGCAGCGGCGTCTCTCATAGTTTCTTAACCGTTATGGTTGCCCTCCCGACTTTTGTCGGTGCTGGTCGTAGCAATGGTAGGCAAATGTATAGTTCTATTGAAGTAAATCATAAAAATAACAATCTAATTTTATTATTTACGATATAGAAATATACATTTGCCTACATTCCCTCCCTCCGTCCCCTTTCCGTTGCAACATACGGAAGTTTTTGGGCGATAGAGTTAGAGGAAGAGTAGAGATCGCTTACGGCCGCATCCTCGTCAATGGAGGGCGCTATTCAATGGGGGGTGGGGGGTAAATAGGCGAATGATAGGGCAAAAATTTCGGTGTAAATTCGGTTTGGGCGATTCGAGGTCGAATAGCAATGGTAGGCAAATGTATATTTCTATATCGTAAATAATAAAATTAGATTGTAATTTTTATGACTTATCTCATTAAACAATGCGAGCGCGAAGCGCGAGCTGAAAATTTTAGATATATTAACCTGAAAACAGTGCATTTTTAAAGTGTTTTTATGCTATGTTTATAAAGGAAGATTATCTCATTATAAAACAATGCGAGCGCGAAGCGCGAGCTGAAAATTTTAAACTCTGATCTACTTCTATTTTCCTCTCTATTTTGTCTTACTGTTTTTACTTTTCATCTCCTCTCTCTCTCTCTCTTTTTCCTTCTCCTTTCCTTTTCCCCTTCTTTTTTTTTTTTGCGCCGCCAATAGGGGGGGCCGCGGCCCCCTCGGCCCCCCCCTAAATCCGCCACTGGTCCTCCTTGACTGCGTATTGTCGTACTCAATTATTGCTAGTTATCCATTTATTACATGATTAGACTCTACTTTCAGAAAAATGAAGACATGACAATTATGCGACATTTATGTTGATGTTGTAAAACAATCTCTTACTCTTTAAAAATTTAGATTGTAATGCTACATTTTACAAAACCAAATAGTGTCTAGTATTCACTAATATAAATTCCACTTATTCAATGGACAAAACAAAAAGAATGGGAAACCAATTTGTCCTAAATTCTGCAACTGGCATTGATTTCTTGATTGCTTTCACATGAAAATAGCATTAAGTAGTGAGATCTGTGGGATAACCTCAATATAGATCTTCAGTGATCCACGTCTTCTAAGGCCCGTCTTCACTAGCTCGAGATGACAAAATAGCTAGCTATTTCTGATCTGGCCAATTAGCCCGATCAGAATAGCTCGAGATTATTTGTAATGTGGACGCAATTAGCTAGCTATTTCATGGGCTACAATCTCGAGATTCAAGCCTGAGTCAACTAGGGCTAGTTTGCGAAATAGCTAGCTATTTGGCGCACTAGCTAGCTAATTCGCAGATGTGGACGCACTCTGGTTTTTTTACTCGGGATAATTTATTCGTGATGTCCAACCAAAATGCAATTCGAGTTCCGGTTTTGTTATAATACGGAATGATAGAATTAAAAAGAGATGAAAGAATGATAAAACAGAGAAATACGTAAGAACTGATAAAAGAATACATAGTAATTGAGAGAAGAGAAGATGAATGAAGGATAAAACAAAGAAATACATAAGAAATGATAGACGATAAAACGAAAGAAGGAAAAACAAAAAAATACATAAGAATACAGAGAAGAGAAGATGCAAGAATGACAAAAACAAAGAAATTCATAAGAATTGAGAGAAGAGAAGATGAAAGACTGACAAAAACAAAGAAATACATAAGAATATAGAGAAAAGGAGATGAAAGAATAACAAAAACAAAGAAATACATAATAATTGAGAGAAGAGAAGATGAAAGAATGATAAAAAACCAAGAAATACATAAGAAATGATAGACCATAAAACGAAGGAAGGAAAAACAAAGAAATACATAAGAATCGAGAGAGAAGAGAAGATGAAAGAATGATAAAAAACAAAGAAATACATAAGGAATGATAGACGATAAAAACGAAAAAAGGAAAAAACAAAGAAATACATAAGAATTATGAGAGAAGAGAAGATGAAAGAGTGATAAAAACAAAGAAATACATAATAAATGATAGACGATAAAACGAAGGAAGGAAAAACAAAGAAATACATAAGAATTAAGAGATGTGAAGATGAAAGGATGACAAAAACAAAGAAATACATAAGAATTGAGAGAAGGGAAGATGAAAGAATGACAAAAACAAAGAAATACATAAGAATAAGAGGTGGGCTATAAATGGGTCATTTTTCAGAACCAAGTTTGTGCTATCTTATTGTAAGCAGCTCATTGTCCTGATCGATATGCCACCAATTTTAATTAATTAATAGAGTAAAATAGGAAACCTGACTTTGCCATTGGTTTTGTACACAAAATGACAAAAATCTCAAATTGCGGTTTGCCCTTTGACAACGAAAAGTCAAGTAACCCTCTCGTGGAATGTCCGATTTCAATGAACTTGGTGTCAAAAGATCCGTAAGAATGTAAAGAAAAGAGACATGAAACGACATTACTGGAAACGCAGTGGTTTTGATTGAGCAACACAATTTGTCTAGGGGTGCCCTCAGAGACCCTAACGGTAATTAAAGGGTTAAAACTATAATTCCCCCTTTTCAATACTTTCTCCACCCCTAATTTCAAATTGGACACTGTCATTGGATTTATCAGGCTGAAATACATATAAACAGACACCAGAATCATCTTTATAGCCCTTTTAATAAAAGAATTACAGCTTTTTCAAATTTTGAAAAACGATGACTCAGCATTTTATGGCCACGCCCCCTCAAAATCGTTTTTTGGCCCGCACTGTTTCAATTTATATCCGATTTTCTTAAAATTGGTGGCATATTGATCAGGACAAAGAGCTTCTTAAAATAAGATAGCACAAACTTGGTTCTGAAACATGACCCTTATTATACCCCTCTATAGCCCACCTCTAATAAGAATTGAGAGGAAAGAAGATGAAAGAATGACAAAAACAAAGATATACATAAGAATTAAGAGATGTGAAGATGAAAGGAAGAAATACATAAGAATTGACAGAAGAGAAGATGAATGAAGGATACAACAAAGAAATACATTAGAATTGTAAAAGAGAAAATAAAAGAAGGACGAAAAAAAAAAAAAAAAAACATACATTAAAAATAATGGAGAAAATGCTCGTAACTGGAACTCCCCAGCCCATAGCGCGGAAAAAATGGTGCGATTTTCAAAAATCAGAGTCCAAAGTGCGCATGCTCCGTAGCTCGAGCTAATTCATCGCTCGAAAGTGAAACCGCTCAACTTGGGCTGATGTGGACGTGGTTTCTCGTATCTCGAGATTTTTTGGGGGGAGGGCTGATCGGGCTAGAATCTCGAGATGGAGCAAGCTCGAGCTGATGTGAAAGCAGCTCCAGAGTACTTACGTATGTTTCTCTTGTTTGTTTTTTTTTTCAACAGGTAACTATGCCCAGCTGTGTGAAGAGGTGACCAAGTGTTTGGAGTTATTGAGGAAGAATGCAGCATACCTAGATACAGTGCTGGAGACCCTGGATCCTCAGCTACATTCTATAGGAGTCTTAGCTATCCTGTAAGTTACTTTATTATAGGCTGTTTATCCTTACTTGGGGTTACCCCCTTAAAACTTGACTTTTTTTTTCTCAAAACGAGTGGAAGGGGGAACTACAAATTTATAATTACATGAAAGCTCTGAAAATTTGTCAAACTCAAATTTGCCTCTGTACTTCCTGTTTCTTCTTCTTTGAGTTTGAATACCTCTTTGTAGAGTTCCAATTCTGAATATTTTATTGCAGTATTCCAGGGAGTTGCTAGGTGCAATACACCGGGTGAAACACCATTCTCTTTTTCCATTGCTTTTGCTTTTTATTTGAAGAGGAAAGGCTCCCCGCAGTGTCAAATCAAGACAACAAAACAAGATTTAGGAATCATTTATGAGAATATAATATACATTCATTAATCTTTTTTTTTTAAGTAGACCTTGCACAATTAAACATACGCTGTGTCTTTATCAAGATTATGAATATTCAGTGACCTCATACTTATTCTAATGACTTAAATTCTTTATTTCCTCTGCAGTAATGTCAAATTCCAAGTAGCCACAGCTCCATCCGCTGCAGAGTTTGAGACTCTCTTCTCCCAGACCCAGCTCTTCTTCTCAACGTGTAATGGAGAACAAGTCAGGTTCACTACAGAAAGCTGTAAGTCTTCTTCGTTATTACATTGGTGTACATGTGGCTTCAGGGTCCTGAAGATAACCCCAGTGCGATGTCAAAAATGCAGACTCCTGTTAACATCTGTTCAAACGGCTTCAGATCATGAAATTGATTTTATGTCTTTGAGACAATTCAGATCACTGCCAAATTGTATATTTTCCTTCCACTTAACAGTGTTACAAATACATTATTGTTGTGGAAGGGAGGGGGGAAGAGGGAGAGAGAGAGAGGGGAAGTGGTAAAGCAATGGGGGGGGGGGGTTTAACAAAATATACACCTGAGCTCTTTTTAAATCTGACATACATACATGTATATGTAATTTATCTATGCATCGTTTGCACAATATCTGACCTAGGGCTTGATTCAGAGGAACCTAGCCATCAGGGGTATCACCATCTTACGTAAAAGGGATGCTTATTTTCTTATCATCGGTGCTATTCCATTATTACTTGAATTCACTCTTATCACTCTCCACAATGGATTATAGCCAGTGACCTATTATTTGTACTGGTTCGATTCAACTGAATGTCATATTTTCTTATGTTGTAACCATGTGCTTTGTAGATGCATCACTTGCGCATCACCTGACGAAGGGTTTAATCCAGAGGAACCTTGCCATCAGGGGTATTACCATCTTACGTAGTGCCATCTCAAGAATTCAGATTCATCCTGGGCAGCTTACATCAATACATGCAGACCTGTGTCAGGTATGGTCAGCATGGCTATTCTTCTTGTTCAAATCTCCATTCTATCATTTTAGACTTATGGTGGTATCTCACTTTGCGGAGACGGATTTGGGACTACTTTGATGGTTTTGAAATTTGTTGTGGAGATGTCTCCGAGAAGTCTCCGCGATGGAGAAAAAGTAGTGGAGACACTTTTTCCGTCGCAGAGATGTCTTGGAGACAAATTTCAAACCGTCTCAGCAAAGTGAGATACCACCATAAGGCTCTTTCTATGGGTAATAGAGTGACTCGCTAAAAGGCATCTATTGTTAAAGGGATGCAGTATCATTGAATGATATTCAAATTGCAAACTTTGGATTTAGCTAATTTTGCCATCATGATTATGAACACATAGGTCAGTCTGGTATTCCTTAAAAATTGCAGTCTACTTGCTTGCTCTACTTTCGAGATATCTAAGATTTTATACTCAAATTTTCTAACCCGCCTCGAGACGCTTTACAAAACCGCGTGCGTTTCAACGCACGTGGTTTTCACCGCATTTCCTGTTGTCAAGTCCCCGTGTGTACCGGGCGGCTAAGCTTTCAACGGAGCGGTATAAATTAATCATGCGCAGATGATCCTCGGCCGCGTTTGAAATTTCACTGTTTTAAGATAGTAAATGACTTGCATTTGATCTGAAACTTGCAGTAGTTTGTTTTTACGGTCAGAGCGATGTAATTCTATTCATTTCGATCTCTTTTGCACTTGTTTTTGGAAGTTACTTAATCCCTTTAACAATGTAAAACGCATAAAGTCATAATTCTATTGTACTTCAAGATGTATAACTACAGATATAGAACTTCATGTGTACTTTATGTTTCATAAGCTGAGTTACATATCGAGATGATATGACTTCAATGTCAATTGTATATTTTTCATTCCCCAAGTAGTTTTATGTGTCAACCTAATGGGTTAAAATGCCTGGACATACATCCTAGTGCAACTTATGCTGGCAAGTCTTTCATACATCTGTTTACAATGAATAGTAATTATTCCAAAAGTTTGTAGATTGAAATACAGGTTTTATCATTTGGACTGTGGAAATGATTTTGTTGTTTTTGTATATTTTATTTTTTTCCATCAGCTCTGTTTGAAGGCCAAATGTATGAAGCCAGCATTACCAGTTCTTGATGCAGACATTACAGAAATTAGTAAAGAGGTAAGTATATCAGGTCACAGGTCAAAAGAACAATTTAATCATGAAGCTGAGATCAAGTAGACTGGTGGTCAAATAATGGAGAAACCAATTGGTATAAGCTTGGAGGTTGTTAGAAACGGTCTCATTTTGGACTTTAGAGTTGACTGAAGAAAGTATTTGTGCAGTATGTTCTTTCAATTGGACAGAAATAGCAGAACTTTACACTGTTAAATTATGCATCTTCTATTTATAAATGTGGAGAGGGTCAATTTATGAGAAGCCAGGGCTTTTGTGATCACAGACACTATTTTGTTCTGTATGAATAGGAGCATTTAACACCTCTGTTAATCCGAATCTGGGCTGTCTTTATTGGTGGGTCTTTATTGTTAACCTACATAATGTATTATGTAGGGCAAACTTTCTTTGTTTGGAACAAAAGTAGATCCTGTTGAAAGACTAATCTCTACACAAAAATATAATTTATGTACTAGTAGGTGTTTCTTTTTCTAATTTTTTTTTTTTTTGAGGTGTTCAACTTGTACATGCAAACCATCATCTGTCTGTAAAGGCCCCCCTGCCCCCACAGGCAAACATTTTTGTATTGTATTGCTCTAGGTGCAACATCATGTAATTCAATTGGAAAATCATCACTTTGCTGTAAGCTATGATTATCAAAGCTACAGGACATGTATGCGGTACATGATAGTCGAAAGTTTATAATTTCATATCAAAAGATGCGCGAGACTTGAGGCTATAAGGATCCTAAAGCTTGCTGCACATTATTGAAAGTATCTTGGTTAATTTTGAAGAGGTAGAATTCATCCTACCCCCATGGCTTTCTTAGGATTAACGATGAGGCCCCTGGAATGTATTTTTATTATGTCTTTGTATGTCCAGTAATCATGTTCTAACATCTCTCCATGTGTTAGGGTGGCCATTTTGATTCAACACATTTCTTATGCTACTACTACTATGGAGGAATGATCTACACAGCCCTCAAGAACTGGGATAGAGCAGGCTACTTCTTTGAAGTGGTAAGCAATCAAAACCAATATTGTTTATAAAATGTGTGCCAGTGATTACTCTATTCTTATTTTCGATTTATGCATGATAAATTTTGTTAAAAACAGCAGACACATCCGTCTATAATTAAACCATTTTTCATATGGGATACCAACATAAGTTATCAAATACAAGTAATTATATGTAGCACTCGATAAGTAGTAGTGTATTTTTGTATTTTCAGCAACTAAATACTCCAGTGATTTAAAGTTCCATTCTTATACTTCAATCCAGGAAAAACCTTACCGGTAGTTAAATACTGTGCGAGCTGAAATTTTTGCGATGGTTTTATTTTCGTGAATTTCGCAAGTCGCCTTGCATCATGAAAATAACATGCGAATATAAAAGCACGCGAAAACAACAACACATGAAAATATAACATCAGAGAAAGACAGATGCAGATGGAAAAAGCCATGCATAAATCTCTTTGTGGCCACGCTCTGCTTGTCTTTATAAGTACATATATACACGTAGATTACCAGTACAATGAACAAAAATAGAGTGTGTATACATGAAAACATCTTATTGGTGCAGTTACATAGTGTAAGTATGCATGCATGATTTATGGTGTGTGTATGTGTATGGACTGGACTCTTGCCTCACAAGTGCAAAATTAACAACATACGAAAATATCTGTATGCAAAATTTTCAGCTCATAGAGTATCACATCTACAGAGAAATTAACCCCCCCCCCCCCCCCCCCCTATGCGCTCCATACATCTAACTGCATTTTGTGACTACTTGGTAGTTTGAACCATTGGTCAATGTGCATTTACATGTATTTATTCTGTAATACAATTAACCCGTTGACGACAAAATTGTTTGGCCTGATGTCATTACCCTGAGACGAGATTTAAAAAAAGACGACCCTGTCCGCGCGTGCGGGCTCTGGTTAAATCACTCATGCGTAGCCTAGTCGCACGCTGGTAATGGACACGTCTTAGAAGTGAAGTTTGAGTTTTTAAATAATATTTTTTAAAATAATGTTTTTGGTATTCTTAGTTCTCAATGGCCCCTTATCACTACATGATTGAATATTCTACATTCCCATGTCAAACTCGATATCACTACATAGAGAAGATAATGATATTGTGAACAAAAAAAGCATTCCTCCGGTTTGTAAACTGAGTGTCTTGTCTTGGCCTGAAAGAAAACACCTTAAGGCCAAAAAAAAAAAAATGTTTGTTTGCCCTCCGCGACCGACCGTAAAATGGCAAAAATTTGGGTCGGGATTTTAATTTTTTTTTTTTTTCTTCAAAGACCTAAAAATTGAAAACTCACCATTTTCGACGGAAAATGTAAAATTTAGCTGGAGAAAGTTTAAATTTGTTTAAATAAAGTCGTGAGATATACTGAAAGAACTGTTAATATTCATGTTTCTTTTTGTTCAGTCAAATATATATAGACGTAGAATTTTTGTTCATTAAAAAAAAAAAAAAAAAAAAAAAAAAAAAAAAAAAAAAAAATCGACCGACCGACCGACCCTAATTTTTAATTTTTCCACTGGAGGGCAAACAAACAATTTTTTTTTTGGCCTAATGAGTCTGGAACATGGTGAACAAAGGGTTGCTTTTTTAGTGTTATCCCTATTTAAAGATCTATTATTGAATGTATTGAATTTTCTTATACCATGGCCTAAGATAAACCTATGTGTTTAGTTACAAAGGAAACAAAAAATGAATTATAGTCCTTTGGTTGCCGACTAGATTCTTAAACACAATCTCTCTTTACTTTGCTCTTTTCATTTCTTACAAACTTTAAATTAAGCCTTACCCTCTTCTTTAGAGGTACTAATTGGAGGTTAGATATTGTTAGTCATTTAGGTTAGATATCGACCCGTTTTCTAATATTAAAGAAGGGTTTTCTTCTCAGCTAAGCCACTGGAAGCGCTGACTAATTACAGATACGGATGTATCTCCAGATACATCCGGGTTTTTGTGTGTGGGCGCCCAAGTTAGAAAATCGCTCACACCTTGTGCTGATCCATTGAATTGTCGTGGGATAACAATAAAAGTACAAAGGAGGATCAGCGAAACCGAAAATGCTAAAAATCGCTGATGGTCACATATATACACAGGTTGACGCAATTCTTCCTACGTGCCTGAGAAATAGATCTATTTAAAAAGCTTATTTATTAAATATATCAAATAGGTATGACATGTTTTTCATTGGAAAATATAGCTCATTTAACTACTGCGTATAGCAAAAATTCAACAAAAGTAGTACAAAAGGTGAATTTTAGGGGGTATTTGGTGATTAATACATCTATGTGGTCATTAGGGAACCGAGTATACCCTGTTCCCGTCCATGAGTGTGTTAGACGGGACCGGGTATACCCGTTCCCGCTCTCAACGGGTTAACTCACAAACGCACATTTAGTATTCACTCCTTCTATTTAGATCCCTTTTTTCTTTCCTTTTTGTAAGTTTCCCTCTACTCATTTGCAAAACACTCATTCCTGCTTTTAGTAGGGTTGGGCAAATAATTACTTTTTTCTGAGAAGTTGTTTCAAACAAGTTGCTTTTACATAGTCAAATTTGATGTAGAATCCGAAAATGACAATTATTTTTGTGTACGATGATGTCTGACGTCGCTAAAGTGCAAAAAAACAAAATAATGTATTTTGCCCATTCATCACACACTTAATAGGTATAAACCGGTTTTATTTTGTTTCTTTATGGATTTTGATGGTCTAAAAGCTCAAATCTGACAATTTTATCATGACCTAGTATGTGTTACAGGTGTTATTTAGTGATTTTGATATGAGGTGATTTTTGCTCGATATTGACTGAAACTAACTACCGAACTACACTAACAGTCAACTTAGGTAAGATTAATCATGTTGGATTAATCATGTTGGGTTCCCTGACACCCAAAAGCCATATAAAAACGCAATAAAAGTGGTTTATACGTATAAAAAGTATGATAATTGGGCATAATACGCCATTTTGGTTTTTTGCACTTTAGCGACGTAAGACGTCATCGTATGCAAAAATAATTGTCATTTTCAGTTTCTACATCGAATTTCACTATAGAAACAACTTGTTTGAAAAAAAAAGTTGAGATTCGCCCAACCCTACTTTTAGGCAATCACAGGACAATAAGAATCATACATGAAATCATGTAATAAGTTCTTTAAATATAAAATTAATATCTTTTTATTTCTTCTTCTCTAATCAATAATTCTTTATTTCTTTTCTCACAGACACTCTTAAAAAGCAAAATTTAGCATACATTCATCTATTTATATATGTATTATTGAAGATGCATTATTATTTCAGATACCTAGTCCCTTACAATCATGTCTATGTTGGACACTCTCTACTATTTACAGGCAATCACTACACCATCTATGGCAGTCAGTCACATCATGTTAGAAGCATACAAGAAGTTCATACTGGTCTGTCTCATCCAACATGGCAAGGTTCCTAACCTACCCAAGTACACATCTCAAGTTGTCAACAGATTCATCAAGGTGGGTATGTAAATTAGATTGGGACACACCACGGGCGTTGGTGCACCACCTCCCCCTCCCCATTTTTTTAAAAACCAGTCATTTTTGTTAGTGCCTGTATTTTCAAACAAATCGTTGATCTGCAACTGATTTTGTCAAACATGGCAAAGTACCCAACCACCCAAGTAAACATCTCAAGTTGTCAACATATTCATCAAGGTGAGTATGTTATTGTAAATTGGGTTTGGCCACGCCACAGGCGTGTGGCTCCTCCCCCAATATTCTTTATATTTTTTTTGGAAACCACTCATTACAGAGTCAATATGAGAATATTGTCAGCTGCGTCCCGTCTACTTTCAAACAAATCCTGGATTCGTGGCTGCATATATTCCACACAGCATGGTCATTCACCTTCAAGGGACATATCTCAAGTTGTCAACTGTTTTTTCAAGTTCAAGTTTGTTTTTGTTTTTTCAACTGATTCATCAAGGTTGGGATATGAATTGTGTTTGAATCACTTGTTCAACATGGCAAGGTCCCTAACCTTCCCAAGTACACGTCTGAAGTTGTCAACAGAGTCATAAAGGTGTGTATATGAATTGAGTTGGGCTAGCCCCCACCCCCCCCCCCCTCCTATTTGCAAATTTCAAATCCTTGATCTAAAACTGAGCTCATCCAACACATGTGGTGTGAGAGTTCAGCTCTTTAGCCTTTTTTGGGTATGATTTTCAGCTATGTTCAGCCTTTGGAGCTCTTCCTCTGATCAAAAGTAAAGGAGATCTTTTTATTGGGTTAACTCACCACCTGCCAACATTGCAAGGCCCCTAACCTAACAGCTCAAGTCATCGTCGTATTCATAAACTTGAGTAAGTGAATTGGGTTGATCACTAATTCTACATGGCAAGGTACATGTACATGTACCTAACCTAACAAAGTACATATCTCAAGATGTCTACATTTAATTACCAAGTTGGGTATACATCATTATTACAATTCTTAGCTTTGGGTGGGTTAAATTAGATACAATTGACTTCAGAATAGATTTGATTCCTATTTGAAGTGTGAAATTGTTGTGGCAGAGAGGTTAACCCTCAGGAGGTTTTCTTTGTATCTCTGCTTTGATTGCAGTATAAATCATTTCCTCCACTCTTTTAACCACCCCCCCCCAAAAAAAAAAAAAAAAAAAAATGAATAAAATAAATAAATAAAGATAAAATAAATAAGTAGATAAAAAATAAAAATGAATAAATAAGATAAGATCAGAAGTAGATAGATAAAAAAATTGAAAAAAAAAAAAAAAATTTGCCTTCAACTAACTCAAGCCATTTACTCCTGAAGACCTGGGCTGTGTTTCACCAAGTCGTTCTAAGTTACAAAAAACTTTACAAACAACTGGTGATTAGTTCTTATGCTTTATTATTTGTAACTTTAAGAATGACCTGGTGAAAAAACCCCACCGGAGGGTTTAACTCTAAAGCCAAGTCTCGTGTTGAGCAATGGATGGGCGTGGTATAATAGTGACTCGAAAAGAAGATGTGACTAAACTTGTGTTGACTTTGACTTTGATTTTTATTACATTTTCAACAAAATATAAATCAAGAAAATACAAGCATTGTAATACAGTGTATGCATACAATTACATGTGAACAAAAAAAATATTACAAAGTAAATGTCCTTGTCATTATATTCGAAGTAAGTAGTAAGAAGTGACTTTAACGAATATCTCATTTACAATAAACAATCACAGATCTACAAGGTAGTATGGAGTGACTTTAACAAATGTCTCATTTACAATAAACAATAACAGATCTACAATCTACAAGGTAAAGTACATGTAGTAACACAGATCAGCCAAGCTGTAAGTAGTAAAAGTCGTAAAAGCTTTTGAATTCGTAACTGCTACGGAAGCCGCTGAGCGTAGAGCAAAATCGTCCAAAATGCACCTGCTTATATCTCTCTTTCTTGATCACCAAAGTTCATGATACCTTTCAAGAGAACTTAAAGAATGATGATATTAAGCACCGTATCAAATATGAAAATGGTTGTGTATTTTTTGGAAATACGAGTTATATTTCTGTTTTTCGAGAGAGGTTTCATTTTTTCCCAACACAAGTCTGGACGAAATGAAAACATAAACAAAAGACATGATACTGTACAGTGGTTACACACCAGTCTCACTTCCTGCACATTTTGGTGTTTGGGCAATCAGTAGTTTTTGTCTAAATCTTCCTTCAAATGTAAGTATTCTCCTGAGAAAACCCTGGAAACTGCATCTATCAACCGACAAAACCGCTCATTTGCGCATGCGCATTTCCGCACTTCACTTCCGGGTTGGAAAAACATTCGCCGATATCCATGAGAAACCCGCTGCGATGACCCTACTGCAAGTTTTAAGGACAGTAAACCACTATATTTTGTTTATAATCCTCAATTATTTTTCCATGAATATGTTTCTATATTGACATTTGTCATTTTCTTTGCTCGATTTCAGCGTTTTCTTGCGATTGACGGCTGGGAGAAGAACAGAATATTTTTTTTCGAGGGGCTATAGCGGTCAAAATAATCCTACATCACGAACCACAGTGTGTGGAACCACAATGTAACCTGATGAGGTTTTTTTTTTATTGACTTGATACGGATTTTTCCCGACATAACCATGGACAACATATTATGAAATGATATTTTGTACAGTATTTCGATGTGATATGCTTTGTATTCATATCAAAGTTTCGTTTTGGGCAATTTCAAGAAAGGTGAAAAATAATCAACTCTTTTACCGATTCTGGTTTTTTTTCGGGGTGCTCCCGAAAAAACCTATTTTCACAATTTATCACTGATTTTAACCATAATTAACATCATGAGAGGTTAAGATGACTCTTTAATGTTAAATAGTCGTTTCATTTGGTGGTTTTAAAGTAAGATATCGCAGTTCGCCCTAGACACCTTTGTAGCGGTTTTTCCGTGCAAAACTTGTTTTCTTTATGCAAATTAGGCACACAGAGCGATAGGTTTTCCGAGTTAATGAGGTGTGACCCGAGACTGTTAAAAGTGACTTTAACAAATGTCTCATTTACAATAAAAATCACAAGATCTACAAGGTAATAAGTAGTGACTTTAACAAGTGTCTCATTACAATAAACAATCACAGATCTACAAGGTAGTAATGAGTGACTTCAACAAATGTCTCATTTACAATAAGCAATCACAGATCTACAAGGTAGTAAGGAGTGACTTAACAAATGTCTCATTTACAATAAACAATCACAGATCTACAAGGTAATAAGTAGTGACTTTAACAAATGTCTCATTTACAATAAATGATCAAGATCTACAAGGTAATAAAGAGTGACTTTAACAAATGTCTCATTTACAATAAACAATCACAGATCTACAAGGTAATAAGGAGTGACTTAACAAATGTCTCATTTACAATAAACAATCACAGATCTACAAGGTAGTAAGGAGTGACTTTAACAAATGTCTCATTTACAATAAACAATCACGATCTACAAGGTAGTATGGAGTGACTTTAACAAATGTCTCATTTACAATAAAACAATCACAGATCTACAAGGTAGTAAGTAGTAACACAGATCAGCCAAGCTGTAAGTAGAAACTTTTAGAATTATCTTATTTACAACATACAAACAAAGTAATTATTGTACAGTGACATTCATGAATGTTTCTTTACAACAAAGTAACATATGAGTATTGAGTTTCATGATTTTTTTTTGCAACACACAGTCACAGATCTACAGGTAATATGTAGTGACTTTAACAAATATATCGCATTTACAATAAAAAATCACAGATCTTTAAGATAATAAGTAAGTAACTTTAACAAATATCTCATTCACAATAACAATCACAGATCTACAAGGTAGTAAGTAGTGACTTTAACAAATGTCTCTTTTACAATAAACAATCACAGATCTACAAGGTAATAAGGAGTGACTTTAACCAAATGTCTCATTTACAATAACAAGGAGACAGATCTTACAAGGTAATAAGTAGTGACTTTAACAAATGTCTCATTTACAATAAACAATCACAAAATCTACAAGGTAATAAGTAGTGACTTAACAAGTGTCTCATTTACAATAAACAATCACAGATCTACAAGTAGTAATGAGTGACTTCAACAAATGTCTCATTACAATAAACAATCACAGATGTACAAGTAGTAAGGATGACTTTAACAAATGTTCATTTACAATAAACAATCACAGATCTACAAGGTAATAAGTAGTGACTTTAAGCAAGTGTCTCATTTACAATAAACAATCACAGATCTACAAGGTAGTATGGAGTGACTTTAACAAATGTCTCATTTTACAATAAACAATAACAGATCTACAAGGTAGTAGTACATGTAGTAACACAGATCAGCCAAGTGTAAGTAGTAAAAGTCGTAAAAGCTTTTGAATTCGTAACTGCTACGAAGCCGCTGAGCGTAGAGCAAAATCGTCCAAAATGCACCTGCTTATATCTCTCTTTCTTGATCACCAAGTTCATGATACTTTCAGAGAACTTAAAGAATGATGATATTAAGCACCGTATAAAATATTGAAATGTTGTGTATTTTTGGAAATACGAGTATATTTCTGTTTTTCGAGAGAGGTTTCATTTTTTTCCCAAACACAAGTCTGGACGAAATGAAAAACATAACAAAAGACATGATACTGTACAGTGGTTACACACCAGTCTCACTTCCTGCACATTTTGGTGTTTGGGCAATCAGTAAGTTTTTGTCTAAATTCCTTCAAATGTTGAGTATTCCCTGAGAAAACCCGGAAACTGCATCTATCAACGACAAACCGCTCCATTGCGCATGCGCATCTTCCGCACTCACTTCCGGGTTTGGAAAAACATTCGCCGATATCCATGAGAAACCCGCTGCGATGACCCTCTGCAAGTTTTAAGGACAGTAAACCACTATATTTTGTTATAATCCTCAATTATTTTTCCATGAATATGTTCTATATTTGACATTTGTCATTTTCTTTGCTCGATTCAGCGTTTCTGGCAATTGACGGCTGGGAGAGAAACAGATATTTTTTTCGAGGGCTTATAGCGGTCAAAATATGCCTACATACGAAACCACAGTGTGTGGAACCACAATGTAACCTGATGGAGGTTTTTTTTTTATGACTTTGATA